>JAUMHL010000010.1:17971045-17996170 GCA_032362345.1 Sandelia bainsii | reverse complement strand
AGAGAAGAGGAGATGAAAAACCTAATCAATTCTCTCTGCTAGTTATTCCAATTAGAAGACATTCTTAACACCACACTGCACCAGTTTCATCTTTTTTTGGAAATGACACAATCCCTGATTCTTTTTAGCTTACTAAAGCTCTTTACACACACACACACACACACACACACACACACACACAGAACATCTCTCTCACTGAGCAGCCATTGTGTGAGTGGGAAGACTGAGCAGGCAATAACAGCTGCATCTGTCCCAATGCATTAATGATAAGGCTTTCATCACACTTCTCATCTCCTGCCGGGGTGAAGAGCACCAACACATGCAGCCTATCAACTGGTTAAACAGACTGAAGAATAGGCCTGTACACACCCATCAATACTGGCTGCACAGAGGCTCACTGACACACAGTGCATCAACACTCACAATCAGTTTCTACTATATCTGGCTAAAGCTCTGTTGTCCCTGCTGCTCACAGTTTTGTTGGTACACGTACAGTTAAAAAAAACACTTACCCGGACAAACATGTCCAGCTCTGATTTGCGCCGTTTCTCTAGTTTTTCTATCTCAGTCTGGCATGTATGGCAAACATACAGGTGGTTGACAGCTGGTCCCCCCCCATACCTGCAGGGAGTATTTCACATTATCTTGCACAGATGAAATTAACACTACAAAGGAAATAATAGTACATCTATGAGAACAGCCCGAAAATGTGTAATTGGGCTGTATGTACCTGCTGTAAAGGTGATCCCACACGTTCTGTGGCAGCATCACCACCAGGTCATCAATAAATGTTGCTTTGTTGGGTGGCACACCTGATGAAACACATTGAAACATCCATCAGACCTTTACAGTCTAACTTTTTAAAGGTAATGATTGTGTGTAGAGATGTCATACAGAACACACATTTGTTACAGAACACTACTGGAAATATTGTTGCTGGTATTATGTTGAGCAGGCAAGAAGCAGATAATTGTCAAATTGTGTAACCTCCCTGAAATATCAAATTTTCCTAAGGTTTCTCTCATCTTCTGTTTTTTCTTCTACTGCTGCAAAAATGTGCTATTTATAATCGACAGTGGCTCTGGAGGGAGCTTTCCACAGTATGAAAATATAACCTTGGATATGCCAGTTATCTCAATTGGACCTTTCAGCTTGGATTTATTTTTGTGAAAGAAAGCATGTATTATAACTTGGATGTCTGAGATTTGAAAGGAACTGGCATTTAGGAGACATGTAGAGCTTCATGAAAAACACAGTCCAGTTGTACAATGTAGGATCCAGATCTTTTAAGCTTTACAGATAGTAGAGACTAAAAGTCTGGATATCTTGGCATCTGCTACTTAATTTTTGACCATTTGTTTTTAATCTACTGTTATGGAAGGCTGGTACAAAAACAATAGAGTGCCCTTTTAAGAGTCCCAAACAAACAAGATTGGGAAGAAGTGCATTACAATATAAACAGCTTTAGTTTCAATTATCATTTAAATTTGTCCTTTTCTTTGTGTGAAGTGCAAGAGGTAAAATGTACATTAATTTATTATTTATGGGAACGCACAAAGCTATGATTCTGGGAGTATGCGATTGAATGTACAAAAGGAAAAGGAAGCAAGTTCAAATCAAATGAAATGTATATAGTTCAATTCCCAAATCATAAATTTCAGTGGGGCTTTACGGTCTGTACAAAAACAACATCCTCTGTTCTTAGACCCTCAAACCAGATAAAGAGAAGAAACTCCCCAATAAAACCCTAACAGGCAGAAAAATTTAAGAAACCTCAAGAAGAAATTTAAGACCAAGTGCATAAAGTCCTTCAATTGTAGTGCAAACATGCCTACTTTTGATTTACAGTAAATTCATTTGTTAGTGAACTGTAAATTAAGCAGTTCAAAGTTCAAATCAATCTCGAACAGATCGTGAAACTGGAACTGCAGAGTGAGAAAGACATTTACAGTATTACACCTGAAATTTTTTTTTTTTTCTTGTACTGTGAAACATCACAGATCCTGAAATCATAACAGAAAATGGTTGGTACTAGGACCCAGCAGGCACTGCAAAGCAGCAAAATGTGTGCGTGCAGAAAAGCAGTGACACTTGGCTACAGCAGAGAGTAATGTGACAAGATGAGATAATCAACTGTGTAATTAAGGTAATGCTAAAAATCTAAACACATCTATAATTATAATCAGTTGTATCATATGAAATATTGATTTTAAAAGACTGAATTTGATTTAATGTGCATTATCTAATACTGTATACTGACATGCTGTATTCAGTAAAAATGAACACATGATATTTTTGCTCGTTTGCTTTTCTCTGACCTATTTCCTCCTGAAACACTTGTGGGCAAAAACCATTTTATGGATGTTTGTTTCAAAAGTGTCTCCTGAGCAAACATGCTGCCAAGGCTCCTGATGACATCCTCAGCTTTGAACAGCAAAGTGAAAATAAGCTGTGACACATTCAGGTTTGAATGGATAATAAACAACTGACCGCACTGCTGCAAAATAATCACTTTTTACTACACTGATATTATCTCTATTTATGTGTGCTGGTAACTGCCAAGGAGGAGAAAACAACCTGTAAATGCTTATTTACACTATGAAACACATTCTCCGCTGCCACTGTACTCTAAATGCTTTATCATAAATTTACATTATTCGCTATTTAATTTCCAATTTCATCATTTTCAGCATCCTTGAATAGATGCCTGGAAGAAAAAGAGCGTGACTTGCAAAAACCCTTTTAGTATCCTCCCCTCTTCACTACTAAAAGGAGAAAGAAGGATCATCTCCACAAAGAGAAGTAAAACCCCCTTTTGAAGTCTGCTGCATTGTGAAGGGAATACTCAGTCTGCAGTCTTTGACACAGTCAAAAATCCCTAACCAAGATGAAAGCAAAAGCTGTGCTAAGAGAGGGCACAGCACAATTTTTCCACTAGCGGGTGGACACAGGGCAAAGAAAAGGATCCCTGCTCAGAGACAATTTGAAATCTGTGTGGTTTCAGTAAAAAAAATTACATGGTCATATGTACCTCCATGTGAACACAGGAAGTCATCATTGGAAATGGGCCCCGGCTCAGCAAAGGTCTTGAACTTGTTAAGCCACTGGCGAGAGATGTAGAACTGCAGAAGGCTGGGCTCCATTATGTTGAACAAACCTGACACCCGCCTACGTTCCTTCACTGCATCCTCGTTGCTCTTTCTGCGACGGGAACAGACCAAAGATTAGTCACCATTGCAAAAGTAAGATGTTAAGTTATGAATCAAAGAAGCATGATGGCTTACTTATAGAAGAGCACATAAGCTTCAGCGTTCTGGACACAGGATTCAGACACCTCGGTCACACTTTGATCATCAAATTCATACCACAGGTTGTTCAAATCATTCCTGCAGTAGGCTATGTAGTGGCCACCTGGGATCAGATGGGAGAATGTGTTAGGGCAACATTTATAAACCTAACAAGAACATGTGAAATGAAGGCTAAATGAATGCAAGACACTGTTATGTGCCAACTGATGAAGGGGAGTGACTATGCCCACTCACTGCTGGCAGTGCCGTGGTGACAGATGACTGACAGCAGGTCGTAGTTGGTGGTCTGGTTTGAGCTGTCTTTTGCCAGAAAAGGCTGCAGGTCCAGGCCTTCAAGCGGGAAGGAAACATGGGTGCTTATCTTGGTGGAAAACATCAGTTCATGTCTAAAGCGCTTCAAGTGGATACACAGGATCTGGAGCAAAGGACAATGTAAAGATATTTTATTTGAGAAGCCCAGTTTGTGAAAACACAGATAAAAACTCTTCATGATATGAAATACTAGAGATGTCTGTATACCTCTGGCAAACTTTGCATTTTACAGAATTTGACTCCGTTCCGTAATCTACGATAAAGAAGGACGAAGAACATGAGTAATCATTACACTTTTTTCAGTTTTTATTAATGTGAAATTAGTAGCTCTGTTCATTATTCAGCAAAGGCACTAAATTTACTCACTTCTTGCATTTTTCACAGCTGTACATGTTGTCTCCTGGAAAACAACAAACACAGTCATTGAGGCATCAATCTTAGTGTTTGTGTAAGTAGAACAGTTTTACACCCACTTGCTTACCCTTCAATTCATCTCTGGCAAAGAAAGCTGCAAGACAGTCTTGTAGCGTAACAACTGGACCCCAGAACCAACTAAATACAGAAACAGAAACAAGAGTAGATTTTGAACAAAAAGAGCGAAGTAAAGAGCTTCTCATGCCTGAGGTGAAAGTTCAAACAAATACGGCGTTCACATTATATACACACCTCTTGATATATTCCATAACAAAGGCGATCCAACCCTGTGGTGCATAAGCTTCCCCACAGGAGCCTGCTTTTACCAGGGAGGTCTGGTGGGTGGATGAGTGGAGCTTGGCCAGGTCTTCTTTACCCGGGATGGGCAACGAGATATCCTGGAAGTTCTCTAGGGTCACAGACACCTGATATACACACAGAGTAAAGATGTCTCTTAGAATAGCTGCTGAAAAAACACCCACATTTCAGCAGGTTCATTGCACTGTAAAATTATTTGTTATGTTGTAGTAAAACATTATGGTAATTACAGCACACATACCACAACATCAGACATGAAAGAGGTTCAACAGTTACATCAACAGTATAAAAGAACTTAGCATAAGACTAACTTTCCAAAATATTTCTTTTTTAAGACAAATTACTTATTGATGAATGTGCCCTACTACTGATCCTCGTATTCATGTTTTTAGAGAACTTACCCGATCGCAGGTGAGGCACTGAACTGAGCTGACAATGGTCCCATCGAACACATCTGAGATGACACTGCGGTACTTCTTCTGACGCTTGTTCTTTGGTGGAGAGAATGTGGTCACTGCTGCAGGAAGGCAGAGAAATGGGAGAATAATGCTTTACTGTATGTCGGCCACAATAGATTAAGGGTACGATTACGCCACAAAAACCCCTGACTATTTAAGATTTCAATCTAGATAAGACTTTCTCTGATTATCCAGACGTACCTTTCTTGTGTGCAGGGTTTAAGCTGGGCCAGCCAGAGGCAGCTTTGGGTGGGCTGCTGGACATTTTGGGAATGTGTCCCTCCATTGGAGCAGGACTCTGTGGTCTTGTGGTGTTGGACATTTGGATGCCTGGGAAGGAATCTAGGGGAGAGCAGGCCAAATATTATGGACTTCCAATACCTCACTTTAGAATAGTAAAATACAAAAAAAGGTAAAATACAAAAAATAAATATAACTACAAAAATGTAATATGACAGGAGATGTGAGCCAGAATTTCTAATTACCTGATGTTCTGCCCCGAACCTTAATTGCTCCCTGGCTACTGATAATAGGTGAGGTCTCAGTGGTGGTGTCAACATCTTTGTCCATGTCTGCTCCACAGTTTCCACCCATTATGCCAACTCCAGAGCGATATAGGTCATTAATCATGTTCTTCTCCTTCTGCCACTCCCTGTTGGCCTGAATCTCGTCTTGCTCGGGAATCAGCATCTCAGCCTCGTTGGTGTTGTCCATGAGCACATTCCCGCCCTGCACCTCGTTATCAGCCCGCTCGCTGCTACCACATGACTCACATGACTGGAAGTCGTTGTCTGACTGGCTGTGGTTGTCCTCCATAGCGCTGTCGTCCACTGTGATACCATTGGTCTGGTCGTTGGGCTCAGGAACCGGCTCCTTCAGCTCCTCGTGAAGTTGATCCATCAAGCAGCGCAGAAACTCCTGGGAGTCCTGGAGATCACGAAAAGATCCACTTTCATCCAAATGTTAGTGGAGGTAGAAAATTAGTTCCAGTGGGTAAAATCTACATTTTTTTGTTATTGTTTTGGTCATGGTAGTCTGTTAAAAAATAGCCGATTTCCTCTGCCTGAATAGAACGCTAAAAAATAACACAGCAGTGTTAATATAATCAAGTTTGACAGTCAAAGTAAAGCTTTCCTAAAGATTTTTTTTTTCCAAATTATAAACAACCACTTCGCCTTCCTGTTTATCTCAATTCTGCCAAAATCTGAAACCAAATCCTTATGAAAGTGTAATCTAACTTAATGAACCTCAGACATCCAATCTTCCTCTCAAGCTAGATGAACTCTCCAGGTCCAGGGCCTGGAATGTTAACTTAATTCATAGCAATGCTAATTCCAAGGCTGTGCAGCCCAGCGTGGCGTGACAAATGAATATTCTTCAGCTAACTCCACTGAACAAACACTGGCAAGCCGAGAGGAAACAGGCCCTTTTATCATTCCACCATTCAGGCTAAATCCTTTATTTACACACACTGGACAAAGACAAGACGTGCAGTCAAATGCATTAATCTTTTTTTTCCCCCCACTGGAAAACAAATCAAGAAATGTACCTTTAGATTTAATGTGAGCAATTGTGTGTGAATGAAAATCTGTAGCTCTGAGTGATTTGAGCTGGAGCTAATGTTATTTGTGTAAATGAATAAGCATGGAGGGATATAGAGTGGAAAAGAGTAAAGAGTGACTGTATAAGATGTGAGACAGACTGTATAGTCTCGGCTTCACAATTATAAAAAAAAACAACTCAACACACATTCATCCTCAGAAAGAAAATAATCACTACAAACTGTACAGCATAATCAATTCAAGCTTCATTTCAGGTTGTACATTTATATTGACTTATTTACAAACTGCAGAAGCAAAAGCAAAAAACGTCACCTGCTTGAATAATTATTAATATGGAATAATTATAACAACATACAGTACTAATGAAAGGTTGCACACAGCAGTTTCCAACCATCTCAAGGGTGTCTATGCTTTATTTAGACAATATATATGCATACGTATACTTCAGCTGCATATTTATTTCACCATATGGGATGACTCACCTGCTGAGAATATCCTCTAAACATGGGGTTTATGGCTTTGATCCCCTGGAACAGGTTGGTTGGGACCACATAGGAGGGTCTGCAATGGGGGAAAACACTGCTTGTTTAACAGTATTGTAATATTCAATATCTAACACATTGTTAAGTGGAAAATTAATATTTGTTTGTACAGAAATGTGAACATCTAGTATGAACCCATTACCCTGGATCATACTCTAAACAACATCACTTCTGGCTCGCCAATGATTCTGAGCTCAACTGTGGCTTGTGGGAAAACTCTGACGCTCTTTTGAGTTGAAGTGAAGAAGATCGAAACAACCAAAATGGGGAAAACTACCTACCTGTTCTTGTGCCACAGGTCGGACACTAGTTTCTGGTAGCTTTTGCAGAGTGAAGGCTTTTTGTCCGTCCTCACCAGGCCACCACATTCAAGAAAGAATTGTGTCAAGGGCGGACTGCAATGGAAAGATGGATAAATACAGTATAACATATGTGGGCACCAAACAAGCTTTTCTGAATATATGTCCGTTAATGGACGAGATATTCTTTGATTACTATTACAAAATAAGCTTGCAGTAAAAGAGCTAATTCTCAAAAACCTGCATATAATTCAAAAAGGTACAAAATGGTATTGCGTTAACTGTAATCGATTATGTTTGGAAACTCCTGTTTTTCTACAAATCTTTTTAGGATTTAGCTTTTTACATTCATGGAGGTCAAACATAGTCAGGACAGGTTTAAGTTCAGCATATCTATGTAATACTGCCTGTGTTTTTGATTGACTTTATCCAATTAAATTCATGTTTTACTCATTAATTCCCAAAGGTACTGGCTCATGCAAGTATGAAGGACATCGGAAAAATAGCGGAAAAGAAAAACAGCTGAGGGGAATTTACTTTGATGGATACAGAGTGGACAGAAATTTGCAAGAAAGAGACAAACTACAGGATGAATAAGGCATGTTGTGTTCCCTTCCCTTGGGAAGAGTAAAATCCTTTCCAACTGAATAATGACCCAAAAGAAACTGAAAGAAGCAGCGCTCACATAAGCAGACATCAAAGGAAAGTTTCACACAAGCTCCCTCCTCCTGCAGCTGCGTAACTCAGTTCCTCCTATTTTTGGAATGTGATTTAGATTGCAAATTCTGACCCATATTTTTCCCCACTTTGACTTGTATCCAGACTAGGCACCATCAGTTTAATTTAAAAATTTTACCAGCCCCTGGGTAGAAAAAGTATGACTAATAGGAAAGTTGGTAATAACACAGCCTAAGGCTCTGCTGCATAGTCGTAATTAAAGTGACCACACCAACAATTGTATCACAGTCATTATCATGGCACTCCAATAAAACAATGAAATGGGAGGTGAGGTATGCACACAACAAGACATGGCGGGAAATAAAAAAGACAGAGGAGGAAGAAGGGGCAGATCAGATGGGGAAAGAGTTAATTTGTAACAAAAGACCCTACAGGGATCTACAAAAGGCAGTTTCTGCCGTCTTGAATGGTGCACTGCAGCAATTTTCACTCAGCCATCACTCTCCCCAATGAGCATAACCATGGTAGTTTCTCAATGTCAACAAGAAGCAGTCAGGCAGTGAATAGAACAGCTACTGAAAAGAAACATTTAGTCTGAGTAGTGAGAAAAAAGTAAAAAGATGAAAGTAGACAGATAGATGGAGGACAGAAGGCAGGTAAACATGGGGCAAGGTCTCACCAGTTGGACAGAGCCTGGAGGGCAGCGTTCATGTAGCAGGTGTTGCCAATGTTCTTTAGTCCTGTCAGGCCTAAGGGACACAGAACACACCAGGGAAATTAAAACAAGCCACTTATCAAATGCTTGTAAATTTTAATGGCAGCCAGAAAGCTTCCACATTGCTAAGAAGACTCACTCCATTTTTAAATTAAAATGAAAATTATACAGTGGCCACAGAAAAAGGAACCTGGTGTTTTTTTAAATGTGACTCCATTAGCCAGCTATTAAGGCTAATGGACACTGAACATCAAAACATGTTTTTAGAATTTTTTGAAATCTCTCCTACCACCAAACTATTCATTCCTAATTCACTACTGTGTAGAAAATCTGTTGGGAGCAATTACACTCAAACACAGCATGCACCTGTTCCTTTAACCTCACGCCTTAACTATGCTGATGTCTCTCCCCTCCACACACCAACTGCAACTCCTGCAGCACCTGACAGTTTCAAAACCTCTGATGTTGTTTTGAGTAGCCTACTCTGCAGCAGACGTCTTATAACACCTAATTACTCCACCTCCTGAACATATGATCAGTATTTGTGACAAAAAATAACCAGAAAGCGGTGACTTGAGCTAAAGCAAACTTAACATGTGACACTGAAGGAGCCAGTGTTTCTCACTGAGTGGAAACATTATTTGCATTGGTGGCTGGCCTGTGGTCCTGCTTAGGGGCCATGTGTGGCTTGTTGTCTGTATTATTATGTGTTTTTGCAGTGTGTGGCTGCACTGGTTGTACTCAGCAGTTATCAGCAGCTACATATGACAAAACTATTTCAGATCTATTTGTCTTTTCAATGTGTCGGATGCCGGCTGTCGTCTTTGTGTTGTGTACAACAAAAGATGTGAGGTGGAGTGAGGCAACGCATCAACTTTTGTTCATCATGTACTCTGTAGTCTGCTTGATGTGTCAGGGTCTTTAAAGACTACGCATTCCCTGCTCCTGCTAATTCAAATCATAACCTTCACCTTGTGTTTGAGGTGTTCATTTTTTAATTTTGTCAAACTTGGATTAAGACACGATAAAACTTAATTACATTTTAGTCCCCTCACTGACTTCATGTATATGATTTTAATTATTAAAATGATAACACAAGAAAGAACAATGAGTCTACTGCAGCAGAACTGTAACTGTAACTGTAGATAAGAACATTTTGCATAACTACACTTAGGTAGGCTTCATTCCAGATATTTTCTCTAGTATGTTTGTCAATCTTATAGCTGATGTTTGCTTGACACTGCATTTCTCACTGAGCTGACCTCTTGCACGCAGGTCATCTTCCTCCTCTGTTTCCATGTCCAGGTCTTCACAGGCTCCATTAAGGGGCACTCTCAAAGAGGTTGGGCTCCCAGGGGCCCTGCTGTTATCCTGGAGCAACAGATCAGCACACAGACCTCATTGTAAAACTCTTATCTAGCAAATGAACAACCATTCAATTTGACTGACAGTTCAAACTGTAGCTTAGGACATACTAACTTCTCATCAGTCAGTATTATAGGAGAGTGCATTGTTAATCTAACTAAGTGACTATACCACAAACGTGTATTCAAATAACACAGGCAAGGACAGAAACTTCATAATTTATGTAATTTGTACTATAATGAGTATTTTGCTGTTTTCATCGTCAAGAATGCTTTAAAACTCTGAAAGTTAATACACAAACTATAGTTTAGGCTGTAAAGACAATCGTGTGTAATAAACCATGATGACAAACAGCAGGGAGTCTGGCTCCTACCTGATCAGCCTTCTGTGGAGAGGGGAGGGGTTTGCTGTTGGCGTGGGGCGAGTGAGGACCTAGTTTACGCTCCAGGAAAACCTCCTTGCCACAGGCGTAGCACCACACTCGAAGTGTGGTCAGGTTCACTGTCAGGTTGTGCCGTGTCTCCTGCACATGAAGTTGTTTAAGAAAAACATTTGGTAAACAGACGTATCCGAGTGTACAGTATACACCAAGGAAAATGAGAAGACAGTGTTAATATTTATCCAAGAGCAGCTGATAGACCAACTATGCACTTTGTTATGAGTAAGGTGTAGCAACACTGTACATACAGAAGTCTAAAAATTAAAAAAACAAAGCAGGTTTTTTCCTCAAGCACAAAACAGGTTTTCAGCCAAAATGAGACAATCTGAAACACCGCCTTATTCTGTCCCGTCAGTAATGTCCTACTACTATGGTTTTTTGTTTATAAACTGGCAAAATGGCCATTTTGTAGATATAGTTACTGACAATATCGACTTAGTAGGTCAGTAGTAATAACTGTATTTAGATAGCACTTTTCTAAGCTCAGTTACAAAGTGCTTTACAGCAAACCAAAGACTTAACAGTACAACAATCCAAACATAATATAATAAATTATAAAACAATTACAACAGATGTCATAAGTTAAGAAAAAGACATAAGTAAGTTTTAAGATGAGATTTAAAAGAGCTAGGAAGTCATTTGTGCTTGAAAAATTTCTTAAATTATTAATCAATTTTCTGCCAACTGACTGATCAATAAATTAACTAATGGTATCAGCTCTATAATATATTAAAAAACCATGACAAGTCACATTTTCAATCATCAGAAACCAACTAAAAATCAATCAATGTTCAGTTTTTTTTATTAAAAATCCAATTAGTAGTTATTTTACTTTTTACGTCTAACATTCAAATATAACAAAATATAAAAACCTTCATTACATACAGATATTAGACACATCACAAAGGGTTGAACCACTTTCAGACATTATTCCAGAGCTAAGAGTGTCAGGTTACAGGTAAAGATTGATGCAGCAGTGGCGACTTTTACTGCAGCCTGGAAACATGGCTGAGTTCTGCTGACCCACTGTTGCTCTGACAAACACCAGCAGCCTGGCAGGTCGACAGGAGACTGAACGTGAGCAGCACCCGAACAGCAGACTCTGCATTATTCATCAGGGCTGCATTAGACTTCACACAGCGGGGCAGAGTGGAGCAGGGCAGGGCTGGCAGAGGGGGCACACCAGACTGAGCACGGGCATGAAACTTGCAGTAACAACAAGCTGGATTTATAAGCAGTTTTACCAGCCCACATAATGTTTCATATGACAATTAACTGCTTTGCAGCTTTTCTAGTGATCCTAATTAGTTTCATGTGAAACAAATCTAAGTGCTGTCTTTGCACACACTCACAGAACAATACTTGAGAAAAGTAAACAATGTAGTAAAACCTGTCTGAGTATGTCAGTAACGCTTATCACACTCAATATATATTTTAGCCAAAATAAACACTGTAAAAATGTTTAGGTTGTTGCAGCACCAGCCTAGATTCAACATATACTTCAGTGTGTGGTCTCCTGATAGAGAAGCAGGTCGGGTCTGATTTTTATCGGACAAAAACACAGTCAAGTCTCCTCCTTAGCAGTCGTGGCATCATTGACCAAAATAACGAATCACCAACATAAACTATTCCTCTCAGGGCGATTCTGTCAGTGAATCTGCAGTATTTGTACATATGCATGTAAAACTACTCAAATCTGGTATCTGAACAGGAGCACTGGCATCTTGAAAGTAATCATATATAATAATGTTATAATCCTTTATCTGCAATGTCAAGAAGGATTCCTTCAGTTTACCTCTGGCTGACTTTGCTTCAGAAAGCTTTTTTGGTGCATAATGATATTCAATCTACGTATAAATACTGATTAGCTGTCCCATTTTGTTACCAAATGTACACACAAATGTGGAGCTTCTACTTCTTAAATTTGCTGAACTAGCTGTAAATTTTAATTCCACATTAGTCACTCTGCATCTCATCCAATTCAACACTTTTTCTCATTGCATAGTCAACACATTAAAATGTTTCCCTCTTCTCAGGGCTTCCAAAGCACTAATTAAACATGACATCCATTCTTACAAGATATAAAGATGGCTTCTGCTAAAAAAAATAAAACAGGCAACTGCCCCAGACAAACGCACAGATATCAAATTCACTGGTGATCATTTAAAATCTTTCTGCTAATATTACATTTCTTTGCCAGCACAGTCTGCATCCAATTTCTGTGTCTTATCTGGGTGGAGAGCTCCACTGAAGTGGCTGGCACTTTAACAGGCTCTTTCTCGACAATGGTTTGAGCAGCTATGCAGATACCATTAGGGAGAGCAAATTACATGTTTGCTTTTATATTCCTCCTTCTAACCCCATTTTGGCCTAGCGTGCTGGAGGAAAAGCCTTAGTCAACAGTCAGAATACAGAGCCTGAGTTAAGCTTCACAGCAGACAGGAGGAGCACTGACTGTAACCATGGAACTGACAGTACTAGTGGATCTCCCCCACTTTCTAGAGGAGTGGCAATTAATAATAGATGATCCGCTGCGGTAATTGCACTGAATGTGGAGATGTAGGCACAGAACGTTAACGTGATGGTTTTTAATAAAGCGTGCACTTAAAAATCTAAAAGATGCACGTGCAGGCTCTTGGATCGTGCAGAGGAAATGTTAAAAATAAAGCAACACAAGAAGAAGTTTTCTTCTAAGTCACGGCTCCTGGGACTGAAGAAGTATTAATGTCCTGGACTGTTCCATGCCTCTTTGCCTCTCTTCTGACCTCTCCACTCCTCTTTTGGTTACACCTCTCCTTCAACTTAACATCACAGTCAGTATTTAATGACTTCTTCCCTTTCAGTCACACTCCTGTCCCATCTCTTTTTTTATGTATTAGACGCCCTTTCTCAGCTGAACACAATTCTGAAGGTCTAAGATTTCTCACCTGTGAGTGGACAGTGCTGTGGTCAGTGTGAGATTCTCCACATCCTACGTATGCACAGCCGTTCTAGAAAAACAAACGTGTGTTATGTGTGTTAGTGCTAATAACTGATATTTCAAACTATCCATTGAACTGGTTTGTTTTTTTTGCGGGCAAGCATTGACTTACCTCCAAACATGCCCACAAATTTGGTCCTCCAACCTTACAGTCTTGGCACAGGCCCTAAAACAATGTGAAGACACATGAGTCAAGAAGAAGAAAATTGCTGAGAAAGAAAAAAAAAAAACATGAAAAAAACATAATGAAGTTATATTGAATGAGCTATTAAAACATTTTTAAAACAGTGCTAAGTTATGAGTAGGACAGCTGAAAGAGTCAAAAGGGCGGGGTCTCACATGGGATTTCTGAATAAGTTCCTCCTTGGTGATCTCGCCCACACAGTCCAGGTGGGGGCAGTCACAGCTGGACATTGGCGGCATCGCTCACCAGCAACTCTGTGGCAGAGAGAGAGAGAGAGACATAGAGAGAGAGGAAGAAACACAATATTCAGGCAACTTGCTTTTTATATCAGGTGACTTCTTGTTCCAACATCTGATACTTGAAACATGATATATCCAAAGAACAGCAAAGAGGATAAGTAAAACAGTCAGGCTTCTATAACCTGAGTCACCACTGCACAACAAACAGAAACAGGCCCCTTCACTTTGTGCACACTTTATTATGTTGTGTAGATTTAATTTTAAAAATCTATAGAATTTTGTCTAACTATGCAATACCCATAATACCAAAGTGAAAACCCTCCGACGCTCAACTCAGAACTGTGTACAAGCTCCTTTGGCAGCAATTACAGCTTTGAGTCTTCTTGAAAGTTTCTACAAGCTCCTTAAACATGGATTTGGGCAGGTTATCTCCCTCTTTGTAGCAGATTCGATCAGAAGCATTTCTGAACCTCCATCACTGTTCTATGGGGTATTAGTCAGTGGACTTGGCCGAGCTGTATGCTTCAGGTTACTGTAGTGTTGAAAGGTTCACCATTACCATAGTCTCATGTTGTTTACATGGAATCATTTTCCTTAGGTGTAGTTAGCTTCATTCATCATTCCCTGAATGCTGAACAGTTTTGGTGATCGTCAGGTTCACAACAGGTTCTCCCATCTCTGAAGAGGACTTCTGAAGCTCTGTTACAGTCTATTAGGTTCTTGATCGCCTCGTTGATTAAGGTCCTTCTTGCCCAGTAACTCCAACCGTCATAAAAGTCATGGAGGTTCCAAACTTCTTCCATTTCACAATTATTGAGTGCACTGTGCTCCTGGGAACACTCAAAGCCTTAGACATGACTTTTCTCTGATCCGTGCCTGGAAATGGAAGAAGTTTGGAACCTCCATGGCCAAAAATTTATACCATCAGAAGACCCAAGTTTTTCCCTGCCCGCATGACTGACAAATTTCTCTTATTATCAGCCACTGAAAAAACCAAGCAGCACATCACGCCACAGCTGTCAGCAACTCATGTGAAACCAGCATTGTATGAACAATGAGGTTATAAATGATTTTAGCGCTGACAAGTAGAAAAATTCAGCGACACATCTATTAAATGTAGAACAAGTCGGAACAAATCTTCTCCAAACACAGCCCAAGTGAATAAATGCAGCTTACTGACAAAGCTCAAACAGTGACTTTTGAAAGATTTCCATCTCCACATACCAGTGGTTTCATTACATTTGACAGCAAGAAATAAGAAATGCTTTTCTACCTTATCAGTAGATAAGCACTTTACAACGATGCCTCTCACTCACAGTGACATTGGAGCTGCTGATGCCTGACCACAGCCGCCGTTGTGTGTTGTGAATGTAAACTTTATGCCTGGTTTCAGAGACATGGTGTTATGTAAACACACTGAAATGAAAGTGAGATCACAACAGTAATGCAGAGCATGCATTTTATGGTTATTCTGCTTTTATTCCTCTTGCTTATGGTAAAATGGAAACGTTTAATGTGCCAGAGTGTCCAGACAGCCAGAAAATAAACTGTGTGCATCACTGACTTTTGAGGTTACTCAGTCAGGAGAGATGAGTTGCAGAAATGTTGAGGGGTTAAACGCACAAAACCAGCAGACTAATTAACTCTCTGGCTAGTAGCCATGTGTACATAAAAAAGTCGAGCTGAAATGTCACAAAAGGCAGTCTCTGGAGGATCTCAGACTTAAAATCTTATACCCCTTTCTTGCAGTTTCTCAGTTTTTATACTTCTATGATTTGATTTTAATAATAAAACTATGGGTACCAGCTTTCAGCAAGTTTTTGTAGTGATGGCAAAGAGCTGTAAACAATTCTCTACAGGGACAGAGCTTCATTAACTGTTTGTAACTACTGACTGTTAAGAGAAAGTGATTATAATTCTGATAACACATTAAGTGGTGTTACTAAGCCAACCGGCTTGACCAAATGACATTGCATATCACTGTCACCACAACAATCTTTAATCATAACTCGAGAAAAGTTGTGCATCACATGACTTTGCAACTTCTAACACTGATAATCTGCTTCTGCTACAAATGGGCATGGGCATCTCTTGCACGTCTGTTTTTCAGTGTGTATGAAAAGAGGAAGATCGGCAGCATCCCAACAAAGGCGTAGAAGCTTTGTAGGGATGACAGGAAACCGCTGATTGTTTTTATTATCAGGCTTCCTCAGAAGGCTGCAGACCCCTCTCTTCAACAAAAGGAAACAATGCTCAGACACTGCCTCAGATATGGATTTGCTCACAGAGTGAAAGAGAACATGGATTACTTGGGGTCTGTCCATCAGGTGTCCTGTATTTGAAGAACTGTTGAATCGTGAAATAAACAACTGAGTGTAAACAAAAATCCCTTCTCTTATGTGAAAAATTATACATAATATAATGGGCAGGTACATCACACAAAAACACATCAACTTTGAAAAAAAGAAATTATGCGACAGATTAGGTAAAACAGGAAATAGGAAAGTGAAATAATTGATTCCACTGCATAACAAAAAGATAATAAATACAGTCTTTATCAAGCAGCAGATTTATCTCAGGTGTCACTACCGCTGTTAATAATTCACTCTTTATCTTAATGGTGTGTCGCTCACAAAACACCTGCTCAATAAATATGTGACCCCTTTGGTCATGGCAGGGCTGCACATTAACATTTTTTCCTTGAGGAGTGTTCAAATGTCATTGGCATGATGACAACAGACCTTTTAACTGTGCTGCATGTGATTCAGCCAATCTAAATCGTGTTCAGCTTTGGATTGCTAACAAGAATGTATGGCATATGACAAGATCAAATGTATGAGGAGAAGCACATTAGACCACCTGCTAATGTTAAGTGCATGGTTGAATGTGATCATTCGTTTAGATTTACGGATCCAGAAATGGTGCTGGTTTGCAGACATAAAGCACTTAGTTAATTAGAGCTGTAACGCGTAGTTGATTAGTTAATGGATCAAAAGATAATTAATGTGCAAACTATTTGATAATCACATAGTTGTTTAAATCATTAAACAGTATATAATATTTTATGATTTTTGACTATTGATTGGACAAAACAATGTACTTAATGACACCACCTTGTCCTCTCTATATAATGTACTTTTCAATGTTTCCTGATGTTTTATAGATCAAACAATTAATTGAGAAAATAATCAGCAGCTATAGCACATACAACATGTTTGCTGTAATTATCTTTGAGATGTTAAGAGGTGGAACTGAGGGAAGTGATTCACCTTTCAGCACAATACTGACTGGCTTCAGGACAAGTCCCTGATTGTCCTTGAGTGGCCCAGCCAAAGCCCAGACTGAAACATCACGGTCTGTGAAGAAACCTGAAGACTGAATTTCACAGACACTTCCCATCCAAACTGACTGAGCCTGAGAAGATCATCTAGGAAGAATGAAATAACCTCCCCAAATCCAGGTGTGCAAAGCCTATAGAGACCTAACCAATAAGACTGGAATGTTTTTCAAGTGAGAGATTTGAGCTTTTGGCTTTTAATAAATTTGCTAATGTTTCTAAGGGGTTGTTTTCTTTTTGTCATTATGGGTGGTTGAGAATAAACCGACGGCAATTGCAATTTAATCATTTTTTAAATTAAATATATATATATATAACACAATAATATAACACATCAGTATTTTCTGAAGTCATTGTACGTCCTGTATCCTAATAACACGTTAATTGTGATATCAGCATGAACACAGCAAATCCATCATCTGTTAAGTTTACGTTCAGTCTTGTACAAGTCAGTAGGTCTGTTTCCTCAAAATCACTGCTATCTGTCACTGCTAATCACTGCCAATTTGATAATCCAACTAGCTTATCAAACGGATTTATATAACCTATAACCTCTCTATTTATCTTACTAGACTCCTACAATAGCCCTGAACTTTGGAAGCATCTGTCAAAAGGTCAAATGAACAAAGTCACTGTGCCTCCAACAGTAAACACTCACTACAACATCCAGTAGTAAGCACTAAGAAAATCAAATTAGCCGGTGGTTTCACTTTCAAGCTTCAACCGATTAAGCAAGGCTAGTGAAAGACTCTTTTCACCATCAGACACCATCCTCATTATTTCACTCAAATCACATCCGAAATAATTGCAATAATGGCCGAGATTTAAATCTCCACAAAGAGGTGGTAACCTAGAGTCAGGATGGGGCGTTGACCCTAACCAGGCGGTGCACATGAAGCCGATGTTGACTGCCAGTTTCCGTGTTACCCTTGGTGAACTGAGAAGCTAAAATCTGATACATGAACATTGCAAAACACAAAATTAGTCAATCTAAGTTTCCTGATGGTACAATTTAACAAGCAGCCCATTAGCTATTGTGTTGAAAGCTAACATTAACTTAGCAGTTCATGCTAGTTGGATGCGTTAATGGTAACTTATTTCGCCCCATGTTTCCGCCAAGTAGCCAATTTAGTGTGTGTTATATAAAGGCAGGGTACGTTACAGATACGTGTGGCTTTGGCCTTGTCCACTGTTCAAAACGAACTGTCAAAACCAAGCGAGGCGTTGACAGCGTCATAGGCTGACTAGCAATCTTTCGCTGTTAGCATTAGCCTGTTGGCTATAATCGGTCATTTTAATCGTTTCTTTTGCAATCTAGCCATAGCACTCGTATCGACACACAAAGCTAGCTGTGGATGACTTTAGCCACATAAAGAAGGTAATATTGGAGTTTACTTAGATGGTTTGCTATCTCCCTAGTGATCTGTCAGCTAACGTTAGCCAGCTAGCTAACGCTCCTGACGATCTAGCGTTACACCAGAGACAGCAGCAGCCAGTTAGCATCCAAAAAAAACAGCCACGGCTCTTACCTGCAGTATAATATAAAACGACGCCTTCCAGATGGGTCCAAATATACCTGATATCTAAGATTCAGTTCAGTCTGTATTTAGAGTCATATTTAAAAGAGCGATCTTTCACGTTAACGACAACCGTTCCCGTCGCTCAGCGTGGTTGCTAACGTTACAGCTGTCTCCGCCCATTTCCGGTTAGAAAATAAAGCAAAGCCTCCCCACCTCGCTGTAAACACCTGATTTTAAGTTATTTCCTCACAATTTTCCCATTATTAGTCAACATTACTTAGCATATACAAATGTTGTCAGCAATAGCAATGAAATATTTATGTATGGAGTAATTAGTAAGTTTGTGCCTACATGTATCTTCCCTAAGGTGTTTCAAGTCAAGTCAAGTAGAGCTCACCAACATTTCACTAACCATCTGACTGAAAGCTTCTCATGTAAGTGAAAACCCAAGAAAAGAAACAGCTGAAAAGAAGGATAAGATAAATATGATAATAAAACAAAACATAATATGTTTTTTTGTTGATCCAAATGGTATTGTAACACATGTGAGGAAATTTTCTAACATTTTAAAATAAATTTATGGGATAGAAATTCAAACATATAAGATAATAAGTCAAGATAGTAAAGATAGTAAATCACAAGTTTGAGATAAAAAGTTAGAACTTATTCTGAATTTATTCTTGGTCTTCCCCAATTTCACTATCAATTTGCCATATTCATCTCAGACTTACACATATTCTGGTTTGATGTTTTGTTTTTGTTTTTTGTTTTTGTAAAATATAGATGCAGAGTGTAAAATTTTAAGAAGTCTTGAATCATGTATCATAATATCTTCTTCCTCTTCCATCCTTGGCTCAAACACAGGTACCTTTATCAGATTAAATTGTTCTTTCAGTTCCTTAAATGGTATAAAAAAATTATCTCTATAGAGGCTGTCCGTAGTGTGTATTCCCTTTGCCAAACATTTGCGCCATAGGAAGGATTTTCCCTATACAGACTGAGGGGATTTACCACATATTACAATAATACTATAAAGTTAAAGCACCAGAACATGCCCATTTGGAATGGTTTGATTTATTTTTTTCTGCTTACACGAATGTAAACCATAAATAAACCATAAAATCTCCATCACTATCTACATTGAAGAAACCTGTAGTGAAAAACATGACGTGGGTGTATTTGTAATACTTTTGAAAACCGAGAGGGGGCGCAAAAACTCCACGAAGACGGCCGGGGAGCGTGCCTTTATTTTGAAAGTCACGCTAGATGGACGCGTGCTGCAGTCCTTCAGTTGGCAGCGCCGAGGTCACCGGAGGACCGGGAGAACCAGCGGGAGACTCTGTGGAGGAAACCTCAAAATGTACCGGTGTTATTATTCATCCGTCATGTTTGTCGTGTTCAGCTAGAAGATAAGACTGACGGGTTTAGCTGTTAGACGGTTTCATGGAAGCTGCTTGAACAATTCCTGCCGACACTGCTAGCCGTTATTAGCCCGGTAAGCTAAGTTAGCCGTTAGCTTTACAGGCAGGCCACCTGAGAGCTCTTGTCTTTTTCTTATCATATAATAAAATGACCAAGCTGACAGATAGTTTAAGAGCTGTGGTGCTGCTTATGTTCGGAAAATGTGTTGTAAAGTTTTTTAAAGTTTGCTAACTAATTTATTTTGAAGAAGTTGGGGTTATTGTATCACTGAATTGATTCATTTAGTGTTTCAGCCTCTGTTGTAAAGTAGTAATAGAAGTTATCAAACAGACAAGGCAATTGCTAACTAATCGATCAGAGAAACTAATTTGACACTCCTGTGATCATAAATTATTTGTTTCTCCTATTAATCAATCAATCAAGCAAGAAAAGTGAAATGGGGAAAATTGTGCTTATGTTACCTCAATTAACAGCTTATCATTTTCTGTTGCACATGGCTATAAAAAGCATAAAAACTTGTGCTTTAGAAGTTTAAATGAGAGAATATTTGTACTTTTTGCTGGCAGCCTTTAAAAAACCTCTAATTCTTCCTCTTCATCTCACTTGTCCAGGCATGTGTACAGTGTTAGGTGAGGTCTGAAATGTTATCATACCTTTAGTGGGCGTGATGTAGATTAGTGAATGGCCTGTACATTTGACAGTGAGTTCTTTCATGGTAGTTTTTATGTAAGTAACCAATAGCATTAAAAACATTTACTGTATATTATGAATTATTTTAAAGTGTTTTATGCATGTGGTTGATTAACCCCACTCTACTCCAGTTAGACAGATACTGCTTCTTGAACATGCTGTACGTTAGAGGCTTTATGTAATAATGTCATTATATCCCCTCTCGGGCCTCCAAGGTTAAATCCTTGCATGTCACTTGCTCCTGCATTTCCAGCTGAATAGTGATAAGGATAAGAGAGCTGCCAAGTCATGGATAGACCGCCAAAATGACACATGAGACCTTCACAAGCTCCCAGCTCTCTGTCAAGGCCGCTGCCCTGCGCATGGTAGACCTACCGCTGGCCTTCTACGCTTCTCTGGCACAGGTGAGAGTGTGTAAAAAGTGGTGGGACTTTGTCAACAACAGTCCTATCACTAGCATCCTTAAGGATGTCTATCTCTGGCCCATGAGAGGCATCTTTGTTGAGGATACTTTATACATTTAACTGCATTGCAAACATTGGCTTCATTGCTGTTTCTCTTTGATTTCTTTATTGCCAGTATTACCCTAAACAAGTTGGAGCAATGAGGAACAAAATATATGGATATTTTTTTCCTCTTATACCCTTTTTACCACCTATTAATAGTTATTCAAAACTTTGTGTGCCACTATTTACCTACCGGTTTTCCCAAACACATTTTATTCATTACCTTTCTGAATTCAACAGAACATTGTTAGTAGTTCAAACAACTGCACCAACAGAACACAAAAAGAAAAACAAATACATTTATTTATGTGGAGTAGGGAAACTAACCCTTAACCCCAGGGCACATGGTGTTCATTTGCACCCTCGTGTCCATTCGTGTAGAACAGGAAATACAAATACTCAGACCTGCTCGTTGAGACTTTAGAGTACTACCGATAGTCACAAATCAGCTGGCTTACTTTTAACCTGTTTTGTCACACGAGATGTTCCTTTTTTTGTCTCTGTCAAGCAGACTGAGTTGTACGAAGGTGTGATGGGATTGGACTTTGGTACAGCTCCATTCATAGTGTAAAGCTAATTAGATGTGCCTGTCGCTGCGTCTGTTTACACGTAAAGTACTACACTTTAGGTGTAGCCAGCAGCATGACTCCATAGCTGATGAGATGGTGTTTGGAGGATACATGTGGCTGTGTATGGAAATTTTACTAAAGCTGAAGCCAAAATTCTGGTGACAAATCTCTACTTGTATAGAGGTTCATTTAAGGGGTGCGTTTTGGATTAGAGAACAGTTTTGAATGTGAAATCTGAATGAGTGAATTTTAAAATAGAAGCATAAAATTACAACTTAAGTACATTTACACGTGTTTCAAATGTCCATATCATTTGTATAGTACACACAGTTTAAAAATCCTGCACACTTATCAACAAGACTTGGTGGAATGAAGTACTTCATCCCTGCATGTGATTATTTTAGGTGATTCCCACTGTTTTTCTCTGCTGGTGTTTGTGAGTCATGATGGTAACCAGTAGGGCACCACCAGCAGTTTGGTTTATTTAGTCAAACATAAAAACTTACTGGTTGATTTCACCCAGTCTTTTCTTCAGTGAGTCTTACGTATGTTGTAGTGTAACAGGATAATGCATAGAGAGTGTTCATGTGGCCTGAGTCACGTAGCAGATCTGTCATTAAGAATCTGTTGGGGTCGTGTCTGGTGAGTGGTGGTGGCAGCAACAGACACAGCCTGGAAACTGTGCCCCCCACCCCCCATTAGTATATTGGTTACAAAATTAGGCTTCTATGATGGTGTTACCATGTGTCCTCCATCAGGAAAGCAGCTTTTACTGAAGAAAAAACCACTGTCCATCTTTGTAATGTTAGAAGTTTGTCTTTGGCTTGAATGACACTTAGCTCAATTACAACACCTTTAAATGACCCGTTACAAACAAACACAAACAACATCTCACTTAGGACTGAGGTCTGTCACCAACAACATATTCATAGTTATCAGAATTTAGAAATGATCTAGTTATCAAAGTTTAAATATCAGATATATCAGAAGGTTCCATCCATAGATTTCACCTTGTTTGTTTGTTGAATGTCTGATAGAAGCTCTTGCTTTTTGATTCCATCAGGCAGTTAATTTCAACTCTTTATGTTTTGTAGCTTTTTATTATTGTATCACCATAACACCCGCTGTAGTTTGGTCAAGTTTTATTTTTATTTGCACTGTACACACTAATAAATCTGCCGTTTAGTGAATTAACATTTAACATAAAACTCTTTCTCCCTTTATCTGTGCTCCAGGTAAATGTCAGCACAGGCACCAAGAAGCTGGTGGCTGCTACTGCCTTCGGTGCCGCCTCGCTTCTCTTCCTTGCACGCCGCTTCCAGAGGAGGAAGGGCAGAAAGAAAGCTCTCCCACCTCAGTGGCAGCAGACTGGTTTTGAGTTTTTCTCCCCAGCCTCAGCAGAGAATGGTAAGACTATCTGACACTGTTTGTTTTTTTGTTTTTTAGCCATCAACCAGCAGCTCACTGGCCTGTGATCTCGTTTTAGTGTGTGTTAGCTGGTTTGAGGATGTGTGATGTAATCAGACTGACATGTTAGGCTCCAGCAGGCTCCAGATAAATGCTTTACCTCATTTAATCTCATTTAGGAAGATTAGAGTCCTAAAGAGAAATTAATAGAAATGTAGGATTACATGGAATCAAATGAGCAGCTGGTCTGTTTAAACACAACTGATTTAAAATATTATTCATTTACTGTGAATGGCTTCAAATATGGACAAAGTTTAAACAGTGTTCGATAGGATTTTTGCAAAGCCGGTTTAGTTTCTGTGTATGAATGTTAGTTTTTCTATACCGTGATAGTGGATTATAATTTTCTGGTGCAATACACCTGTCCTAATGCTCAGACTGTGTGTTAATTAAGCATGAACATCTAATACATGGAATTAAAGGTACTTCAAATTATTGTGTGACCTGCTACCTGACTGATCAGTAACTTTGTTAGACTCATAACACATTGAATGATTTTCAAGTGTTGCTGGAAAACAGATTGCCTTTTCTCAGACTTTGTCCTTTTGGACTCTGTACATTCTGATTGTGCAGAAATCAAAGCAAATCCCTTAAACTGTGTGTGAATTAAGCTTTAAAAGAAAATCATTATAAATTGTTTTTATAACAGAAATTAAATTATTAAAATAGTTTGAACTTTGTTTCTTGTTGTTCTGTTTGTGATTTAAGGTCAAATTTGTAATCATGGTTAATCTATTGTGTAATCCTGCTGCATGCTGCTATAGTGTGACTACTTTATTCAATTCAATTCAGTTTTATTTATATAGCGCCAAATCACAACAAAAGTCATCCCGAGGCACTTTACATTGTAAGGTTTAAGACCTTACAGAATATAAGTATATACAGAATAATGTGGAAAACCCAACAGTCCCACTTGAGCAAGCAGTTAGGCGACAGTAGAGAGGAAAAACTTCCTTTAACTTTCTCTTCTCTTTCTCTCCTCTCATTATGTCTAAACTCTCATCTTTATCTGCACAGATAACACCAGTCAAAACATCACCCTTTCACTCAACTCAAAGAATGGCTACTCCTCTGGTCTGGTCCTCACCACAGGAGACTACAGAAAACTGTCTGGGTCTCTGCTGAGCCTGGCCTCGGTAAGACAAGGGGGCAGTTTTATTGGAAGGAGTTTGTTTAAACATGTTTTCAAGAGAAATGACAAAGCCCAGAAACAAAATGCAACCAGAGCTGGACAGCTTTTACTGGTATACCTAAATGTTGATGTGATCATTCCTACTAAGGCCTTTCTTCTATCCTGAATGTACTGTAGACATTCACTTTATTGCAGTTTTCTTGTTTGTTGTGGCTTCTACTCTCCTAATACACACAGTGATGGCTAAGATTTCTTGTCCAGACTGATCTGATCAGTACAAACCTGCTTGATGTGAGGTCCCCCCACCTAGATCCAGTTGGAAATGTTGTGGATTGAAATGTGGTGGTCAAACAGCATTTGCTAATAATGAACATGATCTGTAGGTAGGTTTTATTATATTCAATAATGAAATGTGTAACAAAATAGACACAGAAATGCTTTGTCAATTTCTTGTATTGTCACTATATTTGCAGGTTTTAATTTCACCACAGCTTTTCCAGACAAATAAGTAAACAAACACTCTGTAGATCTGTTGCCTGCTGTTCTTTTCTCTCTTCTCTTTCCACTCACCCCAACCGGTCGAGTCAGATGACCACCCTGAGCCTGGTTCTGCTGGAGGTTTCTTCCGTTAAAGGGAGTTTTTCCTCTCCACTGTTGCCTAGTGCTTGC
>JAUMHL010000010.1:17949104-17970945 GCA_032362345.1 Sandelia bainsii | reverse complement strand
CCTTACACTGTAAAGTGCCTTGAGATGACTTATGTTGTGATTTGGCGCTATATAAATAAAGTTCAATTGAATTGAATCTGTGTTGCACACACTACACACTCAATAGTGAAAACAACTGAAATGTTTTTTTAACCTACATTGTGTATGTACTAAGACGCTGCAGCCTCTGCTTAAAGTCGGATGTGTTCTTCTGTTGTCTCTGCAGGTAAAAAGCATGAACTCATCCAGCAGCAGCACCTGTGCAAATGAATCCACCTGTTGGGACAGAGCAGGGGACGCTGACATCTGCAGTGTCGTCAACTTACCCATCACCACACCTGAAAACCTGTACCTTATGGGTAAACATTGTTGTACTACATGTCATTTTACTGCGTTTGTAGTGATGACTCAGCTACGTAATACGTGTTGAAATAATTGAGTTATTGATTGTTTTGGGAGATTCAGAGTTTATGTTTGTGTGTTTGCAGGTATGGATTTATTTGAGGAGGCACTCCGACGGTGGGAGGAGGCGCTGACGTTCAGGAGCAGGCAGGGTGAGGACGACGCAAGCTGTGCCTCTGTCAAAACCGGAGCTGGAGACGCTATTGCAGAACAGAGTATGGAGGTGAATGCACAGAAATACACTTAACACTTAAAGTTATAAATTCCTTTGGAACTGATTGAACTTTGAAGACATTATATTATTTTCCTGTGAATGTTTTTCTTTTCTACCACTGGATAAAATAACTGTACAGCATCTGCTTGAGCCTGACACTCGAGTTGGTGTATTAATTCACGTCGTTTCAACATCTTCTGTCTGTGCACGTTGTTTTACACCGGAGGAAGGCTGAGAGGAGTCGATATTTATATAACACATACAAATAACACAGTCTTTGCCAGCCCACCAGTGTTAAGAGTTTGGATTGTGTAACAGGCTAACTCATTGGATCTGTAACCTGGTTGAAAGGGTTTTGCATTAGTGCAGGTTAAATAGTTAAGCCTGCACATCCAGACATCCAGTCTGCCACTCGTCTAACAAGGATTTCCCCTACTCAGCTTTATCTTTTTTAGAAAGCTTGTTAAAAATGAGGTCACAGGGAATTCTCAAGAAAGAACCAAAAAAATATTGGGCATGAAAATGGTTTAATCTAAACTTCTCTGCCATACTGCCCAGTGTCAATTTAATGGTGATTTCTGTTGAAAACTCCACTGCTCAGATGCTGGAGCATCACAACATCATCACAACAAAATGATAAAAATAACACAAAAATGAGGACAAAGGGCAGAGACACAGCAAACAATATGATTTAAAATGCATAAATAGGGATGCACCAATCCAATTTTGATATCGGATGTTGCCTAAACGGCTAGGTCGGGTATCAGATAATGGGCCGATCCATGAGGCTGATCTGTTCACTTCATCGTTATGTTTTGCGATGTGTGCTACGTAATGCACCAGAAGCACATGCAGTATGCCTGTAGACTTGACTCACAACAACAATGTGGAGACACAGACTCAGCTGTATGGATGTACGTTGTTTACATTTGCCATGCTGACAAATTTTGACATTTACTTGTAATATCTGCAAAACAAATGTGAGGGGTGGTGGCAGCGGCCGAGCAGTTAACTTTGTCAGGTGCACTGTAAAGACGCAAGAAACTTACTTAATGTATTTTCAATTTCAGCTTCTAATCTATAAACTGTATTCACATAAACTCTGTACAAGGTCGACAGAATCAGGTCCAGATAGTGTGCAGACTTGTGCTTTGTCAGAGTCGGATGCGTCTTCAATCAAACTGATTCCATTAAGGTGCGGGGGTGCATGTGTAGAGCACGTGTGACATGGTACATCCTCACAACATCTTTCTATCGGTTATTAGACTGATGATAAGGTGAAACATTAGGACCTGTCTTTCTAATCCGTATTTCTGTAGTTTATATCTTGTATGTTTTGGTTTGGTTTTGGTGTTTTCAGGACGTCATCAGTGCAGAGTTCATCCACAGGCTGAAGTTGCTGCTGCAGAGGGCTTACCGCCTCCAGGAGGAGTTTGAAGGAGTGTTAGGAATGTTAGAGCCCTCATCCCACAGCAGCTGCCAGGGTGAATCACTGATACAATATTATATAACTGATCATGACCAGCACAGAAATATAGGCAAACTTTAGAAAACGATCTTAAGCCATGGGATATACCTTTGTGTATTCAGCTCATCTTGTTTTGTGAGTTACAATAAAATGCAATCAAATGCAGAAACTACAGTTATATGAACAGTTATTTTGGTCATCAGATAAAATGGCAGAGATTTTGGCCAGAGAGGAGCCGGATGACGCCTGTCTGAGAGACAGCATCAGCATCGCCTCCACTGACTCCTTTGTTTCTGCTGCTGAGGTGAGAGAAGCATCGAACTCTGTTCATTTGAGATACTCGTAATTCACCACCATGAAAACACAAACCATATTCAATATGCACTGCACCGTAGATGCTTAGGTTCAGCTGACAAATATCCATTCACACATTTCCATGTTTTTAAGAAATAAAGTTTTATTCACCACAGCTGATAAAAATAAGTGAGATGCTGAAATAGCTGCATGAGTGAATGTTATAGTGATTATGTCTCTCACTAACAGTCTGTTTTATAAATCCATGTTATTACATTGTCAGAATCTAGAAAGGAAACCTGAAATAAACATAAAACAAATGTAGGAAACACATTCAGACATAGTTAGAAACAGGAGATATCATATTGGTTAATAAACCACAGCACTGCAGCATAATTCTGCATAAATTAATGTAGGTTTTGATTACGTGGATTTAAGATTGTTATTACAACGGCTTTTATTTTTATCAAAGCATCAATAATTATTAGTTGTTGATCTTCTTATCTTCCACAGGTGTTTTCATAGTTGAAGAGAAACAAGTAAACATGATGATCTCAAACTGTCTGAAGTGTTAAATGTGCGACTGGTTCACAGCAGGAGTTTGATTCAAATAGCTTAGATCTTCCCGTAGGTTCACCGCCCGCTGTTTTTCCAGTGCACCTTATCTCCTTTATTCATTAAGTCACTGTGGGGGATCGAGCTGTGCAGCCATTTCCTATTGGGGCACTTGACCCACAAAGTACATAAATAAACTGGTTGTTAGGAACTACTGATTTGTTTACTGAGCCTACAAGTAGAAAAGGCTCTGTAGTCCTGAATATCTCTACTAGAACTTTGTGTTAGAATGTATAATACACAGCATTTAATGTAAGTAGCTGTTAAACTGTTATCGTCAGCAAATTTAATTTATCATCAAAACATTTAAGAGCTTAAAATGAAGATACATTGTGTAGTGTAGAGAACTCAGTAGTCACTCATACTTACTGAGTCACTAAAAATAGACCTTTCCTCAGTGTATAACATACAGCTCACTTTTACTCTGCAGCTGTTTACACTAGAGCCTCCACACAGTACCGCAGTGTGGAGAGAGCTCTGCCTGGCTGGTAATACTGTAGTTTTCTTATGCTGTTCGTCAGACTTGTATGGTACTGTATAGTTTCGAAGTAACACTGGTCCTGGATTTATATTGAGCTCAGCTGAGATAAAACACTTTTTTATATTTTATGCACCAGTGTTCATAGGACCTCTGTGAATAAGGAGCAGTTCTCTAGTGGAAATGTACAGCATCTTGGTGCCTGCATTTCATTTTCCATCCATCCCTCTGACATGGAGCGGTTTGAAATTACCTTATTTAGTCCATAATTATCCTTTATTGCCTTTGCTGTGTGTCAGCTCTCCGAGCACAGAGAGCTGAGGAGCGTCCTCACTGTGCGTCATCACCCTTTCTACGAGGAGGCGCTACAGATGGCAGAGGAGGGCACCATCTCCTGCAGGGTGCTGCGGTGAATACACTTATTATTGTAACCTACATAACGTCCAGCCCTGGAATGTAATCTGTGTATTTCCTTCATGTGTTGTAACCTTTCCAATGTAAGAATAGATTATTCTGGCCAGGAATCGGCCTGTGTTGTGTGCTGACATTTTAATCTGATGTTTGTCTTGATCTGATTGTCAGGACTGAAATGCTGGAGTGTCTTGGGGACCTAGATTTCTTGGCCAAGTTGCACTGTGTTCGTCAAGCATGTCAGGTACATACAAACCTACACTGAAGTACATTTTAATAACACTTCGTGACGTTCCTACTGGTGAAATGGGAATTTTGGAATATTGTGGAACTAAGAAAGTTGCATTCCTGAGATGGAAATTCATGGAATACCAGGATATTTTAAAGGTTGTTTTAGATTGTATGTTTTAGCTGTTTTTCTCAATAAGACATTTGATAATTAAACATTTTTTATATTTAGTTAATTAAGTTCACTGAATTGTGTTTTTCCACTAATGAACATATTTTGTCTTCAGCTCATTTTGTGTGAGAGGACAACCCGGATGTTTCTGGCTGACACCGGAAAGAAAATACTGTCTTCTATTATAGTGAAAGCACAAAAGGTGAGATTAAAACCACAGCTCAGAAATAAAAAAGATAAGACGTCTTCACTGAGGTCTTTTCTTCCTAACCGTTATTATTTGGTTTCCAGAGCCCAAAGAGATTCGAGGAAGTGTTTGAAGAGATGATTTCCTTCCTGGAGCACACAGAGCATTGGGAAAACACAGAGGTGGAGCTGGCCACACGAGGGGTAAGACGGCAGCTTACAATGATATTAAATTATAAAACTTGTTACTGGATCACAAATGGTACAAAAGAACAAAAATAGACCGACATTTATTTATTTTAAATGATGAAATTTTATATTTATCCTCACCAGGTGAAACACTTTAACTTCTACGACATAGTGCTGGACTTCATCCTGATGGATTCATTTGAGGACCTGGAGAATCCACCAATCTCCATCCAGAATGTGATCAACAACCGCTGGCTCAACAGCTCCTTCAAGGAAACGGTGAGTAAAGGAGCAAAATATTCAGATTTGAAGAGTTTCTTTTGAAAAAGTTAAACATGCCTGCCAAATTTAATGGAAAAATGCTAAATATATTGAACAGTTTTCTGAGACACTTAGATTGTTATATTTTTTTTTACTGGTGCATTTGAATCTTGAGTATTAGGGTTTTTCCTAGATGATTAATCCTTATGTATTTCGCAGGCAGTGGCATCAAGCTGTTGGTCAGTGCTGAAGCAGAAGAGACAACACATGAAGGTACAAGTCCAACAGCTTCGAAACATTTCTGAACTTTAGCAGCACTGTGTGTCTTACTGCTTTACCTCCTACAGTACAGTAATTAGGGCTGGAAACACTAGCACTGGTTGTCTTTAATTGTGCTTTGCCAGTCATTTATAAACATGAAGCAATGCTTCAATGCTTTCTTTCGAGCAACCCTTCGGTAACTTCAGCTCTTTGTCTCAGGTGCCTGACGGCTTCATCGCTCATTTCTACACTGTGTGTGAACAGATCAGCCCTGTTCTGGCCTGGGGCTTCCTGGGGCCCAAAAGCTCCCTGCATGACTTCTGCTGCTTCTTCAAGGTCAGTCTCACCACCAGAATCAACATCAGGAACCAACGGTTATCTGCCAGTACCCTCTAAATCTGATCTGTACCTTCCGTCGGTTTCCATGTTCACAACTCGTCACCATTGTGCTAATGTTCACAAGGCAAAACTTGGTATATTTTGTAAAAATATTCTTTATACTAATAAGCTGAAGAAAATGTTGATTAACAGAAAACATACAAAAACAATTGCAACTAGTTTGCAGATTTGATGCCTAGCTGCTATTTTGGGGTTGAGATCAGTTTATTTTTTCTATTTTGATTCACTTCCAAACAATGGGTGATTGTGATTCATTGTGAATATAATTAAGTATAATAAAGTGCAGCGTTAATAGGAAGGAAGGCAATTTTATTTATGCAGCACATATGAGTATTTGATATGGTATAGTACAAACAAATACATGAAAAAATCTCATTAGAGATGGTTAGTAGTCAACATAGGTACAGAAACATTGGGAATATCACTTTGGTATTTTACCCATTGTCAGTGTGGTGAGGAAAACTTAAAAATATGCTGACATTTTCAGAATAAATACCAATCTATAACTACTTATTTTTGCAAAATAGAAAATAATGAGGATGGTCAGAATGTCTGATACATTATTCTGCTTTGCTTGAACTGTTTGTTGTACACAGACCTAAAGTTCAAAAATATTTACTCATAATATGACTTTCTTTTAGGACCAGGTGCTGTACTTTCTTAAGGACATTTTTGACCTGGATAAAGTGCGCTACTCCTCAGTGGAGACTCTGGCAGAGGATATGCTCCACCTGCTGCATCGCCGTTCTGAACTGCTGCTGGCCTACCTGGGAGCAGACTCCCTGCGGCACCTCAATGGCTGCAGTTCCCCACAGGTGCAGCTGGTTCCCAGTGGCCTGCTGGAGGCACGAGTACAATGAGAGACGGGAAAAATTCTCCAGAACAGACTCAGCTCATCAAACACTACACACATGGAAATCTCTGCATTTACTTTAGGGGGTGAGTTCACACCAACTGCTGGACCAAAGAAAACTATCTGTAGGTGTGAATGCATCTTTGATCTTTGTGACGCACACATTAAGTTAAAGCTAAAAGTTATATTTCACCAGAATCCACTCATCACATCTCCCATTATGAAATGTGCTCTCATTTCTGTGTTTGAGGAGCCAGAAACTGTACCAAACGTCTGCCTTCACATGATTATCTCTGTTGTGGCCTCTTCCTCCTCTCCCCAGCCCTTTTTCACTGTGCCATGGCAGGGCACGTTCGTTTTAGACCATCATAGCAATAATATTTGTAATTTAAACTTGGTGTGAGCCTGGCACCGATACTCATGCAGTAGATGTATTGTGGAAATTAAGGCACATTTAATGCCATTAGGAGCCATTTGTGTGAAGAAAACGTATTTTACATATTTATTTTATTATGAAGCTTAAATGATGCAGGGTTTATTTTTAAAAACTGTAGTTGTGCCTGTACGTAATAATGGATTTGTGATCGACTTCAAACATATTAGTATGAAGGCCAGTGTTATATAATGAAGCAGAATCATTATGTATTAACACATCCTACTGAACATCAGCAATGCAGAACCATTAAAGGTACTTTGTGTTTTTATTACAAGCACATTGCTCGGATCAATCACTGAACAAAGGGACTACGTTTGTGAAATGTGTCGACTGATCATTCGACAAAATGATAATGGGTCAGACTTTGTGTCATTAAATTTGCTTAAAGGGCAATGTTTTGTTTTTTGATACCAGGAGACATAAACCTTGATGCAGTATTTAAATTTATTCCAGGGATCCAAATCCCATGAGCTGCAGCTTATACCTCAGTTACATAACCCCCCAGCTGCTTAACAACAGTTTATTATGACAAGCAAACACCCAGGAAGCCTTAATATCAATGCACATTTTAAAGCCTTGTCTTCATCATCCGATGTCAGTCTGTAAAATGTTTTTCATAACCTGAGGTTGGAAAACTGCACATGAGCTTTGAGCAGTAAAGTTACTGCAGGATTAAATGTGCATTGACAAAATGAAACTAAATCTTAACTGGGAGAAAGAAAATTTCACATTAACAAGTCAATTATTTTTTTAAATTTGTTCTGGGGCATTTTTGCCTTTGACAGACTAGTGAAATTCGTCAGTTCAGATTTAAGCTCTACATTTTGAACATTTTTAGATTTGTAATAGCTGCATTTATTTGTACTGCTGGTACAAATAAACACATTTCAGACTAATAGTTTTGTTACTTACTGACAGTACAGAACAGATTAATTAGAAAAATCATTAATGAAAAGCTGCAGTGGTGAAATTATTCGGTCTTGCCAGATTAGTTAAACCAGTGGGACAAATTCACCTGCAATTACTCATTTCTTGCAGAATAAACATAGTTCACATATGGTCGACTTTCATTAGATTTCTTTTCAGTCAAATTTGGCAACAGATGCCTGCAAACAAACTGGGGAATATGTGGTCTCCAGTTTTTCTTTACTGGGATCTCTCCAGCAATGTATTTTTCCAAAGCCAGGATGAAAAGGGGGGAGTAATTATTAAACCTCTTTCAATGATGCACTTTAGGGCTTGTTTGGCTTTAAGAAAACAGCAAGTCTCCATAAAATAAACCTTATTTGGCTTTTGATGCTTTATTTTGTGAACACCAGTAAAAAAAACTTTTACATGAGTTCATATTGTCTGTGTATAAATTAAACAGAAAGTGGTTGAGTTTCAATCTTAAAACTAAGCTCCGTTTGGTTCAAGTTAACAGAAATTTCAAGTACTTTGGTCTGGTTTTTATTACAGCTTTATTAATGAACATGGCCACATTTCAAAAGTCAGAACAGTTAATTTAACAAAAAACCAATAGATTTGATGATATACACAGCACATGAAACCTTTTTACCTCTAAGGCATGCTTCTTGTTTAGTCTTCTACACCCCCTCGAACTCCGTGTTGAAACACTGAGCATCTCACATGTACAGATAGAAAAGCCTCAAGCAAACAGACTTATAAGTGATAACCCCCAAGTTATTACCAATAAAACAGTGCATATATCATTAAAAGCACATCTTTTCCTGTCCTCGTCCAACTTTCTAAAGCACATTCTTGTTCAGGTTATTGATGAAGTCAACCAAGCGATAACAAGAAACCATCAGACAACTCTAAATACACTATGGCATGGTTAAAAAAAGTCTATCGGTGCTGAAAAACATGTATCTGACCAACAATTTTGCAATCACAGATTCAGAATTTAAATTTCATTGCTTTTTTTGTTTTTACCTTATCACTGGAGGTCTTGAACGGTCTACGTTCAGCAGTGGGACTGACTCAAAGGATTCCTCCTTTTGGGGACAAACTACGACAGGGCCTGACTCTACGACCTAAGCCTGCAGCATCCTCCAACACTGTGAGCGAGAAGTGAAGGCAGCAGCGTTTCAATAAAAGATTTGCACTGCACTTGAGGGCAGATTCACACCACGACACAAACAATATAATCATGTAATTCAATGCAGTTGGGCACATTGCTAACGTCTGGCAACAGGTTTGCAGGGCATGCAGTTGGTTATATCAGTTGTCTATAGCATTGATACTGTCACTTACCAGGGTGCAAAAAAAGGCTATCATCAAACATTAAGCACATAAGATTTCCTTGGTGAACCTACGTAACTTTTTCTGAGTAAAGTCACTTTTTGAAGAGTCAAACGTCATGTAATACGTCATATCATGCAGTTCATTAATGAAAGCAGATCTTTACTTAAAATATCCTCAACATTTCTTTACGACTTAGCATGAATGCATTGAGGCATGTTAACACAGGTAAGCATTTCTTTGCATGTATATGGGTCATGTCAGTGGACAAAAACACTGGTTTCCTTAGGTTTCGCTTACCTGTGTTACTGCAGCAGAACCTAAGGTGCAAGGTCTGGGATGACACTGCAAAGATCAGATATATTGCACTGTTTGCCATCTGTGAACAATGCAGTCAAAGGTTGTTTTGACCTTTAAAAGCCTTTCACAACAGTGCTCATCAGAAAATGTCATAATACTGGACTAGTCAGAAGCACTTCCACTACCATCATTCCACATGCTCATAAAGGACTTTGAAGAATTTATCAGCAAAAACCTAAGCATGCTACGCTGGAGTTATGCATGTTTTCTAAGCAATATGTTGCAACAAACAGCATTTATAAACATGACTGTCTCAGCTAGACAATGGCACTTTGCAGGTCGAATTTTCAAAACGCAAAAAAAAAAAAAAGAAACCACATGGACATCCTTATCAGTTCCTACCAGCAGTGTAACAGTGCTGACATTCAAACCCCTCAGTTCAGAAATCCAACTGGCACTGAAATTCTACCAACACAGTCTAGAACAATCTACAAAGAATCAACATACGGTGAAGAATAAGCAGTCAGGAGTCACACAGGGGAAATAAGTCTCAGAAACATGTGGTACAAGAATCATCAAAAGACTAAAGTACTGAAGCCTCTCCTCGGAACATTTCATACTTACCCAAGGGGGGAAATGACAATATTTGACAAAAAAAATACTACATCGTTTGCAGTTTGTGAAAGCATCAAAAAAGGCGAGTATCTCTCAAAGTGAATCACAGTTTTGTACTTACATTACAGGAGGGCTCAAGTGATGGATGAAGGCTGCTTAGCCACCTCCGACCCTACAACATCTACGTTCTTATACTGGATAAACACTAACAGAATGGTCACAGCAAAAAATGATTTTGCAATGTTTTTATATTAAAAAAACATTCTTAAAAAAACAAATTTATACATCAGTTAGTTCACAATTGGAAATGGGCAAGACAAACTTTTCAATGCACTTTGATACAGTGGCAATTTATCTTACTGTCCTGGAAAAAGAACAGCACAAAAATATATATATATATAACACTAAAAATATGCAACATTTCTTGCAACCACATTTTCTGAGGAACATGTTAAGGAAAAAAAAATACTTGCTTACCGCTTTTCTAAACTTGCCTGTGGAGGAGGAAGTGTCTAATCAAGGCAAAATACAGTGCATACTACCTCAAAAATGTCAGCAAACCAGGCAAACAAATCTTTTAAAAACAGTGCCGCAGCAACGCAGTTAATGCATGAGTCACGATACAAAGATACCTGTCAACAAACATCTGTCTACGACTAGAGTCAGAGCGAAGTCAGGAAACAGCAGGTGTAAAAGAAAGTGTCTATCGACAAGAGGACGTTTGTTGGTCTGAACCACTCCGGATTATAGCACGCGTATAATGTATCTAGGAGCCTTATCGATAGTTGGAGAGAGACAGGACAGTCACAACTTTGAGTCAACCATTTTGGACAATTAAACCCACACATGGCTTGCATTTCAAACTTTACCCTCCCCCAGGTTAAAAAAAAAGAAAAAGAAACAGAAATTCAACCCTTTCATCTTTCAGACCACCCCAACTTACCAACACAGGAGGTTTCAGTTTGTTTTATTGCAAAAACACAACAGGCAATAGCATTTTAAAACTGAGATGATTTACATGGTAATGGCTACAGTTTAATAAACATGAGTTCTAACCACATTTAATGTAGATACAGGGCTGGAATGACCATATGTATAATTGCCTCACTAAAAACAAAGCATTTACAAGAAAAACAAAAACAAAAACAAAAATGAAAGGACGTTCTGCCGGGAAATCTGCCATCTATGTGAAACACTTTCAAACCAAGGAAATTTAAGATCTTCATCAAGGCGTCTGCATCCAAACATTTAACAAAGGATTTTGTTTCGACAATGTAGCATTTACTTTATGTCCACGTCACATTACTGGCCCTGTGCAGAGGAAATACATAGAAGATACAGTGCATGTTAACAGCAGAAACAGTGGACTTCCCAAAATAAAAAGCTAAAACCTGTGCAGGGAGCAAAGTGTTTTGGTTAAGTTTGTGAAGCTGCTGCAGCCACCAGAGCCCTGTGAAAACCTGAGGAAGGAAGAGGGTTATGGTACAAAACAACTGGGTGTAAGTGAATGTGCAGGGCAGATTCTTAGCACGAGCGTACCTGAGGGGCTTGTGGTGCTGCACCCATCGCCTGGGGGTTGGCTGTGCCGTAATAAGCGGCCTGCTGCCGGTAGTACTCCGCCCAGGCAGCACTGTAGTCTGGCTGTCCTCCAGGCTGGGAGGTGGCTGCTGCTGCTGCTGCTGCTGCTGCGGTGGCCTGAGGAGCTGCTTGACCTAGAAGATAAACAAGAGGAAGCTGTTTGAACAATGAGAGCTGGTTTTGCCACACTGTCCCTGGACCTAAAAAAACCCAGTTTGTTTACTGCCCCGCTTCATTATGCGAGGGAATTTCAAACAAAACGGGAAAACTGAGTGTTGCTGTCTCCAGCTTCCCAATTATCTGCCTACTGAGTTACTGGGACATTCAGAGGAACTGAAATCTGGAGACCAGTGTTTCTTCCAGTTTCCAAGTATTCTATACATACATATATATATATACATACACATATATACACACATACATATATATACATACATATATATACACACACACACACACAAACACATACATACATATACATATATATATACACACATACATATAAACACACATACATACATATACACACACATACATACATATACACACATACATATACAGAGTATATATTAGACAAATTAGAACCCTTTTTATTTTACTAAAACATAGTTAGACTACTATTTATTAATGTATAATTTCTTGTATATTTTGATACTTTTCTTTTTTACATTCAAATGCACCATGGGGGGCCTGTGTGAAACGGCATTTCGATACGCTGTATACTGTGTATATTGCTGTATTTTCAATAAACCTCTCTTGAATCTTGAAAAGTGCTTTGACTGCAGGAAGCAGACACATTGATTTTCTCTGCATATTCTCCAAATAAAAACACCTACACTTTCAAAGATCCTCCTTCCCTTGCCATTATAATTTTCTCAATATACAAGTTTGTGCAGCTTCAAAGGAGTACGACAGTCTACCCAAACACTGCTATTCTACAAACACACAAGTAAAATATTGCTACAGAAAAGATTTTTTATATCTAAAAACTAAATATTTAATTCTTTGGTAAAAAAACAAGCTTGTACCTTGTTACAACTTGAACAGCTGCCCTAAAACATTTGATCAATCCAAACTGACTCTTACAAACCGCCTCAAGCTTCCTGCACTTCAGTTATGTAAAGCCACTAGTTTCACTCTCGACTCTTGTGCCATCACAGATTCGGGTGTGGCCACATCTGCCACATGCTTGTGGGTTTAAGCTCTCACAAAGGCAAAGAGTAGCAGTTGTTGTCAGAAGACCAGCTGGACAAGAACGTGTATATGAACCTGAAAGTTCTCATTTTGTTCAAACTTTAGAGAACATACTGACTTTCTGAGGCACGTGCATCTACACATTTATCTTAAATATTGTAGTAAATTGCTCTGGAAAGTTGACATTTTTACTGACAAAGTAATTGACAGATGAATCAATGATACATTTGTAAGAAGGGGAACGAACCCACCACCCACATCTCTGGATGGCAGGTCAGAAACCTTTTGTCTTTCTGTCGGGTGGCTGGAGGAGCAGTGACTCTACTACAGAGAGCTGCTGGACAAATGCAGCCACCCTTATTCACCTACAGGGTTCAGTAACTTAAACGTAGGACTTTAAGACATTGTTAATACAACATCAAATGAAATATACTTATACTCACTGGCGAAGCACAAAAAACAAACTAAGTGCAGGAATTAATTTATATTCACCACATCCCAATGTACCAATAACTAATTATATTAATTCTTAAATTAAAACTAAAACACATAAGGCCAGAGGTCTGTAACAATAGTGCAGCCTGCTTCAGGCTACCGCAAATATTTAAGAATTCTTAATATCTTGTAAGGCCAAGAGAAAAATGACTCAAACGTGGCGCAAATGTGATTTCAGCCTGTGCATCTACAACAGTAGCACATACATCAAAATCTAAACTTAAACTCAGCATATCCAATGTGATTTAAGCATAAGCCAAGTACTAACCTTGTTTCTTGTAATACTCCTCCCAGGCTTTGGTGTAGTCCTGAGGTTGTTGACTCTGTTGACCTGCAGAGAAGGAGAAAATGCATTCAAGTGTTAAATGAGGAATAAAAAATGAACAACATTCATCCTACATCTTTTAATACCCATGACCCACAAATCACACATTGCATCATTTAACTCTACAAACATTCAGTAGCAGTAACACATTCATAAAAAACATTGCAATACTTTTTGACATCACTGTAAATCAAGCCCTAAAATAGTCTAGAAAATAAGCTACTCTAAGCTCATGAAAGGTGGTTCTGTGTCGACAGCTTAGTCCTGTAAACACTCAAATGTTACAGTCTAAACAGCACAGGCATCAAATGTCAAACCAAGTGGAGGCACTGAAAATGCTCCATAGTGGGTCAGTAATACTGACAAATACCCAGACCTGAAAAAGAAGCTGACTAAATGCCCAGTGGCTGTTTAGACTGTCATGTGTTAATAGGTGTACACTGAAGCTACGTTTATATACCCATTTTCTTGTAATATTCCTCCCAGGCCTTGGTGTAATCTGCCTGTCCACTTTGACCTGCAGCCTGTGGGTCACCTGTTAAAAAAAACGGTACTTGTAATTAGTTAATCATACTCAGAAGTTTCTCCTCCACCTGCCTGGATCGGACTGTCAGCCTAGGGATAGTGGAAGAAAACTATCCTGTCCCTGCAGTGATATAAAGAGTTTTTTTAAGTGCTCTGCAAAAGCAAAGTTATTTTAAGGTGAAACCATGCCTTCTGTTAGCAACAGGAGCACAGGGCACTACTAAAGTAAAGTCAGTAAAGCTACACTGTGCTACACTTTTCTACAACAGTTTCTGCTTCTCCTAGAAGCACTGACACTGGGCTATTTGAGAAACACTGCAGTTACCTTGGCCGTTTGTTTGAGTCGTGCCAGGAGCTCCACTTGTTGGGGTCATGGGAGCCTGAGGCTGCTGACCATACTGAGCATAGTAGGCTGCCCACGCTGCTGCATTGGCATCAGCTGCTGCTTTATCTGAACAGAACAAGTCAGGTTACCACACAGAGCCTCAGATTAAAGCTATAAACATGCTACAAATTATTATTACTATAAATAAATAATCACTAAAAGCAAGCATTACATGTTAACTGAGAGTATAATCCATTTAACAGTTTAAACAGTTTAATACTCACTTGGATCAGGTTGTCCCTGTTGCCAGTGTGGGTAGCCATTGCCCCACCCTTGAGGCTGATATGGTGCAGGAGGACCACTGACGAGAGAAAAATAAAATAACTATCAGTTTTCCACATCCCTCACCTTCATCCTAATATTGTTATCACAAAAGATCTGTGAAAATAAGGGAGAAATAAAGGGCTAACTGTACTTACTGTGGTCCCGGAGGTCCCTGGTTGTATGGTCCAGGGTTGTACGGACCCATGGGTGCACCAGGGGGCCCAGGTGGTCCAGGAGGACCATGTGGGCCTGGACCGCCATGTGGACCAGGGGGACCGTGTGGGCCTCCCACAGGAGTGACTGGTCCCTGAAAAGCACACAGATAGGTCCAAATCAGTAAACAAGCATAGGACAGACAAATGTCCCCACAGGGAGATTACAAACAAACATTTAGTGTCTCACCCCAATTTTCTCCTCCACCAGCTGCCGGGCGTAGTCGATCTGCTGTGGAGAGCCTCTGACTGTGAACATTTTGATGTTAGGATCAGCGTTTGGTGGAGGATTCCTCTGCAGCTCGATCCGGGCTCCTGACTGCTGGCTGATGCCCTTGATTGTCTCACCACCTGAAAAAGTTAAAATATCCATGATGTGTCTCTCACTCGAATAGAGAAAAAGATGTTTTTTGTTGATGACAACAAACTCTCTCACATTATAATGGCATTTAACTGGAATCACTGAATTCAAAAGAGGAGCCACTTGCCTTTCCCAATGATGAGGCCGGTCTTCATAGTTGGGACGGTGAAGGTAAACTCCTGCAGGCCTCCAGGGGGGCCCATGTTCCAGTTGCCTTGCCCACGACCACGTCCCCTGCCACCACCATGTCCTGGAGGTCCTCCAGCCTGGACACTCCTCAGCAGGTCAGATATGATTTCTGCTGCATGCTGAGCCTGGTCAGGCGGACCCATAATCTGTGCTATCCTGTCTGGTGTGCTGCCATCATCTACAGAAGGAAAGTGGGCAATTAAAGACCATCAAGAAAGTTTTTGTTGCTAAAATCTAACTCTATTGCCTTGTAATTGACACTGGATAACATTACTGTTCCTCTACCCACTCAAAAGTCTTTATGTGTTCAGGTCTCAGATAAGTTTAGGGTTAAGGCTATACATCAGCTCTTCAGCGTGGTGCATGAGTTTTCATCACAGACCATACACATCAAAATTACTTTTCTATTCCTTGCTTTTTCTTAGATATTTTCATGACTAACCAGCTCAATCACTCACCTGGCTTAAACTGGATCCTGACACCTGTGTCATTCTGTATTTTCTTGATCATCTCTCCATTTCTGCCAATCACTATTCCTACTGCAAACCGGGGGACGGGAACCTGAGTGATAAGAGAAAACAAAACCAAACTTAAAGACACTGCTTGAAACCTCGTCTCCAGGCCTATAGTGTAGTTCAAACAACTTGCTATAAATACTCACGTCTAAGCTATCCCCTCCTCCGACTCGTGAACCATACTCGCTCCTCTGCTCTCTGAAGCCTTGATCTCTGATCAGCTCCATCACCATCTCCTTAGCTTGCTGAAGAGAAAAAGAAAAAATATTATAGCACTACTGCAAACTCCACAGGGGAATAATACCTATAGACTCTAGACAGAAATGTATAAAAAGAAAAAATAAAGCTAGTGTAGGTCATATCCAACTTAAGTAAAAAAAGATACTACTCATAACTATCTTACAAGTAAGAAGCTTACACTTGCCACGCGGAAAACAACCCACCTGAACTTTAAAAGGTTCTCCTGAAATGCGCAGTGGCTTGTCTGCACCTGTGTTTTGGGGTCCATCTTGGATCATGACCATCTTCACTCCAGCTCTTTCCTACAGGTTAAGAGTAAACACATTAGCAAATGTGTTCCCGTTTTATATACGACCCACCGCTCTCTCCATTAGTCTGTCACTTCATTTTTACCCCTAAACATTATTGAACACTCACCTGAAGACTTTTGATGGTTTCTCCTCCCTTCCCAATAACAAGGCCAGCTTTAGAGGCAGGGACCATTATCTCCTGAACAGTCATTCCTGGACCATCGCTGTGGTGGAAAGCAGGAGCAGGCCGTCCCTTCTCAACTATCTCTGTAAGAAGGCTTTTTGCATTCCTGATGAGAGAAAAGTTACCATGTCACACTGTCTGGAAGTATTTAGTCTCGCAGACAACACTGCCTCTGACACGCTTCAAGCAGAAAAGAGCCTTTTACTTACTGGATTGATTCTGGTGACCCTGTTAATGTCACCGACCTGTCTGGCATCCCTCCACTGTCTACAACACAGAGAAAGAGCTGCTAATACACATGTTACAACAATAACTAAAAGCAACACAACCAGCAGTTAATATTAAAATAAATACTCAATAGTAAAACCCAAACCTACCAGGTGCAATCTGTATTTTACATCCAGACTCCTGCTGCAGACGTGATATTTGCTCGCCTCCCCTCCCAATAACTACAGGAAGAATCAGAAGCATTACAAATATTGAATGCAGGCAACATTGATATTATACTTTGTTTTCTCCTCATATAAAACTTACTGAATCCAACCATTCCATCTGGAACCTTAAATTCTTCTGATGCTGCCCTGAGAATGAACAGAATAAAAATCAGCATGAACTCCATAATAATAGGGTCAAGAGAATAAGGTGAATAATTAAATTCAGCTTGTGCATCTACCTTGAGGGACCACCCATTCCTCCCATTCCTGAAAAGGCTGGGGAAAAAAATAAAATACACATTGTATGACGGTGCACCAAATGTCCTGCTGTTTTTATTTTGTAGGCACACAATTTCAGGCAAGTACAAGAATGTCATCAGGTCACTTACCATCATTTGTAGCCACCTTCTTAGTCTCTGGTTGGTCTGTGACAACATGACATGATAACTGTAAGTGTCTGAGATCATACCTCACTATCACACGGGTCTTAAATTCTGGGTTAACATAACTTATGACTGATCAGCAGTGCCTGAAACCCATATGGTTAAAAGCCTGCAGAGTCATTCTAGTCTAGAACTGTTTTTATTGAAGTTGTACTCTATGTGTAACTAGATGCATTCATATTTGCTCAAATACAAAAACTGGATTTCTATTGTACACTGCATACTTCACATGTTACCGTTTCAAAAGGTGAAAGCAAAAACTATAACTTTATCTGCTCACCCCCAATTACTGAAACTTAAAACTTAATTTGAGAGACTGAGATTACACACTATCATTTCCAAAATATTTATACATTTTCACCGACAGGCACTGAATGGAAACAACTGCGAGGACAGGCACTGATAGCATTGTTAAAATGTAATCACATGCTGTAACCAACATGCTGCAAAAGACACTGAAAACATCAAAAGAAAGATGTTAAGATGAAAATGCAATATAATATTGATATAACACTTATCAAATATAATTTTGTAGCTGCTAAAAACACACAAGCAAGGATTAACTATGAAGACTTGCATTGAATCGATTTAAGCCACTGACCGATATTCAGGTTAGGCATGGGAAAATACCCACCAGCGTCCTCCAGGGGCCTTTTCTGGCCTCCGTAGCCAAATTCGTTTGTTGGAGGTGCCGCAACGCCATCACCGCCGATCTTCGCTGCAATCTGTAACAGAAATATAAAAATAAAACGAACATTTAGATGAAGTTTTTGCTGTTTACGCAAGGTTAGATGGAGAGACACGCTGGCTGCGGCCTACATTTCGGTCCGGAAGTCTGGACCAACAAAGGAAATCGTAACTTACACTTCAGTTATGTTAATCGGTTGATGATAACCCACCCGACGACTATATTCCCAGTAAATTGTTATATTTAGCTACTTTATATGCGCACTCAGCTTGGATCGTTTCTGTTTTCACGTTTGTTTTCGCTATTTTGCGGCGTAGCGTTTGTCACCGTTCGCTAGCTTAGCATAGCCGCCGCGACGCTGTAATTTTTAATTTATCGGCGAAAAGTGCCGCGAAACCCCGCCGTTTACCGACGAATTCGTGGTTATTTTTATAAACCAAGTGTTCTCGCAGTCTCCTTACCTGTCGTGCTCGCTGTAGAGCATCTTTAAAAGCATCGTTCATTCCGCCACCAGCGTTAGAGGACGGGGGAGCCACGCTGCTGTAGTCAGACATATCTGCTGCTCTTCTCTTGCTCGGCGCGACAAGATGGCGGGTTTCATTCACGGGAAGTCGAAATAAAATCTCGCGATCAAATTCGTATTATCGCGATAACGACCGAGAACGTTTGTAAATAATTTAGTTCAGTAGCATAAAAAGACAGTTCAGTAGCATAAATTGGTGCAAAACATAGTTTGGTCCCAATACATGTTTTTCTGGTGGAACTTAATTTGTACATTGATTTTGATAAAGTTAAAAAAGGTTTCAATTTTTTCCACAAAATTTCATCAGATATGTTGATGTAAATAACTCTAATTATTATTATTAGCTTTTTGGTTTGTTTGTTTTTTGTATTTTGCTGAGGAAAATCTTCAGTTTTTGGTTCCCAATTCTCTTTTCCTCTCAAAGAAATGACATGTTGTTCTATTCTTTGCTCTGAGAGAAAAACTGCATCAGTCAATACAAACATTTAACCCTCAGTTTCCATTCCAAGCCAAAGTCCTTCATTTGTAATTTCAATTCAAGACGACATTCAGAACTATTAGCAGTGGAATGTGCATTAAAGTGTCGAGTTGCATTATTTATTATAATTACAATCCAGTCTTGCAATGTAATACTTGCTTTAATAAAAAAACACATATATAAGTGTTTGAACGCACAAATAGACATAAAGTCCAAACAAAGAAACAGATAAACACATTCTACTGTTCAATGATAAATGAAAAAAAGATCATCTGACCTGTTATCAAACGCAATTTGTTTATACAGCCCACATTTTAACATTTCACATTTCACGTCCTCACCCGAGTCTCAAGAAGACAAATTAATATTAGAAAATGTAAAAAAAAAACTTTGCATCAGGTTTGCACCATGTCTCGTGCTCTTAGCCAGTCATAAACCATTTGCAGTTACTCTTGGACACTCGATTCACATTAATGAGAGTTCAGAGTTGTAATTTTCTTGTTGTTGCATATTTTAAAAACAGTCCCATAAGCAAATAAACCAACTTCTTTCATGAACCTTGAGATTCTATGGAGGAAAACTGATTTTCCAACGTTCTAGTTAAAGTGTAGTTTATCAGAGCACAGGGAATAGCCCTGACAAAGCTGGCTCCCATGCCGTTATAATATCCTCTAATTCCACGTCTTTCATATATGCCAATAAATGCTCGTAAAACACCACAGGCTGGACGTGAATCTGAGCTGAAAGCTGGAAAACAAGACAAATGGAGATGAGATGAGATGGTGTTCAGTTGTGTCAAATAATCTCACCTGGGTTGAACCATTACGTAAATGTTACCCTGTGCTTGCTGCTGAGTCCGTATCACTGCTAGTGGGTAGCTGGTAATTTGTCCAGAAGCAAAGGCCACAAAACTGAAGAGAAACAGTTTGGAGTCACTGTTGTAGGCTGGATCACTCTTTGCCCAGTTCATGATGGACTGTAATGACAAGTAAATACTTAATGTCAGTAAATTTCAGATGAACATTTAATGTTTGAGTGTTGCTTTGTCTCACCTGGTGAACTGCACACTCCACACCTGCGTAGGGGATCATGCACAAGATGCTGGGCTGGAATCCTCTGTAAAAGGACGACAACGACTCCTGTCTGTAAATGGATCGGGCGCAGGCTGCAACGCCGTTGTAGGTACCAGCTTGCTGCAGGTTCAGCCTCACCTTCAGCACCTGTGATGGAGATGAGAGGGGAGAGATTCAAGAATCAAAAAACTTTATTAATCCCAGATGGAAATTGTTTTGCCTTGTTACAGCCGCTCTCAGTTCAAAAGGAAAGAAAAGAACCAGAAAAAGATCAACACCCACACAAATACACAGAATACACAAAACAGAAAACTCAGTAATAACAAAGAAATCTAAAAATCAATTAAATAGGTTAATAATAGTCTGGGGTGGAAAGTAGTGCAGAGAATGGAGAGTGATATCTTAAATGTGGCAGAAATAATGATTACGATCCTCCTTACAAAAGTGAAATCCCACTTAGCCAGTGATGAATTAGACTCACTTTCCTAAAGATATTCATAACAATTAAAATTCAAATGTGTGTGAAAAGGCAAAAGCAGGGTGCAAATTCTTTTATGTTTGATGCAAACATCTTTTTTTATGAGTTACTGTAGAAGCAATCTGCACAATTATATCTTTTGTGTATAAGAATTGACATTGTACATTTTTTATAATCTAAATCTAATAAACAAGTTCAGCTGTAAAGCAAAATACATAACACAACAGAAATGTTAAAGCGCTTAGACCTGCCACTGATCTCTGATACCTCTAAAGGGTAGAAGGCAGCGTGAGCAAAAGCACCGGAGACACAACCCAACCCGAACCGCTGCTGCACCGTCAGAGTCTCCTGGGTTTGGTTTTGGGTGTACACCTTCATCTGCACAGAGGAGAGAAGATTTCAGTGTGATTGTCACTTAGAAACATGAAAATGTTTTATTCCGGGCTGATACACCTCACCTGTGCATAGATAAAACACTGTAGTGTTGACTGTGGTGTTCCCTTCAGCACATTAACCGCGTTCCCTTGCCACATTGAGCGTAGACCCCCTGCCCTCATCTCCTGAAAGACTTGGGAGAAGGCCTTGGATCCATGAACCTATTATTTGCACAATAGATACAAACATTACTTCACAAAAAGCTGGGCCTTATTCTAAAATGCAATCTCTCTGTGCTATTTTTATTCACAAAATAAATACTCTCAGTGTTTTCACTGACCAATTTGGTTGTATTTTGTAAATTTAAGCAATTTTAGAGTTTGATGTCTGCTCAGAAGTACTTTGGAAAACCATTGTCACTTCCAACTATCATTGTTATGTGGATGACACCCAGATATACTTATCTATGAAACCAGATGAAACTAATCAACTAGTCAATCTTCAAGCATGTTTAAAAGACATAAAGGCTTGGATGTCCTTTAATTTTCTACTCCTTAATTCAGACAAGACAGAGGTTATTCTATTTG
>JAUMHL010000010.1:17915867-17937768 GCA_032362345.1 Sandelia bainsii | reverse complement strand
ATCATTAGAAAACCATGTGCAATGATGGTAACACAACTGAAGATGTGTATCTTTTCATGAAAAACATGGTCATTCCTATGTGGGTCCAAACTTTTGACTGGTAGTGTATATATACAATATCCTTTGAATGTTCATATCATATAGCCTTATTAATCCATGTGTTACTTATTCCTGGTGTAGACCTCACTCTTACATCCATTGTCCTGTCTTTGCAGTCGTTGTGTGGATGCTCAGTTACCGTGTCAACAATAGACGGGAAGACTTGCAACATGAAGATCACAGACGTGGTTAAGCCTGGCATGAGAAAGACTGTTGCCGGTCAGGGTCTCCCCTTCCCCAAAAACCCGGAGCAGAGAGGAGATCTGGTGGTGGAGTTTGACGTGAACTTTCCTGAAACGTTGCCCGGCAACGCCAAGGACGTTCTGAAACGGCACTTACCTGCTTAGGACGAAGGACATGGACTAAATGAGGGGAGAAAAACACTGCATGACAGTGCTCACACAAGTCACCAAACACACTATCACACACACACACACACACACACACAAGGACAGTTCTGACAGCTCACAGGTGGACCCTCTACTGAGGAATGTGCAATTTCTATTTTTGAGCTATTTGGTGTTTTTATAAATACCATGCATGCTGCCAAGTTGATACAAGTGAAAGTGAAAGACTGTTGACTGGCTGTTGATGTCTGAAAGTACACATTTTATGTATGTGAGTGTGTGTGTATGTATGTATCTTTTTGTTTGTTGGAAATATTTGGCTATGAATTAGTCTACAGTTGCCAAAAAAGTCCCAGTGATCCTGGGAGAAACGGCAGTGCCAAATGGTACATTTTCATGCTCTCATTTAGATTTGAAAGGCTTTGTTACTGACATTTTTAACTGTTATTAATGTGTATTTTGTTATAGAACAGATACAAGCTTCAGTTTGGAGTCTATCTTAAAATTTGTGTATATTTTATTCAGGAGGAAAGTGACTGAATGAACCCGAGTGGATCGTGTGCATTTTAGAAACTTTCATGTGAAGATTTAGACTTGAATTTTAAAATAAATATTTCCAAATGAACTGATCTTGAGCTGCTTCAGTCATGGAACGACATTTAATGAATCTACCTCCATGAAATAAACAGTGCATTAACAATAATCTCTTTCAAACCACTAATACTTCTGAGGCCTATTTATAGTCAGGCTGTGTAGAACACAAAATGGGCTCAGCAGCAGCAGGAAATTGGTTCATGCAGTAAAACATATTTTGATAGTAAAATGTGAATATTTTATTGTTGTATTGATGTGAAAAGTCATTATTAAAATATATTAACTGGATTCAATCCATAAAGTTACTAACAGCAGAACTATGTGTAAAAATAGCTGTTTGGTCTCAGCTGCTGGATATCAGCTTTCAACACAGAGGCCTTTATATTTTCCCACCAGGGGACGCCACATCTCTCATCATGGCTCAGGGGCCCACAGAGGGGAGGGTACAGTTAGATGGTCACTTGTCTGCCGACATTTTCACTCATTCGTTTTTAAGTTTAGAACAAGAAATGTGACATTAGAAACAGTATTTATCTGTGTTTGGGTTCTGTTAAATCGATATGACGTCTCAGATTGCATATCTGCGACATGCATTCATTACATGCATCATCTGTTGTGTTATTTGCTAAACAGAGGCCTCGGGGTGCATAAATAGTTCCCTTTTCAAACCAAGTTTTGTATTTAAACAGCAGTGCAGTCCCTCAGAAGCACATCAGCGTGTTAGAGATTAGTGAAAATGATGAGTCACTATTATCCAGGGAGGGTGGAGAGTAAACACACCTGCTCCTTCTCAGTGTGTGACTTTAGCAGCCTGACGTCAGTCTTCACTGTATTATATGCAGTATTAAATGGGAGAGCATAGGTCATTAAAAAAAAACACGCATTAAAGGGGTCGTATTATGCTTTACGTGTTCTGATGTTAAGTATATACTTTTGTGAAGTTGGGTGCCCATGTCACACTCAGTGAGATGCTCAAAGCCTGAGGTGAACGTGTGTTTGCATGCTGGCTCGCCCAGGTTTCAGTCTGACCAATTTGCTTTGTTCCTCAAGAGTTTTTTCAAAATGCTGCATTGGTTTATGTCAAGTGGTGTGGAAATCTCTAACTGGCCATCCGTTCTGGGCTCCTTTAGCCACTAATTACGTCATTCCGTCTAAGGAGCCATTTAAATTCACACTAACTTACTAAACCTAGACCTCATAGACCTCCGTACAGTAGTTACAATTTGCCAGTATTAGTGTATCTCAGTAGTAGTGCATAAGCAGTAATATATGATATATATATATATATATATTGACTCAATTTTGAAATGAGTTGAAAGTTTTGTTTCACAGGGTTGCCACCTCCAATATTTGCTATTTGATTGCTACTGATGCTGGATGATTTTCCAAATGAATAGTATTACTCTCTTTGAATTACGTTAGTTAAAGTTAACAAGGTTAGAACATTTTATATTTTATATTTCTGCAGAAATGTTGTTGCACATTCACATTCAACAGCATTAAGATAATGAATTTGTTGGGGTTTTTTTATCAGTAACTCAGCAAATTCTTAGTGGAGTACTTGTACTTTTGTACTTAAATTGGTGTGCATGTACTTAGTAGCTTAGCTCATCAGTTTGACACTGTCAAGTGCTACTAGCTGCCTACTTTTAAGACTTTAGCACTTTTACTTTAGTATGATTAATTAGTTTGTGTACTTCAGGTGCTTGAACTTTGCAGTAATGTTTATAAGCTCCCAAGAGACTTGAGGCATCAGTGTTTCACTAATCCTTAACCAATACCCTGACCACCAAGAAACCAGTTTCACAGTGTGTGGGAAAAACCTCAGACTACTTTAACTAATACTGTCTCGCAGAATGTATTTTAAAAATGCCTGAATAATTGTTTTCAGGTGCTGCCGAACCTGCGGCGGGGTACAGGTGCACCGGGGCTGTGCGCACCCTGGGTACGTCCCACTGCGCCTGCGTCCCGCGGCGCGCTGACAAACAGCGTAGCTATTGTTAGCGAGGAGCAGCCCGCAGGTTGTGTCAGACTTTATCCCGCACTCTCCCACCTACCTGTTGAATATTTACACCGTTTATTTGCAAGCGAGCTGAGCTGAGTCGAAGAACAAAGTCGAAGCTCAGCTGTGGGCAGGTGAGGAAAGGGAAAGTGTTGAAGGAAGAAAGTGAGGAGAGCTCGTAGGAAAGAAGGAAGTAAATAAGGACAACACGACCGTTGGGACTGGAGCTCAACAGGTACTTCAATGTTATAGCAGCGGCTCGGAACTTTTTGTTTTTAAACGTCGAAAAACAAACTAAGACAACGCAAAAATGCCGCTGGGACCATGGAGGAAGAAAAACAAGTCGACGAAGGAGCATTTGGTGGAAAACGAGGAGGTCCACGGCGGACACGCAGGTGCCGGGAGCTTGAGTAAATCCGCCGTGAACGGTGCGGGTCTCCCGCCGCCACCTGCCAACCTGCGGCCGAAACTGGTGTTCCATACGCAGCTGGCGCACGGGAGCCCCACCGGCAGGATCGAGGGGTTTTCCAACGTCAAGGAGCTGTATGCGAAAATAGCAGAGGTCTTTAATATAAGCCCACCTGAGGTAAGACCCTCACCTGTTGTTAAAGGGGAGAAGATGTGATTTAGTGTGACGTTCAGGGGTTAAAGCTCAGTTTTACGAAAGTACGTGAAGTAGTCTAACATGTTTCTTTACTTTTACCAAAAAGAGTCAAAGAATCAGCAGTGATCATGGCCTCATTTACCTCTTCCTGAGCCACAGGGCAAAAAGTTGTTTTGGGCCTCTCCTGTTGTAGTTCCCTTATTACCCCCAAGCAGTCCTAACTAACACTAACCAAGCATCCTAAAGCTGGGAGGACTGTAAAACTGATCATGTCAACCTTCCTAAGAGGGTTTTCCGGGCTGTCACTTCAGAGCCACTTCACTGCATTCTTTCTATTCTGATTGGTTAATAGTGACTCCAAAGTATCAGAGATACTACAGTGTGGGGTTAATTAGTTTGGTACTATTTCTTTGCTGTATATGGCAAAACTACCAACTAAAGCCGTTTGCCAGCTTTTTGAAAAATACTGCTGTAATCTACATCCACCATGACAAGTAATCTGAGGCTTCGTAATGTCATACATTGACTCAACTACTATACTTTTTATTATCTAGTCTTTATTATCTAACCAACAGTACTTAGATAATAGTTTGAATGACTTCCAACTCAACAAACTACAACCTTATATTGCTTGGATGTTAACCTATGTAAACAGTAACAGAAATACATATACTACTGTAGTATAGTACAGTTTAATACAATATTATAATGACAGATAACATTCATTCTATTGCTGAATGCACTTCTTTAATACATTTTGTTGATAATATTCAAATACTTACATTTAACCGAACACATTTCCCACCACTGAAAGTTACACACTCGCAGTAAAGAGATTTGTCCCGTGGTGGCCATTAAAAGTCTCCTTTGATTGTCTTGTGTCAGGCACGCCCTGAAAACTCCACACCTTCAGTCCATGAAGATTGAGCGATATGTGCATGTTAACTGTATTATGCAATCTGACAAATTAACGTCGCATCTATTTTTAGTTACAGTCATACACTTACTTTCAGCGTCAGAATAGTAAAATGTATGTCTACGTGGAGGTCCTGGAAACAAAAGCAGGTTCAGAGACCTCCTCTGATACCACACTGCTTAAGCTCTCCCTTTCAAAGGAAAGTGTGAGTGGCATGTTTGGCTTTTGTCAGCCTGAATATGACTAGATAGGCTGGTGCGGCAGCCTGTTATCAGCCTGACGTGCTGCAGGCACTAGGGATGTGAACTTCCTTCTTGTCTTGAAAGCTCACAGACAGAATTTCTTCATTCACGAAGTACAGTAATTGTAGAGGAAATGTGTCTAGGTGGTGTTAGTAAATAGTGACACAACACAATACGTCACATATAGGACATAAGGGAAACCAGCCACTGTCTTTCCGATTGAAAATTATCCTCAACGTCACTCACATTTTTCAGTTTTTGGTCTGACTGGGACTTTTCTATAGCTGATCGATATCTTAATTGTCACATTAGATGTCATAATGAGTGAAAATAAATTGTTTCTTGCTGAAGTAATGCCTGGATGTTGGTCAAACAGGTAACTGAGGACAAATGACAATAAAAATGTTAGTATATCAAGTGTGCTTCGTTAAACAATTAATGTCACAGTGGCCTGCTTTTGTGTACCATAGGTGCAGAAAGTACACTAGCCTATTCAGGAATGTGGTGAGGATAGTTATACAGAGACAAACACAGATAGACAGACTGAGGGGAGTGTGATAATGTTATAGTTGGACTTACCACAGGAAGTCCCTCATGTCCGGCTCAGTGGACACAGCCTCCAATCTGACCAGATAAGCCTTCCCAGCCACAGGCAGAGGTGTCCCAGAGAGACCCAGAGGAGCTGCTCTGCCCAAGGCCTCCTCCCTCCATAAACACCATCCAGCCTCACTGTGACAACTGCTCTGCCCATGTTGACTGAACATAACCTGTTCCAGGCAGAACAAAAAATATCAGTGCTGCCGTTGAAATTATTTCCCAACAAAACTCATCTTTTCAGGGATAAAGTAGGAAGTCTAACATTTAACGGGTACTTCTAAATAAAGCTGGGTACTGTATGATACTGAACCCTGTATGTTTTGATACCCAAATTATACTTCTTTTCATCATACTAAAAGTTGTTTTGAATATTTTGTCTGCCCCATTTATATTGATGGGAGTAGACTTGCATTAGACTGCATTCATTTGATCAAGGGGTACTTGATACACTGGAGTTTTTCCAACTTTACACAGCTTTTTAGGCCTTAACTTAAAAGTTAAATTTTCTTGTGGATAGTTGTTGAACTACATATTGGACAAAAAATTATCAACAACTCTTTATTTTTATAATTATTATTTTTTAAAGCAAAACGTTTATTCAGTGTTTTTTGAGTTACTCAGATTATATAAGCTGTTGGAATAAATTGTCTTGGACTCTAAAAAGCAATGAGAATTAGTCTATATTCTGTATTTATGTGACATTATATGGAGCAAATAATTAATCTGTTGATTAATTCATAATGAAAATAACTGCCAGTTGCTGCTGGATAGTTTTTCAGATTTACACCACAGTGATAAATAGCTGCAGAAGAACTTTTCCTAAATACATTTAAAACACTTACAAAGTAGATGAAAAACCTGGTATGTGAATAGAAAACAAGACCCTACCTCAGCCCTATGCTGAAAAGCAAATGGAGAGTCAGAGCTATAAATTGGATCCAAACTGTCAAATGCAGTCTGTACTTAAAACGTGCTGAAACAAAAATTTCCCGCTAAGCACCACATATTCTGAATGTCCCATCTGCTTTATGTCTTAGTACTATTACAAAGCTGTAATTAGATATTTCTATATTAATACATCTTGCAAACAACTGCACATAAAATACAACAAAATATGATCTCAAAATCAAGAAAATATTTAAATTTTACCACATCCCAGAGAGTGTACAGTCTACACTGTCTTTAAAGTAAACATATGCTTTTAAATCCTATGTGGTCTTTTTTTTCAATAGGAAGTCACTGTTTAGGTTTTTAAACATACAAGCAAAGTAAAATGGGGTGGTGGTCGCCTCATGTTTAGAGAAGTGAGTTTATGAAAAGCAGTGCTTTCCCCTCGCTCATCAACACCACCTTAATCTGCTCTGGTGGGTGTGTGGGTGTGATTGTGTGAGTGTGATCTGCGCCTTCCTGCAAAAGGGAGGCAGCCTCTCAGTGAAAGCAAAGAAAAAGAAAACTCACTCAGTTATGTTTTTTTATCCCATTTTTCTGATTTAAATTTATTTTAACCAAAGAGGAGTGAAGAGTTTTTTACAGCCTGGAAACAGTTTTTTTTTTCTTTTCATGATGGCATAGCATTTCGACTGCAGTGGCCAGTTTTTTTCAGTCACAGCCAAGCTTGTTGTTAGCATTACTTTCCTTCTTCTTTTTGCATTTAACATCAGACTACACTTGTAGGATTATTATGTTGAGCCACTATACCTCACGATACCTTCAGTACCATAGAAAACAAGTTGGTATCAACTCGGTACTGAGATATCAGTTCTCATGCCATTTCTAATTCTTAAAAGTGATCCACACATATTTTCTTCTTGGTTGCTGAGTGTAAACCTTGGGACACTATGATTTATTTGCATTGCCTTAAAAGTAATATACGCAGTCAAACTGAGCAAACGTCTATGTCTAGTGTAAAAAAACAACAGGAATCTCGACAGTCTCACTGGGTGTCACATAGAAACCATGACTGTTTGTTTGTAAACCAGTAGCTCTGTTACATGAGTACTTGGCTGAGCCTGATATGAATTATGTAATGAACAGTGGAGTTGTCTTGTCATGCTCATTGCCTCTAATAGGTTGCACATTTCTTTCCAGACATCACATTGCATTAAAGTATGTGTGGATTCACCGTGAGCATCTATTGTTGTGTGTATTGTTATCAGAACTAATCACAAGTTTTAGGATGCATAACTGATGGAAAGGAATTAATATGATAAATAACTTGCATAAATATAATTAGAGCAAATGCACTACTAAGTAATAGGATTGAAGAGCGTACAGGAAACTCTGTTCAGTCTCTTTGTTATCTTATCCAGCAACATAAACTTGTAATATTGAAGAATTGGGATGTTTTATGTGCTCGTTCTGCACAGGTCAAAGTCTGGTTGTTATCCGTACAGCTGTAGAGTTTTAGGTGTGGCCCTTTGACTTTGCTTCTTGTCTGCCTGTTGAAGTGAGCGTGTTCCCTGCTCGTCAAAAAGCATACAGCCATTTGCCTAGAGTTTGAATATCTAGTCTGTGGTCGTGTGACAGAAACACACATCTTGTTTTTGTTTTGCAGGTTCCAGGTGGTTGTACTTCCGTGTTTGCAGCCAGACATTTCTTAATCAGGGGGGATTAGTCGAAATAATCTCATTTGATTTAGCTCAAGTCTGTTGTTTGTATTAACTTTGTTCCTGCACTCACTTGCTAAATGTTGTAAAAACCAAGAAAGCATCAGGATGTTCTGGAAACCATTTTGAGGGCACGAAATTTATGATGCAGAGCAATATAACTTATTTTCTCTTTAACATAATATACTGGCAGCTGTGTTAGGTGAACTTACAGTGCTGTGAAAAAGTATTTGCACCCTTTTTTTGGTATATTCGTCACACCCAAATGATTCACATCATCAATCAAATTTTAATATAATGCGAAGATAACCCAAGTAAATAAAAAATTCATTTTTCTAGTTGTGCCACCCTTGGTGGCAAGCGTTTGTGAAACCTGGCAATGAGTCTTTCACATCGCTGTGGAGAAATTGTGGCCCACTCTTCTTTGCAGAATTGTTTTAGTTCAGCCACATTGGAGGGTTTTCGAGCATGGACCACCTTTTTAAGGTCATGCCACAGCATCTCAATTGGATTTAAGTCCAGACTTTGACTAGGCCACTCCAAAACATTGTCCTGCTAAGTGCGTTTGAGCTTGAGGTCACAAACTGATAGCCGGACATTCTTATTCAGGATTTTCTGGTAGAGAGCAGAATTCATAGTTTCATCAGTTATGGCAAGTTAAGTCCAGGTGCAAAGCAGCCCCAGACCATCACTCTACCACCACCATGTGTGACTGTTGGTATGATGTTCCTTTTATGAAATGCTGTGTGAGTTTTGTGACAGATGTAACAGGGCTTTTTGAGATCTTTTAATGTGCTTCACTTTTGTCAAACAGCTTCTATTTAAGTGATTTTTTTTTTTATTTAACAGGTCTGGCAGTAATCAAGTGAAATTGAACTCAGCTTTCTGAAAAATGTGTTAATCACAGTTCAAATCTGCATTTTGTATTTACTCAGGTTATCTTTGTGTTATATTAAAATTTGTTTGATGATCTAATTGTGACAAATACGGAAGAAAAAAAAATCAGGATGGGACCAAATACTTTTGTTGATTTCGGGCATATAGCTCCACAACTGCATGCTGTTTCATTTTGTTTATTCAGGGAACAGCTAACAATTACTTTGATTATTTGATTTTTTATATCCATTAATCAGCTGGACCTTTTCTATGTGTGGAGTCTGCATGTTCTCACTGTGCCTGCTTAGATTTTCTCCAGTTGTCTCCCACATTATAAAAACATGTTATTAATTAGTAACTCTAAATTTGCCATAGGTGTGGATGTGAATGGTTGTTTATCTCTACTGTATGTGTCAGTCCGGCCACAGGATGTGCCCCCACCTTTCATCCAGTGTCAGCTGAAATCAGCTTCAGTCCCCCCGTGACCTTCTACAGGATAAGCGGTTAAGCTAATAGATGGATAGATACTCTATAAAATCCCCATCATAAGCTCCCAGAATCCAAAGTAAGATTTTTTTAATTGATTGTTTTGTCCAAAACCCACAAAAGATTCATCATCAGCACATTTGAGAAATTGTAACCAGAGAATGTTTGGTGTTTTTGTTGTTGGGAAAAAAACCAAACACCAACACCACCAACAAAAGCACATTTTGACGTTTGGAATGATAGATCACACAACTCACAGACATTTCAAGGGTTTGCTGATTAATTAGTATCTTAATTATTTTGTCTATAAAGTACGAGACGATGGTAAAAAATCTCATATTTTTTATTTTGACAACTTTCATAAATCCAAACTGACTTTAGATTTTTTGTTTTGTTCAAATCTAGAACCACAAAATATTCAGTTTATTATCATGAAAGACACTCACAGACATATTGACTTACTGTGTTTCTAGAGTTTTTTTTTTTAATTTACATATCAATTAACCCTTATTTAAATATTTGGTAAATAATTTGTCAAATCACTAATTAATCAATCGACGGATGATTTTAACTCAACGACTGGGAAAGTTGTGGTTTACTTATTGTATTTCCCAGGTATTCCTGCTTGTTAGAAAAACATTTTTGGCTAAAAATTGATTTGTGTTTCTTCTCTTCAATCTTCATGTTTTTTCCTTTGCCGAGACCATTGTTTCTTTGTGTGGTAAATAAACAAACTTATATTGTATTAGTGCCTAATAACATGCTCTGGAATTATCCTGCAACATGATTCCAGTGAACATGTGGTTACTGGTAATTGTGCTTCATTACACATGTGACAAGCAAATGAGCATGGACTCTTCCTGTGTGCACACCACACGCCCGCAAGAACAACAAATATGATGCTAAAGAGGAGTTTGGGAAGTGGTAGAAATAGACCCCAGGTGTGTGTGTGTGTGTGTGTGTTCACTACTGATTTAATAGTGATTTAAGTGTTTATTTGGAAGCAGTGATGCAAAGGAAAGTGTTGTCATGGCACCGCCGCCTGCAGCAGGTTTTGACAAGTGAGTTCAGGTTACCATCAGCCTCTCTGAGGATCAACGGTGAAACAACTGTGGACAGAAAGAGAAAATGAATGTCGTTACCACCTGTCATTAAACTGCCCCCTGCCTCCCTTAATAGTGATAAACAGTCTTTCACAGGGTTGTGTGCAGCTGCAGAAAAATAAAACCAACTGATATTTTTTACTAAAACATGCACAGAAATATGTAGTTTCTCATGGATTTCAGATTTTTCTGTGGGTGAAAAATAAGAAAAACCGTTATATGAACATAACTTTAGCCAATCTGTCTTATTTTTATACATTTCTGTTTCACAAAGGACATTTAAACCATGGAAGCACATTGAACAGGTAGTCAAACCTGTGTTACAATTGATCTGACAAAGTAAAACACCAGCTTCTTTTCACTGCACTTCTCACTGGTGCACTATGATCATAAGTCAGTTCACTCTTACAACAACAAGAGAGGAAAAGCATTTCCGGGATATTGTATATAATTTGCAGCCATCAGGGAGCTGCAATCCACAGGAGACTCCCTTAGCCCCAGTTTGTGCCGCTCATGTATTACATACATTTCAGTCACAGTCCAAAATCTCTGGATACCCCGAAAAACAGTACAAAGTGACAGCTTCTAAGGCCATAGAGTCGTTTTTACAGACTGTTTACTTATGTTCTGTGTTTAAAGAATTACTAAAGAAGCTCCCAAATGATGATATATTACTCTCTTAAGGCCTCTTTTGCTTTGTTTTTGTTTGTTTATTTGTTTACAGTTTGCACTGAATTGATCTGTGTTTCCAGGTCATGATATAAACCGTGATTGACTCTGATCACATTAATGAAATATATTAATCCTGGTTCAGTTTGTTCATTTATGACAAGCGTTTTATGGTAAGCACTGTTTTTCTGAACCACCTTTATGGAACATCCCTCTGTCTTTCTGAAGAATCTCACATCCGCAGTTAGGTAAATGATTACACTTAAATTACCCTTAAATGCTGATGAATGTGATTTCCTTTTGAAAACAGCCACAGTGCAATACACACAGCTTACATCAGCATTCCCTGTTAACTACTAAAAACACCCAACGCAGAAATAACAAAGGAGAAATGATGAAAAAATGATTGCACTGTGGGATATTCTGTTTCATTTTTCCAACCGTCTTCTGACGTTAATAGACCAATTTACAAAGGCTGCACAATAAATGAACAGTGGTTCAGTTACCAAAGGAACAGGTTTCCCAAGTGTTAGTCAACACTATTTCAATGCAGGTTATATTTCAAAGAGAGATCCAACTAAAAGCTGTATTTATCTAGCTTTACCTTTCTTCAGACACGGGTAGAAGTGGTCTATAATTTAACTGTAAAGAAAACACTCGGGTGGAGATTTGTAGGGTAAAGATTAAATACCTGTGCTATTAAATTATTATACACAGTCTTCTTGACAAATCTCTTGTTTACTTGAGTTGTGGTTTGTTTTTACAGCTGAGGAAATGTTTACAAAAATGTGAAAGCAACAAAACTGTAATAAAGAGTTTTATGCTAAGTTATATTGTCTGCATTAGTATAGTCAACAGACATTAAGGAATACACAGCTTCTTTATAAGATGTGTATTCACAGCTGAAGGTGATGTTTTTGTCTAACTACCAAACCAGAAACAAAATATTCTACTTATATTTCATCTCCATATAATGATATATATCAAGCACTGGCTCCAGCTCATGATTCCCGACAGTGTGAATTGGGTCCATGTCGACACATGTAAGCTGCAACAGCAGCCGTGATGTTTTAACCACTTGATTGTACTTCTGAGGCTCTCACTTACTGTGTAGTTTGTAAAATAGGTTAGTGGTGTTTGAGCCTGTTGTGTGCACCAGCTGTTTGTGGCATAAAAGCAAAGTACAGTTTTTTGGTCTATGTTAGCATCCATGCCATCTGAGCAGGCAAGCACATTATGAAACGATAGTTTTCTATCGTCACATGATATAAATCCCACAGACCTATTTCCTCTCTAGTGGTCAGATCAAAACTTTTGTTATAAAGTATAGTTCATGAGTAGAAAATTTGTATTTTTCCATTGGTTAGAAAAGTTGATATAACAATATGTAAAGTAGTTGGGTCCTTTGCATAAGAAAATTATAACTACAACAGTGAAATATATTCTCCATTCAAGTGAAAGTCTTTTCTCCATCTAAGTGAAAGTCTTCTAAATACAAGTACATGAATATGATCATCAAAATTCAACTGTGGGTGGTGTAGTGGTTCGCACTGTTGCCTCACAGCGAGAATCCAGGGGCCGGCTGGATGCCTTTCTTTGTGGAGTTTACGTATTCTCCCCGTGTCTGCGTAGGTTTTCTTCAGGTACTCCGGCTTCCTCTCACCATCCACAGTCATGGTATGTTACCCTAGGGTTAATTGGTGGCTCTGGGTGTTAATGATTGTCTCTACATGTCAACCCTGCGGTAGACTGGCGGCCTGTCCGGGGTGTGCCCCGTCTCTCGCCCAGTGACAGCTGGGATAGGCTTCAATACTACCGCGATCTTTAAGAGGTTAGGATGATGGATGGATGGATGTACTTAAACCTGCAAAACCTTGTCATGTCCTCTGGAGGTAGTAGAAACGAGTTCATTCACAAATCCAGCTAAACAATGAGCTGAAGATTCAACTGATGTTTTTTGATTCATTACCACAGGCTTCTTTCACATTATCACATTGTTTTAACATTGTAGTTTGATTTATTGTTACAGAAAAAATATGAATTGTAACCGCTTTAAAGTAAAATAAGTCATCATGTTTATCAAATGAATTGCATAATGATGTGTTTGTGTATATATATATATATATATACATGATGATATATGTTATTATATATATAATGTTATGATGTTGTAGTAGGTCGTAGAGTAGATCATTTTAACACTATTTTCCACTGAAATATTAAAAGTATTAAGTAGCATAAAATGTAAGTATAAATACATAAGAATTAAAATTACAATATTTAAGTAAATGTCCTTATTTACATTCCACCACTGTGCTGTGTGTGATTAATTACTCTGAAGCAAACATGACGTGATGAATCAAACAGTTGTCTGATGAGTAGAATCTAATTCTAATGTGTCTCATGTCATTATCTTTGTAGCTACTGTTTTTGACAGTCATCTCCCTTGTTGAACACATGGCCTTCTCTGTGTGATGTGCTGCCTTGCTCCACTCCACATTTCACCAAGCTTAAATTAAAAAGACCTACGTTATGTTTCATAAAAATATAATGACTTCCTCTGACATTAGCAGAGGCACTCTTTATTTCAGGCAAAGCATTGCACCTCCACTGTAAATTGCTGCCACGAACCCTGCATTTATTCAAATTTATTCAAATCAACATGGGCTCTTAATGCAATTTTGAATCAAATTTTTGTCTCTTTATACTCATTTCATATGCTTTTACTCATCTTTTGAAAGGTTTGACCCAGAAATAGCTCTGTTGTGGGCGATGCAGAACAGATTGCGGGCCCTGTCCTTTCACTTACCCTTTTCCAAGGCTTTCGTGGAGGGCAGTGGGAGGTGTAGTATCTGTTCTTGTGAGTCATGTCGTCAGAGGAGAGGCAGTCGCTGCAGTGTGTGACGCTGCTCGCTGCAGCCTAGCTACACCCCGTGGCGTGAACACGCTGCGGCTGTCAGCCCAGCAGGAGGAGAGGAGTGCTGAGAGCTGCCTGAACGGAGGAGTAGCTTAATGTAGTTGGCAGCCTTGGTAACCGGGTGTAGGCGTCTACTGCTGTTCCTCCCACTCACTTTTGGGTAATGCCCTGGCCTTGTGGGGGGGAAGCAAAGATGGGGGTCTGTAAATGGAAAAAGCAAGCTAGAGAGCCATCAGTTCAGCTGCAGCACACTGCTCCTTTGCCACAGAGATTGCCTTCTCTATCTGTCTTTGCCTTCTCCTCTAGAGGCCCCCCTCCATTATAATCCCATTCTTTTATAGTCTGGTAACCCAAGGCAACGCGTGAGGCTGTGTCAGCTAATATGTGTGTGAACAGTGCCTGTTGGTATACAGAAAAAAGGCCCAAACAAGGCAGGCCTCTCTGCCAGAGCCTGATTGGTGCACAAAGGTCATCCTCCTGATGAACCAGTGTGAATCATTCCCTTTCTCACATGCAACCCGGAAGCTGGCCACTAAATCCTGGCTCGGTATTTCTTAAAGCCCAACTAGGAAGCTGATCCCTCAATAGAATTTGGATACATGACTTAGATATGTGCATATCTGAGTTCCTAAATTAATAAATATCAATTAAGAACTTTTAAATAGCTTTAATAGTGCGCTAACTAGATGAAAGAGAGGAAAATAAATGATTCACTGTGTCGTCTCCTCTCAGGTGTTAGTGTCCAGCCTCTGTTTTAAGTGCTCTTAAATCAGGCCTCTTGTGGATTATGTTCCTGGTAATGACGTTTCCATCTCTCTGCTTCCATCTCTCTCCTTGTGGCAGCACAACGTGTGAAGCCAGATTTCTGCATTTGTGGCACAGCAGGAAAAGTCATTTTTCCCGTTGGCTTCATCACATGCTCGTCCTGCCTCTGGATTTGAAACACACACAGGCTGGTGACACCTTGGGGTAGAAGAAGGCATAACTGCATAACGTAGCTGCTGCAATAAAGACAGAGCTCCCTGGTGACACCTGTATTTAGCACACTGACGCAGCGTTCTGTCAGCTACATTTTTATTTTTGAATCCAGCTCAGTTTTCATGCTGTGACTAAAATAGGCATTCTTTTTTTGAATATGTTTTTATTTTTTATGTGTCTATTAAAAGCTTTTATGTAGTATAATAATATTTTAATTATTTCTTAAGAACATCCCATCAACCGTGTGCATTTTTCACTGAGTTTGTCTTTTTTTGCTGACGTACTTCAAATGTTTGCTTCATGTGTGTCTGTGTACAGATTATGTTCTGCACCCTGAACACCCACAAGATTGACATGGACAAGCTGCTGGGGGGCCAGATTGGCCTTGAGGATTTTATCTTCGCCCACATTAAAGGGATCAAGAAGGAGGTAGAAGTTTATAAATCTGAAGATGCTCTGGGCCTCACCATCACTGACAACGGTGCAGGTTACGCTTTCATAAAGGTGAGGAACGTCTAACCCTGAGCACATAAAAAAATTATCTACATACATACATCTATTGTATTTGCTTTATTTGCTTGTGCAACCTATTGTGTGTACCAATATGTTAGTATTTGTCTTGAGAAGTTGAATCATAGGCTTAAGAGTAATATAAAGGGTATATTACACAGTTCACAATTTAAAGATGAGCACTGTGTTGTGCTACAAAATAAAATTGAACAAACTGCTCACATGTCCTATCATGTGATTCTGAAGCGGCACTGCATCCAGACAACCTGACTCATTATACTGGTCAACATAATTATGTTATTCTTATACTGATCACAAAAGTGATCCGTTTTGTTGTATCACATACAGTTTTAATGAAAATGATGTAGTTTCTGTACTTGTTGAGTAGAGTAGGTTGGTTGGTCTTGGTGCCTATCAATATACTCCACCAATAGGAAAGGAGGGTGAATCAACCAGCTTCCTATTGGTTTTTACATTGACAGACACGTGAACCAGCCTATGCAGGGTATAATACAAAATGCTGTTGTCTCTCTAAAACCTTAGGTGATAGATGAATTCTCATTTTACCATTGTGTTCAGTGAGTGAAGTTTAACTAAAGGCACTAAAGTTTTTGAAAATGTTTTGACCAGTTCTCTGTACTCATTAAAACCATGGTTTAGTTCCTTTATGTGAGCTTAGACAGTCAAGTCAGCTAAAGTACCAACGTTCAGTTTACTGATTGTTGATAATTTAACCTCTGCTGAATTAAAATCTTTATTTTTGAAACATGTTTAACTATGAAATATAAATTGCCCAATCTATTGTAACTTTTCTCTCACATTCAGACTGTTTTACACCAGCAGTGGCAAAATGTACGTAACACAGAAAGTATTTACCAGGTCTTCCCCGAACTCAAGGAAATAAAAAAAGAACACCGGGCAACCAGAGCAGGTTTATATTCAGAAAGCCCCTGCAGTGCAGATGAGTTTGAGCTGGTGGAGCGGATAAATTTGCATCACAAATCGTTTCCTTTTTAAACCTTTGGAAGTCTCATACAGAAATAAACAGTATTACTTTGCTTTGCATGGAAGCGTTTTAAATAATATACTATACTTGTGTTCTGCTGACTCAAGTGGTTTCTCATCAGTGGGCTCACAAGCATGACAACAAATTATATTGTATGGTCTAGTTTTGATCAGTATTTTTGTCTTGTGTTGCCTGGAGAAACAAACTGTTTGCTGTTGTTTAATTAAATGTGTCGCTGACGTTTTCTTTCCATGTTCTCTGCTCCTCTTCGTCCTTTTTGTGGCAGCGTATCAAAGAGGGAAGTGTTGTGGATGGGGTGAAGGTGATCTGTGTGGGTGACCACATAGAGTGCATTAATGGCCGTAACATCGTCGGGACACGGCATTATGAGGTGGCCCGCATGCTTAAAGACCTGCCCAGAGACAAATCCTTCACCCTTAAACTGGTTGAGCCGACGAAGGCCTTTGGTGAGTTTCAGAGACGCCGACATAAACACATTTCGTAACTGACGCAAGTTCTGAATGATCTGCTGATTTCACTGGGATGTTTGTGTTTTCACTTTCTGTAATATTGTTTCTCTTCTGACTGACAGAAATGCTCGAGCCAAGGTCAAAAGGTGCCAAACCTGGCAGCGACAACAAGATCGGCACAGGGAGGGGGACTCTGAGACTTCGCTCAAAGGGCCCAGCTACTGTAGAGGAGGAGGTAAGACTTCCTGTGTGTTGCAGGCATCAAACTCTGAATTTGATAAAGGTTCAAGAGAGTTAACAAATTACAGATTTTTGTTTTTGTTTATTGCATTTTAGAAAAAAAGTCCTAGCTTTTTCGAAAATTAGGTTTTTAATAAAAGCAAGAGAATGATTGAAAATGAGTTTTTTGTTTTCTGTAGCCAACAGAATTTGAGGAGAAGGCAGTAAAGAAGGTGGATGACCTCCTGGAGAGCTACATGGGCATCAGAGACACTGAACTTGGTGAGTATCATTAGTAACCATTATTCACATTATTCATATAACTGATAAAAACATAACCCAGCAGTGAGATGTCTGAAGAAAGTGGCTGATATCTTAAATACTAATGTTAGTAATAATTTATAAAAATCTATCTGTGAACTCGTTCTGCACACGTACAATACTCCTTAAATCACATAATGTTCTCTACACAAGCCCTGGGTGAAAAGACAAAACAATGTGTTATTGTGCTGCTCTGTTCTGACGGCAGGAGAAGTGGCTGCTACAGTAAATACTGGATTTAAACTTAGGTTCAGACCTTTGCAAACATTTTATCGTTCATGACAGACAGTCAACAATTGTGAGATCATTAATATAACTTTTGAAGAATGTTTCAAAAAACTATTTGAACTTTTAAAATGATTTCATACTATTTCTTTTTTTTAATTTTATTTCACCATTTGATTTCCTTGTTGCTTTCCTTTAATTTACGAGATGCCAAAATTAAATGGCTTTGGGTCAAAATTTAAAGTTAGATCCAAGATTACTGTTATTTCCATTTTTGATGTTTTCCACTTTAGGTTTTTCAAAGAAAACGCTATTGATCCAAATCACAGACCGTTTTCAAATAGTAACTCCGGACAGTGTTGGGAGAATAAGATCCAGACATTGTGCGAAGTTTTGTTTGCACAGCGGGAGATTGTCCGAGTCAGACTCATTCTCACATGGGGAGAGCCTCAGCCTCATTTCAGCGAGGGACGGGGGCACCTTTGTAGAATGTGTGGGGGGCATGACATGACAAAGCACAGATTACAGCCCAACATTAACTGGATGTAGTAGGGGGCTCACAGGGTAAAGTCTGGGTGACCTCCAGGCTGACTCAGACATTTGCATTCTCACATGCAGCTTAACCAGATAACGTCTAAATAGGTTCAGGGTTCTAGTGCATTTCTAAAAGCAGCTACAGACTGCTAATGTTACATTCAGCATCTGAATGGGATAAAATTGCTATATTATAAAAATCAAAAATGAATAAAAATGTAGTTTTTGTTGCCTGCTTGTTATGTGGTTTAAAAATAAAAGGATCAAGGATTAAACCTAGTTTTTTTCTGTGTGACATCAAGTTATATTGAAAACCCAACAATTCAGTTTTCTCAGTAAACAAATGTAGGAAGTTGTTACAGATCCAGGGAAGGACGTCTGATAATACATTTCTGTAACTTGTAGGGGTAATTGGCTGTTAGAGTCAGTAAGACACATTCCTGTTCTTTCTCCAGCTGCTACGATGGTTGAGGTCGGCCGTGACAAGAAGAACCCGGATGAATTCGCCATGGCGTTAGACGAGACCCTCGGAGACTTTGCTTTTCCGGATGAATTTGTTTTTGACGTCTGGGGGGCCATCGGAGATGCCAGGCAGGGAAGATTTTGAGTTGTCCCAAACACACACGCACGTACACACAAAAACACACTCACCCCTTCCCCCAGTTCACCTCTTAATATCCTCACAAATCAAATGGACAAACTTCTACTAACACACAGACGAGGGTGGATGAAGTGATAAAGTGTTTTTGCTATCACTTCACATCATGTGGGTCTACTATACATAAGGAATTTAACATGTCAGCCTTTCAGTGTGACCTTATAACACTGGTCCTGCTGTTGATTGAATCCAGATGTTGTGTAAACCTTGTGACCCCCACCTTGGAGGCAGGATAGCTCCAGCTGCATCTGATGATGTGTTTCTGTCAGAACAGCAAACAGTGGTCTATTACACTGGTTAGAAATGGTACGTACAAATGTTAACTTTTAATCACACGTAGCTGTGTAATTTTTAATATACAAATGTATCACACAGCTTCACACAGCTTTTATAGTTTTTTATATGTGAAAATGCTGCTGATTTTACAGCAGCAGCATCGTGTAATTAGTGTAACTATATAGTGGTTGTACCTACTTTTCTCTTGAACAACCTTTTTATTTTCATCCTATCTTCTAAAGTCTTTTAAATGACCTCGTGGTGAATCGCAACTTCTTAAAACGTCTCTTCAGCATGAACCTTGCGTCCATCTGTGAGAGACTGTGCAATACGGAGAAAACGTTTTATCTTTAAACGCCTCTAGTTTGACAACTCACATTCCACCAACATTCCTTTCATGTTTTCATGTTGTTGTAGTATAGTAGCACCACATGTCATGAAATGAGGCATATATAGAGAAGCATGCTTATTTTCTTTTTTCCTGTAATTTATTTTATCATGAAAAATCATATGACGTAAGGCATTTTTACACTGAGACCTGACTCAACATGAACAGCATTTGTAGTATATGTCTGCAATGGAATCAATTGCAATCCAATGTCTTAAATAAATGCACCCATATTCACATAACTGCACTACACAAATATTTAATTCACTGTCGACCTCAATTTAATTAGTGACTTTCTTAGTGTCCATTGATATTAACTCAGCAGTTAAATATTGTTTCACAGACCATAAGGGATCGATTTTGTTGGATATACAATAAAATTTGATATACCATTATATTGCTGTTGTGTCATGAATGTTGCTGGTTCACAATGACTTAACAAACACAAACTACTCAATACAATAAACTTTATTTGCACACTTGGTTGTGTGCATGTATAAAATACATCAAGACACTTAACTAATGTTTCCATACCTCATTCAAAGAGTTTAACAAGCCCAGTAAACTAACACAAAAAAAAAAAACAGTGGTCACTTCACAAACACTAAAACAAACTCAGAACAGAAAAGAAAATGATAGAGTTATAGCTTAGTAAATGTAGATTAAATGGCAGGATTATAATTAATAACATTACTTTGAAGAGAGTGGATAATAGAAATCAGAAGTACAGAGCCTCTCTAGTAGTGCATGGTGAAAATTGTCAGACAATGTACTGTAGAGAATCTTTGGAAGCCCATTAGTACATGGTAAACTAGTGATCTGACTAATTAAGTACTGTGTCGGTGAAAACATAACACTACTGGTTCATATTCTACATGAATCTTATTAATGCTAAAAAAAAAGACTTGAAATTTTATGGTTGTCTAATGACTAACAAGGCATTTTACTTAAGTGGTAAAGACTTGGCATATTGAAGATACTGTTCGCAGTTAACTTGGCCAACTTGAGTTGTTTATAGCCTCTACAGTCAGTAAATACAGTATATGGCATTTCATTAACAGTAGACTACAAATATACATGATTTAAAACAATGACAGGAAATGAGTAGTAGATTTGGAAACACTGTACAGGAAAAATACTCAAGCACCGATGCCTATTAATGGTCAACTTGGTTTGGTCAGTGAGATGGACCCCACTGTCTAAAATATGGGTATAAATAGTGAAAGGTGTCGTTGGGAGACGAGTGCACTCTAAAGCTCCGGCTCAGGCTGAGGATGTGTAGCCCTTAGAGCCTGACGCCCGGCTCTGCCTCCTCACAACTCGTCTCCAGTGTGACCTCGCTTGTAGGCATCACCCGTCAGCTTCTCCTGAGCCTCCTTCATACCAGACACAACTGGGTGGGATGGAGGCAACAAAGGCAGAAAATACAAACCATGATTAATAAATACTGTTATGGGAAATCAGATACAGTACACAGTAATTATTTAACAGTTTCACTGCTTTGTGTTTCAACACAATAAAAATAAACTTATATTGCAAGGCTGAGTTTTAATTTGAGTGGGTTTATGAGTTGTTTCAACATTAGTCCATTGGTTTATAAATATGAGGATTAAGACAGATGTGCCTGCAAGTGAAGACGATCATTTTGAGGCTCAAAAAAAGAGAAACATATCAGTGTGAATTTCCTTTAATCCTGGTTGTCATTTCAAAAGAGCCAGCACCTATAATCACACTTATCTGCACTGTTACCTTGTTCTGCACTGCTGTAGAAGTACTTGTAGTTCGGATTCCCATTCTTGTTAGTGATTTCAGGATGGACTTTGCTACTGGGGTCTGTGACAGGAACAAAAAAAAAAAATTAGATAAAAGGTTTAGTTCAAATTAAAATCCAAACAACATATGGCAGCAACTAATCAATGTTTTTATTAGATGAGATGACAATGACTGTTTTCTCAATAATTCTGGTCTATTGGTCTAAACTGGTTGATACAAAATCGTACAACAGTGAATTTTATACATAGGTTTTTAATTGTTTATCTTTATTATCTTTAAGATAAATAGTTTTTTTCTACATTTTGCAGAAAAAAATGCTCAAAAAAAGTTTCCCAGCATTCAATTTAATTTTTTAGTTAAAAACCCATCCATCCATCTTCATCCGCTTATCCGAGGTCGGGTCGCGGAGGCAGCAGCTTCAGCAGGGATACCCAGACTTCCCTCTCCCCAGCCACTTCTTCCAGCTCCTCCGGGGGGATCCCAAG
>JAUMHL010000010.1:17876364-17910208 GCA_032362345.1 Sandelia bainsii | reverse complement strand
CCCCCCCCCCCCCCCCCCCCCCCCCCCCCCCCCCCCCCCCCCCCCCCCCCCCCCCCCCCCCCCCCCCCCCCCCGGCCTGGGGTCCTTTGTGGCTTTGTTCAAACTTACTGTGAGGTCTTTAACCATACACTAGGTGGCGTTAATTTGTTTGTGTGTTTTGCACCACATCAACACTGTTAGGTACATTTACTTTATTGGTATTGTATCAGAAGTATCAAGATGTCACACACTGCACTGTCACTTGTATTCACATAGAGAGTGTATGATGTTGTCTGAAATCTTAGAGTCAAACCTATTTAAACATCTGGTTGAGTAAAAGCAAAATGTGCCAAGTTAAAGATGAACTTAAACAGGGGAACTTTTCTTGCTTTCTTATGTTTTAACTTGTAGAGAGTCTTGTTTCTAATCATACAGTCACAATAATTTTATCTTTAGATTTATTAAGAAAGGAAGTGCAGTTTGGACATTTGGGGGAATTAGTTCCCTTTTATTGTGGACAGTATTTAGCTTAGTAGTGCACTAAGAGCACTTACTTTTTGTTTTTATATCAGAAATCAAAGTAGTGCTTTTTACTCTTTTTGCCTTAATTTGTGTAGTCTGCAAATCATTAGAAACTGAACAAATGGCACACTCTGCGTAGTATAAAAAACTGCGAACCACAGTTAGAAAAGAGTAAACAAAAGCATATAATCTAATCTATGTGTCCCATGTAGATTAAAATGTCTGACCCAGTGGTGTTAAACTGTGTTGTTTTGGCACATTCTGTCATCTAATCCTTTTTTGGCATCCACACCTGTTCATTCCTCAGGGAACAGCCCGCAGGAAGAAAAAGGTTGTTCACAAAACGGCAACAGCTGACGATAAAAAACTCCAGGGCTCTCTGAAGAAACTGGCAGTGAACAACATCGCAGGGATAGAAGAGGTGAGGCATCTCCAACAGGATTAAAAGGAAATCCAATGACAGTGTTGTGCTGCAGCAGCGCAGAATCTTTTATTGTTGTCACGTCACAAAAGACCAGGAGAGTGCTTTTATCCAACGAGCTGTCACAAAGTGTGTCAATTAAATCAAAGCACAAAAAACAAATAAAACTTGAGGTTAAGACACAAGCTTTATGCACGAAATTCCTTTTGTTCTATTCATGTTCACTTGTTGTGTTTTACAGTAAATTATTACTTACTGCAGTTTGAAAGGAAAGATGGGGTCCACTCTGTAAATGAAATTGTGTGTTGACTATTTTAGATGTTAAATTAAAATATAAAGCCCCACTGACACAAGTCTCCCTGTGGTTCATCTCTCAGGTGAATATGATAAAAGATGATGGAACAGTGATCCACTTCAACAACCCCAAAGTGCAGGCATCTCTGTCTGCTAACACCTTCGCCATCACCGGCCATGCTGAGATCAAGCAGCTGACGGAGATGCTGCCAGGCATCCTGAGCCAGCTGGGAGCCGACAGCCTGAGCAGCCTGCGCAAGCTGGCTGAGCAGTTCCCACGGCAGTGTGAGTACACACACAGGTTTCAAGACTCACTGCCACAGTGTCAGGGTTGTGCAGTATCAGGAATAATCATAGAGTATGTTATCTTCCAAAAAACACAGGTTGTAGCAGTGAGGAGAAGAGCAAAATGGAAAGAAAAAAAGAATACGAGCGTCTCAGTGTTTGCATGTAGATGTAAATAGACCCAGTGACGCAAACATACAGTAGCAGCATCTTTTCCACACGGCAACAGTAATCATGACGTAAAATTATGCAGCATCTGCCAATAGAGTCTTCAACAGAAAGCCTTTTGATCGTTTTCACAATATTTTCTGATTTTAGATATTCTAATTTTTACATTCCTGATCACATGTAAAACAACACTTTTTCAGACGTCACTGGAAGGTTTTTGGCCAAGAAAATTCACCCACAATAAAAAAATTTACAATTTAAGAGGACGTACTTGGTGTAAACATGCACGTGTAAGTATTCCCTTTTTTTTTTGCAGTAATTGACAAGAAAACAATCAAGGAGGAAATAGCAGAAGAGGAGGATGACGATGTACCAGGTATAGAACATTATTGCTTTAATTTAAGAATTTAAAGTTTTCATTGTGCTTATAAAGACATGATATTATGAACTGTTTATTATAGGATAAGATTTGTTTGCAAAACGATGCATTACATCCATTTTGAGGACAGAAAATGACATCAAGCAGACTGTAGTTTGTTACTATGTTGTCAGCCAAGAAAACGAGGCCTTAGATCATTTTCTTATGTTTCCAGTGTTTTTTAATGGTTTATTTTAACTGCTCAGCTGTAAAATGTCAGGAAAAGAAGACAGTACAGGATTAAAACGCTCACTGTCTTGCAGAAATTGTTGCTTTTATCAGAACACAATCCTGATGAACCTTGTTGTTTTCTGTCTTACAGATCTGGTGGAGAACTTTGACGAAGCCTCAAAAAATGAAGCAAACTGATCAAACTATGTTCATGTTATCCTCCGTCAACTGTTTTATCTTTTACCTCTTACGGATTCACTTAGGGCATTTCCTCCTGTGGGGAAACAGTGGTTGAAGGTGCAATGCATCATTACTGAAGACTTGAACCACTTCAGTTCAGCCTAATGCACGAGAACAACATGCAGATACTGTAGGTTTTGATTTCAGAAATTGATACTTTTGTGTCTATTTCTGAAATACTGTGGAAATGCCGAGAAACGTGGATCAGTGCGACTCTCAGCACCCAAAGGACTTTAGAAATTAGCTTTCTACATGATAACATGTAGCTAGTATTTAAGAGATTGTTTATTAAATTACAATTAAGGTGGATGAATAAATAATTTCACATTGTAGTGGTGATTATGAATTGAATAAAACATTTTGGGCTATTAATGCTTCTCTTTATTATTTGACTTTTTTGATTTGTGTTGGCTGCTGGAACAAAATGGAAAATTAACAAAAAAGCAGCTGAATTTGAATTTTGCTACGTGTCTGCTCGGATAAGCAGTTCTGAATCCTTTTTATCTGAAATATTTGTAATTGATGCTCATTTTAAACAGAATAAGCAGTCAAGCCTATAAAAAGAAACTCAGTGCACCTCTTAATTTACACTTAACATTATAGTAATAAAATACAAAAGTCCTGCATTTTTTGTCTGAAGTGAAAGTACATGAATAAATATCAGTGTACAAAATTAAAAGTACTTGCAGGATGATACCTGTAAGCACAATATATATATTTTATTTTTACTGATCAATGTGCAAAGAGCATTTTAATGTTTAGTCAAGTAACTTTTAATTGCTATATTTTATTAGTTAATAACTACTACATTATAATTTTTGTTAATTTTAGCTAAGAGATCATGTGAGATAAATAATATATGAGAATGTTTACATTTTTATACAATAAGATATGATGTATATTAGCTCTTAATCTGCAAATTAACTAGAGCTGTCAAATAAATTCAAGTATGAAGAAGCATAAAAATGAAAGTTCTTCATTAAATACTTTACAGCAGTGCAAATCAGTTTTGGTAATTGTCTTTGTTTTGATTTTTTATTATTTATTCTTAACTTTATCACATCACATTCTGTGCTGGAAACTAATTTTGTGCAGTTTGGCATTTCACCATCATGTTGGGTTCTTCATTTGCAGCACTGATTCAATATATTGTTAAGATCTAAAGTATGTCTTAGTGTGTGAATAGAGAGAGGTTAACTGAGTTTGGGTGTGTTTTAAACATAATTACACCCCCGCCAACACTGTCACATCCCGGTTCATTGATCATCTCTGACGCTGCTCTGCTGAATCGTGCTGATCAAACGGCCGATGCTTCATTCCCGGACACAACAGCAGAGGTCTCACAAGGTTACCGGGGAGAAATGAGCTATTTTGGCCCCCGGAGCCACGGACCCGCCCCAGGGCTCACCGCGCCACCTTCTGCAGCCCGGTTTGTGCCAAAATGTCCCTGCTGCTGCTGCTGCAGCTGCTGCTGGACCACAGCAGGAGCTGGATGTAGCTGAACCGCTTCAGAGATGCATCAAGTCAGACAGTAACAGCTGGATTAAAACCGGAAATGTGAAGTCGTTGCCTCGAAAATAAGAGCTCAAACTTATTTGTGGTATATGTTGACTTTTTATGTTGACATTAATGCAATCTGTAGAAGTCCTAATGCAAAGAGCCACACTGTCTGGATCAGTTCTTACCTTTAAACTCAAAGTGCTGTCTTTATTAAACATATAATTTGTTGAATTAATGTAACGTGTGCAACATTTCTCACATAACATAATTTGCTAATAATTTCACAATCACTGCTACTTATTTAAGATTATTTAATGTTACAAATGACAGTGTTTGGTAATATATATCATATACAGTAACAAGCAAGCAATTACAGTACACAGTAGGTTATACTGGTATGAATGTAGTATTTACTATTGTGTTAAAATCATATTATTTGCAGTAATATGCAATATTTAATAGATAAAATTAAGATTCCAGCTTTAATTATTTCTGTATATATTAAAATGTATTAAAATACTGCACAAAAAGTAATCCTCAGAGTTAAAAGCTAGTTAGTTTAGAAAAGGTGACTGTAAAAATTGTGTTTAAGCAAAAGGAGACTATTTTTCTCCAGTTTGAGTCATAAAATGACACCACACGTGCCACGTGTGTTTTGGATAGATAGTTATGGAATTTGTAGAGAATAAATATCACCTGCTTAATCCATCTGTACTTAACACGAGGACATTAGTCAAATGAAGGCTGCATTTAAGAACCACAGGCTTAGTGCGCCTGCTTTTGTGGTACTTTTATTTTGAAATCCACAGCCGGATGCCAGACATTCCCACTCCTCTCGTCTTGATGTTGCTCCTTATTTTTCCAGATATTAAACCTTGGGGGAGGGATACTTGGGTGCTGTCGCACAACTACGGTACACTACAAGCTGTACTTTCCGACTTGCCCTGTTTGAGTCAGGCAGTCAGCGAAAATAGCTTCCAAAGGCGATTAGATATGACGGATACTAACGGAGGGGCTCCGCAGGGCTGCACGTAAAGATGAGGGCTCCTCCGGTGAGTAACTGGGTTTGTTTTCCTGACATTTCGCCGCTCTGTTGTGGTTCTAATGTTACAAACCGCCATCGCAACGGCGAGTGTTAAGTCAGCCGAAGTCGGCGTGGAGGGGTTTCGGGGTGTTTCACGGTTTGTGTCGCTAGCTAAACGGTGAGGAACACCGCGAAGGTGTCGTTACGGTAACGTTAACTCTATATTTTACGTCAATTACACAACACGTTAACCGCGCCGTAGTTAACTAGCTAAACAGTCACTAAAACACAACACTTCCACCGACTTTGAGAAATTGGGTTAAGTTAACTTAAAGGGGGGGATATTTATAGAGTCTCTGTTAACCGTTAAAACTGGCAGTTATACACCAAGCCCACCGACTCAGTGATGGTGTGACTGTCCGTCAGAGGAGCAAGTCACTGCCGTCACTCGGCGCACGACTGCCCGCTGAACCGTTGGAGCTAACACCAGCTACTCCTTTCCCCCTGCTACAGCCTGGTGTTAACCACTGTTACAACTAGTCTCTACGTTTTAATTTTTCACCCTGTTGTTCAGGCGACTTGGTGATAACTGTTTAGAAACTTAGTCGTGGCCTTTCACGCCTTTTGGACTGGATGTTATAATCAGCTAGCAGCTCAGCTAATATAACTAAACCAAGTTCTGGTGCAAACAAACCCTGTTTTCGTTTTAACCTGCTGCATTTATTATCACGGAGCCGTTTCCCGTGTGTTTACTCAGTCTACCTGTGAATAATATTTACCATGTGAGGCTGTGTTTGGCCTGCAGGCACAGCCACAGTGCCAATTGTGTGGTTGCATAATCCAAGCTAATGGTCACCTATCTGCTGCTTTGAGAGTTGGTTTGGTTAGATTTGTTGATGCCATGTGTTTTGTGTTCACCTCATCATTTGGATCTGCAGGCCTCAGTCAAGTCCTGGAGGTGGATTTGTGAAGAAGTCATCTCATCTCATGTCAGCACCACCTTGAATTGTCATAAATGAATTTGTAGCTGAAGATAGAAAAGATAACATATCAATGATTAGTTAGCTGACTGCAACTATTTCGATTATGGTTAATAATTTTAGGTTTTTTTTGTTTGTTTTTTTTACACATTTTCAGATTTAAAGTTTTGAAATGGCAGGATTTGCTCATTATCTTTATTTATAATAGTAAAACTGAAAAGCTTTTGGGACTTAAACCTATATATGTATCCTAATGCAGTAGTTCCCAAACATGGTCCTCAGGCCCCCCTGCCCTGCTTGTTTTCCAGCTTATCCCTGCCCTGCCCACTGCTGATCACCTGGATCATGTGTGTTCAGTCAATCAGAACCTGTAAAATGCCATCTCGGATGAGTGTGGAGTAAGGAAAGACAAAGTTAATTGATATTTCTGCTGTTAGCTTGATTCCCAGTAGTTGCATGTTGTACCTTTTTATAGTCAGACAAAACAAGACATTTGAAGATGTCGCCTTGGATTGTGCAAAGTTGTGACATTTTTCCCCTCACATTTCATAGCCCCCAAAACTAGAAACATACTACTAGAAACTTAATCTTTCATCAATTTCTTGTGTGATCCAGTTGGTGTGTCTCTGGTCTGGACACACAGACTGTCCATGTGTAACATATACAGCACATTTGATGATGGTTTTTTATCTCTAGCAAGAGAGGATGATGTCCCACTCAATCATCAAGTGGTATTAAAACCCAGGGGGGGTTGATTGAGTAGACTGGCCTAACGGGCTTCCATGCAAAGACAAGCTCTCCTGTGTGCAGAGATTTCCCGGATGTAGGTTACTGTATGCTTTCAGAAAGCATTTTCCCTGATGGCAGCCCATAAGCCTGTCGTCTCCGTTTTGCTTTTTTTTGGTCTTGTGGTGTTTAATGAAAACATAAGGGAGAAAGCAAGCTCGTAATAGATTTTGACATCTTCTGTGAAGCAGAGCACCTCTTTGTAACAGAAGGACACCTACTCTATTTTTTTTATCTTTCCTTCTTTAAATCTCAAAAGATTTAATGTTTCAACCTCTCCTGTCAAAGCAATTTTTTATTTTGAGGAAGTGTGACCTTTTGGAGGATACAGACCTGTGGCTTGTTTTTCTTTAATGTGTTTTGTTTTCATTTCTTTTCATTTCTGGCAGTTCTTGACAAATTGCAATTTAAAAATTATTTATTAGAGGAGGAGGTAGGACTACTCCCAGGGTGCTCCCAGTTATGGCGTTAAACATTACATAATAATATGTTGCTCAGTCATATGATTATATTTAAAAATTATGTCAGTCCATTCTTAAAGAGAGGAAGTGATCATTTGAGGTTTCCTGTGCTCCCTCTGTGCAGACAGCGTCTGGAGCGCGGCAGTATCGTGCATGGATAAGCATAAGCTCGCAGTCCAGGGAAGTTTGTAGCACCAGGAAACAAAACACTGTACATGGAGACCAAGACAGCAGATTTGCAAGTTTCAGTCAACATGAAAGGCGCAAATAAACTGGGGGGGTTGGAATTGGGGGTAGAAAACATGAAAGTTTTCTTTCCCATCTCTAGCAGTAAAGGACAGACAACAGATATCCATCCATCCTGTAATCACCTGAGGATTTCATATCTATTGATTGATCATTTTTGTATTGTTCAGACAAAAAAAGACATTTAAAGACATCACCTTGACTTTTTTTTTTTTTTACCATTTTCTGAACTTTTATACACAAAACAATAAACAGATAATCAAATTTCCAGATGAATCAGTTATTGAGAACAATTATGGGTTGCAGCCCTAATTCACAGCTTCTTTGTTGTGTTTTATTTAGTCATCATTCAGTCACTTTGGAAAGTATTCACACCCCATTCAATTTTGGGCTTTTTATTCAGTCTAAATTACTACACACAGTATTTATACCCTTAATGCAGTACTGTGTAGGAGCCTCTTTAACAGCAGTTAACAGTTACAGCTTTGAGTTTTCTTTGGTAAGTCTCTGCAGCCTTTGCACATCTGGATTTCTGAAGTTTCTGCTGTTCTTCTCTCAAGCTCCGTCAGATTGAGTGGGACGTGTCTGTAAGCTGCCTTCTTCAGGTCTCTCCACATTTGTTCTGGGGGGCATAAGTCTGGGTTTTGGCTGCTCGAGGACAGTCACAGACTTGTCTTGAAGCCACTCCAGCGTTGTCTTGGCTCAGCTACTCAGTTTGGTCATACGGCCAACTCTAGAAATACTCCTGGTGGTTTAAACTTCATTTCACAATAATTGGGGCCACTGTATTCCTGGGAACACTCAAAGCTTTAGAAATGGTTTTACACCCCTTCTGTGATCTATGCCTCACCACACAAATTTTATCATGGAGGTCTACAGGGAATTCCTCGGACTTCATGTCTTGGCATTTGCCCTAACATACTGTGTGAACTGTGGGATGCACAGGACTGTGTCTTTCTAAACTACAGTACATCCAATTTACCACAAGTGGACTCAGTGGAGAGGTGAAAGTTCTAGACACATCTAAAGAAAAATGAAAAGGTGTGTAGTTCCAAAACATGTTGTCTTCATTTGTGGTGTCTGCCTCTGTGTGCGTAATGCAGCCATCAACTGACGACTCGTCCTCACTCCTCTTAAATACTTCAGGAGCTGAAACCAAGTCTGAGTACTTAGGACCATTTATGCAGGACATTTATTTTTAATTTGAAGAAGAAATGTGTAATTTTCAGAATTTAGACTCATGTAAGACCAAATTTTACTTACTAATATACCTACACAAGTGAGGCAGCATTTACACCACCAGAATCCTGGAAATGATGCAGTTTAGGGATGCAACTAACAATTACTTTCATAAATATGTCAGAAAATAGTTAAAATAATCCCTGGAGTATAAAATGTAATATGAAATGAGTAGTTTATTATCAAAGTAGTTGCCAAGTAATGTACTAACTAAGGATGCAGTTCTAGGACACTTGAATGTTTGTTGTCTGGGACACAAATGTTTTTATGCCACGATTAGGATGTTATATTTTGTTCAAACTGTGATATATGAAAACCTATTCTGTTTGTGTGAGTGTAATTTTAAACACATCTTCAAGCAGATCCAAACTTTAGTAAACGTCTACATTACGTTACCAAAAGAGTAAAGGATTTCCACTTTTGGCTGAGGAAGTGATTGCAGCTCCCTCGCAGGAAATAACAGGAAACGGGAATCTTGTTCTGACGACGAGGACTTAATGAACTGTTGCAGCATTCTAGGACTGTAACAGTAAATGTGCCCTTATGTCTTATTTAATTTAGCTGCCATGCCAGGATGTGCAGTCAGGCATGGTTTATTGTGTTAGTAGCCTGTTGTTAGGCCATTTAATTATTAGCATGTCTGGCTCGCGCTGGAGGCTGGAGCACGACTGAGTGAATGAGGGTACGACTTCTGTTTTCTGGATTTAAAAATAGAATACAGTCTCAGCTCTTGTTTTCAGGCATGTCTCATTCAACATCATGTTTTATACTTATGCTTCATTTATGTTTTAGCGTACATGCGTTTTTTTATTATAACGATAGAGAAAGCAGAGAAGATCACTCCCATCTTATACTCTGTGCAGTGATCTAGTCACTAAGCATTGTTGAAATAATGAATTGTCAATTAATCAATTTGCTCATAATTGATTAGTCATTTAACTGAAATATGAAGTGAAGTCACCAAAAATTATCTGGTTACATTTCTTCAGTGCAGGTCTTTGCTGCTTTCTGGGTTTTATATCATTGTTCATTTCGATATGTTTGTGTTCTGAGTCGTTGTTTCGATAAATCAAAGACAGATAACAGATCCCACCTTGTATTCTGGGAACTTGTGATTTACTTTTTTAAAGATATTTTTTGACATTTCATAGTTCAAAACAGTGGTGTAAAGTAACAAAGTACATTTACTCAAGTGCTGTACTTAAGTAGTTTTGCCATACATGTACTTCAATATTTTATTCTTATGCTACTTTATACTTCACCACATTTCAGAGAGAAACATTGCTCTTGTTAAACCATTGCATTTATCTGATAGCTGGAGTTACTTTTTAAAATTGGATTATTAAAACTATAATGAACACAAATAAAACTATTAGTGCATAAAATAATAGCTATAATAATAATAGCTTTGCCTTTAATAGCTATAAACCAGCCTTTGACAATAAATCTTTGATTTGAAATTAACTATTCAGCATAATGAGTACTCTAATTTTCATACTTTAATTTTTTGACTCTACTTTCTGAATGCAGGACTTTTACTTATTATGGATTATTAGTACACTGTAGTATTTTATTTAAGCAAAAGACGTAGAGTACTACAGACGCAGAGGACACTGCAAACACTGTAGATACAGGTACTGCTCAAATTATGTGATATATTGTGATAGACATCTGTTGTTAGTCTAGTCTGTGAAATAGTTACCGATAGAAACAGTAGATTTATTAGAAAAACAGAATAATGGACAGTTGTGTTGGATCCACCCTTATGAAAGAGGCTCATATTGGGTGATTGGGAGTTCATTGTCTCGATTTTCTTGTTTCACTTAAGAAAACATGACATGTAGATGCTTGCTCCTCTGATCGTTTTAGATTAGTCATTGGCTCATGAGTTGTCGGAGTCGTTGTAGCATGTTTGTACGTTGTGTAGCTGAGGGGTGTATTTTTTTTGTCCACTGATAGTTCTCTGACACACTCTCTCATGCACATATGTCTCTTTTGAAGCATCTTCCTAAGTTTACATGTCTAAAAATACAACTCCTTTTACGCACTTCGACTGAAGATACATTATTCAGTGCCTCTGCAGGGTAATTAAATCTTAATCAGGGTGTCCTCGTGAAGGCGTGTCTGTTTGTTCATGTGTTTGTTTGTGTGTGTGTGTGTGTGTGTGTGTGTGTGTGTGTGCGTGCGCACTGTCCCGCAGACCACTGGAGCTTTTCAGGCTCATGTGGTGCGAGACAAGTCTAGGAAGATTTTCATTTTTCATTCAGTATAGTTGGAAATCTCTCTACTGAAGTAAAAGTTGCAGAGGTTGTACTTGTTTGAACTTAGACATTTCTCAGATTCTCAGGTTCGGGTAATGTGAAGATTATTTGTTCTACTCAGACTCATCTCATGCACTAATTTTTTCCTGTCAGTTTTAAAAATACGCCCTGAGACAATTTCCGTGGGATGTGCCCGACACTGTATACTGCTGATGTGGTCACTGTTTTTATTGGGTAGCACATGGTAAAAAAACAAACACAGTCCAAAAGTCCTAATTTAAACTTTTTGGCTTATTACTTTCACTCATCTCAAAATTTTGACTTACCATCGATATTATCTTTTCATCATGACAAACCTTTCTTCTGTTTTCTAAACTTAACTCTGTGTGTACCTGCAGCTGTGGTAGAGCAGTAGTCTATAAACCACAGGGTCAGTGGTTCGACTCCTGGTTCCTTCTGCCCTCAACAACTTGAACCCCCATTGGAGTTCAATTGTACAAATTAGAAAAATGAAACAGCAGTTTACAGGTGACTCTTGTGTTGGAACATTTAGTGGTTTTTAGGTGAAATCATGTTATAAAGTTGATTAAAAGGGTGACTACATGAAATAGTTTTAGATTTATTTTAGAAAGTAAATGAAGCCCATCCTTCTATTGATTAAGTGGTGACGTCACTGCCTGAACTGAGTCATCGTACTCCGTCTGGACTGTGCCTGCATGTGGTTTGTGTCGTCCTCTAATTAAACCACACTTGGTTTGTTTCATTCAGTAGTAGATGATTAAATTTGTAGTCTGTGTAATTTGTTTGGCTCTGATAGCAGCGTTGTCCTTGAGCCTCGACCGTGGTGTGGCTGAAATGGTTTGACCCCAGAGACACACACTGTCCTGTGTCTTCACTGTTTTGTGCTTACATTGTGCCCATGCTTGCATCCTAAACTAGGCGGAAATGTGTTGACTGTGCTCCTTTGTCCGAGGCCTTCGCTCTGTGGAATATTTGGTCTCTGGTGTAATCCTTACTCGGTCTTGTCCTTATGAGAATCACGCTGAAGTTGAGCCTGACTGTTACTCATTTGCAGCTCAACATATACACACACAGACACACACACACGCCCCACCACATCACATCCTCATCAACAAGGACAGCCTGGGCAGGTTTACTGAGCAGTGATTCAGGTTTCAGCCGTTTCCCATTCATGACTCTGATTGCCTTGTCGAACCTGGATGGCTAACGGCTCACTATGTATGATAATTTGCATTACGCTCTGCAATCCTGGCCTGTTTTACCATTTGAACAGGGTGTTGCTCATGAACTGTGTCCTAGATGTTGAAGTTAAGATGTTGTTTTGATTCATCATCCCTGTGATGGATGGAGACATTTAACTTGAGATGCCTCATGTGATTTTTTTGTTTCTTTATTTCAACACCATGTATCATCCACATATGGGCTACAGCTAATAATTTTTTTCATTATACACTCAGTTGGCAGTATATTAGGTACCCAAAACTAAACGTAATTGAAAAATACTGCCATAAATCCTCCATCATGAAGGTGATAATGTTTAATTTTTGCTGAAACTCGTCTAGAGAGGTGTTGATTCGACTGCATAATCATTTCGGAGGCTGCAGTTTGTGCTGCTGTTGAACTGTCCTGCTTTATGCAGAGAGATATTTCTGTTAATGTTTCTGTCACACAAATTGTGGTCTAACGTCTGCATGAACTGTGAGGGTTTTGTGTTTTTTAAAGGTAATATGCTTATTCCCAAAAATAACATAACCTGACTGTGACTTGTAATAAAGAAGCCTCATTTGTAACCGAGACCCACAGGAAGTGAAATATTGAGCCCAGAACTACCACTCAGCTGGATTTGCTTTACTATAATATAATATATTTACTGGTTATATCACCTTGTAGAGTATCTAACAGCACGCTTTGCCACACAGGTTGAGAAGCAGCTCTTTACTCAGTGGTGTTTTCCCTCTCTGTCTAAGGTGTGGGCGCTGGGCTCTTGCCAGACTGGGTGAAGTGAGAACTGAGAGGAAAACCTGCTGAGATAAAACGCTGCCTGGGACTGCTGAGGAGGACCTCTGTGTAGGTGAGGAAAAAACAGCATTATTTCACAGCTAATTGTACTATACAGGCTTTTTACCTGAGTCAGGAGTATATAGAAAACACAGTATGGTTATAAAACAATCAATTCATCACAAGAAAGCCTGGTGGCTTTGGAAGCTTGGCTTTTAAAATGACTTGTGATATGACTTTGCTTATTATTTCACTTTTTCTTTTATGTTTTATAGTTTCATCTAGAGAAACAACAGCTGTCAATGTAGGAGTAAAGACAATGTGATAAATCATTCACTGTCAAATGAAATTATGTTTGAGAGTGTAATCTACATGTGAATATTTGCATTTTATGTTGTAGCTTAATCCTCTTATTCAAACTTGTAGTAGGAAAGATTTTTATTAGACTCAGAACAGTGTTGACTGAATCTTCATGTTACTAAAAAATTAAAACTACACCAATTAAATTAAATGAGACTATGCCCTGAGAATTTAGGAAAATGTGACCACAGTACTACGAAAAGGTGGCTAAACTTTAACTGTTTTATTATGCACCATAACTTGACTGTATGTGTTATCTAGAGTTGGAAGATGTCTGGAAGAGGTTCTTTTGTACAAGGCAAAAATGATAAACATTTTCTGGTTTATACTTGTAAAATATGAAGACTCCTCTATTTATTTGTTGTATATTTTTGGGATTTTGGGATCTTGTTAGCCATAAAAAGCAAGTAAATTTACAGATTTCACCACAATAAATAGACCATAACCTGCAGGTTACTTGAAGTCCTAGTATTAGCTTTTAAATATTGCTACAATAAACTTTGGGATAAGCTTTTCATTAAGGAGAGTGTGGTGTGTATTTTCTGATTACAGAAAATGGGTAAGAAGCACTGAAACATTATTCCTTATCAGTGTTTCCCCTACCATTATATTAAGGGGGCGCCCTGCCCCACCCTTGAAGGTCAAGTTTATTTTATTTTATTTTCTGTATAGTGCCAGATCTTAGCGCCTCAAGTCTTTTAAGAACAGAACTTGTCCTCTTATTAAGCAAATGAAACAGCCTTATGTTATTTATCTTATTCACACAACGGCGTCATTTCTGTTCTGAGTTCCTCACCGATGTGCGCACACACTCCCACCAGCGGACAGAGCGTGCACGTGCAAAAATATGTCGGATGTGACGTGACACTTTTAACTAGTTCAGTGTACAGTTCAAATAATTGTTCAGTTGTTATATTGACTGCTGTGATTAGAAGAAACGCATGAACACCATGATTCCTTTAAGTGTTTGTGTCAGTGTTCATCTATGCCCACCCTCCGCGTGCGCCCCCACCCCCCAAAAAGCTGTAAACCTGGGAAAACACTGCTTAGTATAAAGAGAGTTTGAGAAATGCATATCTCGGCTGTTTTCTTGTAACAGTATTCTGGACCAAACACAAACTTCCCTTTTATTATCCCTGTGACCCCAGAGTGATGACAAAAGAGAGGAAAATGAGAAGTAAGAGCGAAAGAGAGTTTGAGGGGATATTTCTGTTAAAACAAATCAAATTAAAGCGAGTAGAGGACAGAGTTATGAAAATGAGATATGATTCAGGGTTTAGGGGACAACTGCAGACAATATGGAAATGTGAGGACACAGTCTCACTTCCTCTGCTGTAGGTTCACACGGCTGTCGGTAGGGTGGAGCTTCCTGACCCATGGAGAATTACTTCCAGGCCGAGGCCTTCAACCTGGACAAGGTGCTGGACGAGTTTGAGCAGAATGAAGGTGAGCTACTGCGTCAGCTTTAATGAATGTGTAGACGAGACAGGGACTCGGTGAATTAGTGTACTTGAGAAAAGATGGATGGGACAAGGTGTGAGATCACTGTTCTGATCACAGAGGTTGGGATGCCCTTGTGTAACCAGTGAGTAAAACATCAAGGTGTCAGACAACAGTGAGTCTCACGAACATTTACAGGTGTTGATTGAAGGTGTGCAGAGAGGGAATAGGACTAATTGGATTTTCCATTCCCCCCGGTTTGTGTGAAGCTGTGTAATCAGTCCAAGGCAAAAGCCCTATTCTTTTTCACACTTAATGTTCACATTAAGTGAAGAAATTACATTAGGGCCTCTTTGAAAATGTGGTTCCAGAGTTTATTTATGGTAATTGTAAAGTAAACACTACATTACTGAGGTGTGTATCTACAGACTCACAGCGCCTCGTAAACGATCTGCTTATTATAGAGGAAAAACTGTTCTTTTTATGGGGTCAGTGACCCCAGAAAAATGCTGTTCCTGCTGATTCTCACACACACTCACACAAATAATGTATTTTGATGGTACTGTGAGTTCAGTGTGTATTTTGGCTGTGAGCGATTATCTGGGTGTCCTTTGCCAGAGATACAGCTTGGCAGATTAACTCTGTGTGTGTGTGTGTGTGTGTGTGTGTGTGTGGCAAATACTGAAAGAGCTTAGCATGAATTCCATGAAGAGAGAGGAACACTATACAGTAGCTGACACGGTTGTGTGAGAAAGTTGCTTTGAATAGATTTTGCTTTTGAATGGGATAAGAATTTCCACTTATATCACACATCATTCATGTGTCTGTTTCACTGATGGCTCCCAGCGGTGACCAAGCCATTTGGCCCACTTTCTCAGAATTTCACAGTCGGTCCACACACTAATTTCCCACTCCATGCCAACCTAATTTCTCAATTTGTCCCCTGGTTTGTTCCTGCCATTTTTAGCTCTCTGTCACCTGGGAGTGTGTGTCTTTGTATCAGTTCTCGGTGGCAGTTCATTTGAGGCTTCCCATCTTGCTGGTAGCCCCCCGTCCTCCTGTTTTCTGTGTCATGTCTTAAATATGTCAAGAAACCAAAAAGCTTTCTAGATAAATGACGGGAAAAAGTGTTTTGTACACAAGATAATGATCAAATTAAATGCAAAGTGCAGTAAAGCCACTATTGAACATGGAATTAGTTAGAAACAATTAATCAGCACCTGTTATGAATATTGATTCTCATTTTACAAGCAAGCTCATGTCCCAGCTTTTCAAACATGAGCCCATGCTGCTTTTCTCTAGATGTCACTGAGGTCTGACGTTATTATCTGCAATAACAAAAAATAGTGACAGCCCTAATAGGATATATACTAACTCTGTTATTTCCTCTCCTTTGTCTGTGCCAGATGAGACTGACACTCCCATTCTCTCAGATTCCAAGTGGACCCAGATCCTGGCCCCACCAGCCCACTTGCTTTCTCTGAATCCCGCTCTGTCCCGCGCGGACCTCAGCCCGCAAAGTCCGCTGCCTATCAAGACCCTCACGGACTCCTCTTCCAGCGCTTCCCAAGAAGCTGACCCCAAAAGACATCCAGGTCCTGAACCTTCATCGTGGGTTGAGGAAAGGCCTGCAGACATCCATAGCCCACCACTCCCCCAGCCAAACATTGGCAAACTGGTGGGGACCGACGACCTTTCGCCACCTCCTTTGACGGCATGCAGTGCCGTAGAGAATGGCTGCCATGTGAGCCCACAACATGATGAGCTCAGCAAAGACACATGTTCCCCTCCAGACAACCAGCCTGGTGCCTCTAACCAGGAGGTGAAATGTCAGCAGGACGTGAGCGCAGATTCTGCAGCAGGAGAAGGAGGCTCCACTGTCAGTCACTCTCATTTTACATTTGAGGTTGGAGTAGGGCAGGAGCAAACTGCATCTGTGGAGGTTCATCCAAATGTGGAACCAACACAAAACGGAGATGCTGTCAAAGAGGATGCCAGTACGACTGTTGTACAGAACTGTAGTCCAAAAAGACAAAGTGCAAACTCAACTGAGGAGCAGGGAGAATGTTTCATAAATGGGGGGAGAGATGTTCAGACTGGTTGTGAGGCAGAGGAGAATGGTGTATCTGCTCCTGACAGAGTCGGAGTGGAGAGGAGATGTGGTCCAGATGGACAGACAGACCAGCTCCTCAGAGGAACAAGCCTTCCCAATGGTTTAGAACAGGAGAGTGGCCGTTCCATACTGAAAGAGGGTGAAGAGAAAGAGGAGGAGGATTTTTCTCCCTCTCCTCTGCCCTCCAAAGAGGACTCTGTCACTGAGGAGAAAGAAATGGAGGAGAGCAAGCAGGAGAGCATTGATGGAGGAGCAGGCGGCTCAATTAGCATCCAACCAAAAGTCAACAACAATCGGCTTCAGCCGGTCAGTGTTCCCTATGGAGGAGCACGACCAAAGCAGCCGGTCAACCTCAAACTCCAGATTCCACAGCCGGTGTCGGGCCAGGTTCAAAACCAGCTTGGCCCGTCCACCGTCAGCAAGAACAAGAACCTTGAGAACCAGTGTCGAAGAGGCACACCGTCTGAAACGACACTCGCTGGGACAGATCAACATGCTGCTGCGGTGAACAGAGGCGGTGTTATCATCAACTCTCCTTCCCTGATACCTTCAGAGAGCCCAGACAATGACCTCCAGGCAGGCCAGCAGGGGGCTCTGTGCAGGAAACCTGCCAGCTCCCTAGGTGAGGTGGCCCCTGTGTGGGTACCTGACTCCCAGGCTCCTGTCTGTATGAAATGTGACGTGAAATTCACCTTCACTAAGAGGAGACACCACTGTAGGGCCTGTGGCAAGGTCAGTGAAGCTGCTTTTTAAAGTGAAAATCCACACTAACACAGTTGGAAACCATTACTATAGCAATATTCCTGGTATTTCTGGGCCACTTTGATCTTTGTTTTGTCTTATGTGCTTATATCACTATTACTTTTTACATCTAATGCCTTGCTAATTGGGCCAATGATGCCAAATGATTCAAGCCTGTCTGTGCAAGTTGAGACAAAAGTGGGTAAACCCAGAACTTAAATTGTAATGTTTTAGTCGAAAATAACCCAGAAAATCCCTCCAAGAATACGTAAGGTAATATAGTGGTAAGCTTCTACTCCACAGTATATCTGTTATTTAGGGATTTTGCTGATGTCTTTGTCCTAGGAATCTTAGCAGTGAGTAATCTAATTTAGGATATTTGTCAGTTGACACTGACACATGCGTGAAGTCATCGGTGTTATGGTTGTGTGCTGAAATGTAGATCTTCCAAGATGTGCTCAGATAAAATACACCACTAACAAAACAGGATCAATATTTACTAAAGGAAAGGCAAGATTTCAGGCAACAAGAAATGAAATAAATATGAGAAATACATTGTAAATTTGACAGATTAATATTCCATCTGAGTATTGAAGCTTTGTTCAACTCAGTAGAGTAAGGAGCTAAATTAAAAGCAGTGTTTTGATAAATGCCTTTTTCCTTTTTTAGGCCTTTATTTGCACATTAACTCAGTGGGTGTGCAGGTAGCTTTCTGTCATCATGTCCACCCACACATGTAGCAGGGAGTCCGCTTTAAAGTGAAGATGTGGTCACTGACAGAGCAATGGAAAATTGACGGACTGCTACTTAATTTCCCATGGTGGTAAACAAACACAAATTCTGCCACTTGAGCAGGGAGGAGCTGGCTCTGCAGTAATTCTGACACCATCAGTGTGAATAGACTCAGCGGGGACTTCAGTGCATCCACCACCAGACTGGTAGATCCACAAACCAGCGTATGATACTGCTGTGAGGCTCTGAAATTAAAAGGATCTTCTGCTTTATGTCTAATCATCTACTAAATAGATGTTACTGGATAATGATGCGTAATAAGGTGTTAATCTATTGAATGGAAAGTACCCTGTACACAGCTGCAGATTGTGGAAGTGCTAGCTAAGTGCAGGATATCAACATCCATAAAACGGCACACTTAATCACAGCTTTCAGCACTTAGTTTCAATCTTCAAGTGAATGTGAAATAATCTGGTGAAAATGTCACGCAGCTTTGTCCAGTGTGCTCTCGCCCTGTAGACTTGCAGCACTTGCAACATAAATTATTTTGTATGTCTCCTGTTATTTTCAAGGTGTTCTGTGCAGCATGCTGCAGTCTCAAATGCAGGCTCGTGTACATGGACAGGAAGGAGGCCCGTGTCTGTGTCACCTGTCATTCTGCTCTGACGAGTGGTGAGCATCATTGCAAGCAGAAAGTCGGTTATTTCCAGCCTATATGTGACCTGTGTGTATTTATGTATAAACTTAATTTAAATAGATTGAACATCACTTTTCAAGTAATACAAAAAGTTTACAAAATTGTTATATACAGTACTTTAATTTAATTAGAATGGTGTACTGGGCTACTGACTGGAACAGAACTATTTTGGTCCAGTATACTGCCAGTATATATCTGTATGTAGAACCGGCACATGCAACTTGTTTATATGTAGGTTTAATGCATTGCTGAAAAGAAATGCTCTACCATCTCTACAGTTTTTAAATTTTCCACACATAGACAATTTTTTTACTACTAGTGATATTTTCTGGCTCTTGCAGCTCAATCATGGGAGACACCGGCCACTGGAAGCAACCAGAGTCCCAACCCCAACAATCCAGCGGAGTACTGCTCCACCATCCCCCCTCTGCAGCAAGCTCAGGCCTCTGGGGTGCTTAGCTCCCCTCCTCCTACCGTCATGGTGCCTGTGGGAGTTTTGAAGCAGACTGGCAACGAGGGTACGACCTTTACCAAAAATAAGAACACTCATTCATATTTTTCAGTGACTTTTTTTACCTAGTATCTTTTTCATTTTTGCTCGTTCTGAGAAGAGTTTGCAGTACTTATACACATTAGTTGTGTACTATGTGTGGATGTTCATCCAAGGCTTTCAAGAAAAATGTAATTTCGTGTCTCATTTAGTGTCCCTCTCACGAGAGCAGAGGAGGGTGTGGTTTGCTGATGGTGTCCTACCTAATGGAGACACAGCAGAGTCTCCCAAACCTCCGACCTCCAGCCCGGCCCCCTCCCAGTCACTGGCCATTTCCACGTATTCAAACAAATCCTCCACTTCGGACTCCTCAGAGGTAGGCTTGGCATGAAGAACATGCACACTTAATGTTATTAGATTAGCTTGTCTGACAAAGAACTCTTTCTGTGGTGGTTTACAAGCTGGATTGTGGACTGTAATCAGCAGGCAGTAAACAGGGTTCAAAAAACATTTACTGCTTAATCAGAACTAGAAAACACAGTAGGCTGAAATGCTTAAAGTTGGAATCTAATGCAGTTGGTTGACATTAGGCCAAGAGAATTGGCGTAGTATATAGAAGTTTTCCTCAGCGCATTGTGTTTGGTTGTTTCTGTGGTTTTGCGGTCCACTCATTGGACTTGAATGCCAACTGTTAAGATGAATCATGGTCTGTTGAACAGAGTGATTGTAGAAGCTTTGAAAAGACCTTATTTCTGTTGTCCAACTGATGCAATGCAGACACAGCCTGTGTATAAAATAAGACTTTCAGTGAAAGTCATACTTAGATTTGACTACCAGAGGTTTTTCTCATGGTAAGGTGACTACTGTGGTTATTAGTGGCATTAGTGGCAAAATCTGATGAAATAAGTCGTACTCTCTGCTCTGAAACGCTGGGGGCATGACCACTGAAGTTGCTGAAGGTATTTTAACGTTGTAACATAGCTTCTTCCACATTTATAAAACTCAGTAAGGCGCCCTGCTAAAGTCATTATGTCAGTGTTATTACTCTAATCTCTATTGTCTAATAACGTTGCAGCAGTCAGTCCTCTCTGTTGACTCTCATATGGATTCACCTTCTCTGTCGAGCCAAGATGTTTAGCCCACGAACACCTAGGGTTCATGGGAAATTATGTTCTTTAAAGGCCACTATACAACAAAATACGGGATATTAAGATATTACATTTTTAAACATGTACTTACTTTAGAAAACCAGTTATATGACAAACTGTTGATAAAGCCAATGTTCCAAGGCTGGAGTAATCGTTAGTGAAGTTAAAATCTCAATGGGATTTTGAACGGGGTTTTCAGAAGTTCCAGGTTCCCTTCAGTTCAGTGGCTCCAGTGCGTCACTGAGCTTCCTTTCTGCCCTGCCCAAAAAATCCTGACCACATAAATGGTGAAAAACTGTTGAGAACATGTGAACAGTCTATGTAGTACTGAACTGTGGCGTTAAGACGATTAAACAATCTTTTTTTTTTACATATTTGATGTGTGTAGAAACAGATCAGTGCTTTTACTTCACCCAGAATGAGTGAGAGAACCTACTGTTCAGGTCAGTAGTGATCTTTAAAAGGGAACAAAATCAGTTTACTAGTCACAGGAAGAACTACTCACCCTGTGAAAACAGATGTCTTCTGTGGTTCTGGAGGAGCTTTATCAAATGTGAGTAAAGTGAAATTTTTAGCAGAAAGCCTACATAACAAACCTGTTGCGTCGAGTTTGAAAACGGCAACATCCACACAATTTGTATTTAGTGTGTGTGACTAAGATTCATTTGGAGTTGAGTTTCTGTACACTTTATAAATGTGAAGGCTCTTGGCTAGTGTTGCTGTCTTATTACATCCCACCCCTCTTCTCCGCCCCCAGGTGGCCCATACACCAGTTGCCCCTGTGGGCAGCCCCGTAGGCAGCTCGCTCAGTCTGATCCCGGAGGACGGGCTCCCTCCCATCCTCATATCCACTGGAGTCAAAGGAGGTACGGGAGGCCACATCACAGGTGCTTGCCCTCATCCTCACCATTCTGCTGCCTCCTCATTGCTATGTCAGCTGATGTGTTTGTGCTTGTCTTGTGCGTTTCTTGTGTTTTATATCACGGCTCATGTTACGACCACTCATTGCCAACAAGGGAGGTATGGGTTGTACATTTGAATGCTGCAATGTTGTGAATCCTTTTGGTGATCTCTGGCTGTTGTTAACTTGGACTTTGAACACCATTTCCCTCTCCTGCCTCACTTACGACGCCATCATCTTTCACTCTCCACACTTTCTCATCATCGCTTTTTCCTGTCTGTTTACCTAACTTTGTCTCAACTCCACCCCTTCCTTCACCCTCCTCTCCTTCTGTTATTTCACTCTAACCCACCTGCAGACTATGCTGTGGAGGAGAGGCCGTCGGAGAGTGTCCTCATGCAGCAGCTGGAGGAAGGAGGCCCGGACCCCCTGGTCTTTGTGCTCAACGCTAACCTGCTCGCCATGGTCAAGCTTGTCAACTGTGAGTTCCCCAGCTAGTTACCCCTTCACCGTTTAAAGCACTGATCTGGGGCTTTCAGAGTTCATTAAAACGTTTTTTGAGGAGCAGTAATAAGTATGCAGACCTAATTTTAAATGTATAATTTCACGATGATCTAAGAAAAGGGGAAATACATAGTTGCACTTCATCAAGCTCTTCAGGTTGTTTTGTTTTTGTCTTAGAGTAATGGGAGTCTGTTGTGTAAATGCTCCTGACAGCTTCATTATGACATGACCATTATAGAAAATATCTGACCTCAAGTCAGTGATAAGAACTGCTTCAGTGATGTATTTAAAAATTATTTTGCTGCTGAAGCCTTAAGTTAATTAATGACGGGGGGGGGGGTGTTCTTTCATTGTTTCACATGGTGAATCCACTAATAGATATTCTGTTTTATTTTAATCATTTATTACTGAATCCCGCTGCCTGTTGTAATCTTTAACAATGCACAAGTGTAGGGTGACAACAGGTTAAGCTGAGATTCACTTTCCTGTTTGCTTACATGCTTTATCAAAAACCTCTTCCTGCATATTAATTAATTCATCAATGCAGGTGGCTCGGATGAAAATTTAAAATGGAGACAGCTGGTCTAATTATTGCTGTAGGTGTGATCTACCATTACCATGAGGGGAAATGATCACTTTGAAAGCTGGATCTGACATTTGGAGAATTGTCGTATTTTAGTGTTTTGTGGTTTATTAAAATGATTTTGGCTCTTTGTGTAAAGTTAGAAAACGCGGGGTCCCGTCTCTCATGGTTCCAAAAACTAAATTAAAATGTCATGATCGTCATAACACTTCCAACATTAACATAAAGGTGACTGCAGCACAAGGAGAACACGGTTAAACGTAACTCTAGTTTCCAGTGTGGTCATTGAGGTAAACACAGCATTGATGCAGGGGACAAGAAATTAATACAATACATATTATCAATAGTAAAATCTCTCCATACCAGGAATATTTATGGTTCTGATGAAATTCAGTAACTGTCTCCATGTTTGGCTGATATGAAAGACTTGTTTTCTTTTCCTTCAACCCGCAGATGTAAACAGGAAGTGCTGGTACTTGACGACGAAGGGGATGCATGCTGTCGGCCAGGCAGAGGTGGTCATTCTGCTCCAGTGTCTTCCTGACGAGAAGACCGTCCCTAAAGACATCTTCACCCACTTCGTGCAGCTCTACCAGGAGGCCCTCAGTGGTAAGAACACAACCACCAGCTGCATCAGGAGGCTCTCTGTGAAACTTGTCCACTCCCACTATGGGCACCTCTTGGGGGAGTTAGTAGCTCGTCAGTACTGTATCAGGGTTCCCAGGTGAGTCCACCTGTCTCAGTCAGGTGCTGTCCACTAAAATAATTAGGTAACCTTAACATAATGTAGTATAATACATGTGGAAACTGTTCCAGCTCTACTTTTTGTTCTATAGAGACAACAGGTGCAACCACTCGTCCTCTGTTTGGAAACTAGGTTACTGTCCACTGCTGCTGAACTGTCTGCGTTTTTTTGTGACAAAAGTTCCGAACATTAGCGTCCTGCTGTCAGGTCGCCTCCCTCCAGGCGCGACATCTCACCACTGCTTGTCTGTTTTAACTCCGTATGCTGCAGAGCAAATACAGCTAATATCTGTGACTTTGACGGTTTGCTCCCCTCAGGCCGTTTCCTTTCTCATATACACACTGGAGCACTTTCAGGCTGGTGGAAGGGAGCCGTATTGTGTGTCGTCCCTGATTAAGTCACTGATAACCAGGCCCTGAGAAGAAATGCTGGCTTTAGCAAATCCCAGCCACTGAGCTAGAGGCAGTGGTCCCTCCCAAGACTCTTCGTGGGTAATATGAGGCTGTAGGTTGAGCAGGCACGTTTTTATTCATTGTTGTAGAGCTTAATAGGGACTGAGCAAGGCTCCTTATTCACACAGCAATCCCAGGAATGTGCTGAGAGCCTCTGCTGTTCATGTCTCTCCTCCTGTTCAGGGGATGAGAACCTCATTTTCTGCCAAGGCATTTTCCCCTTTGTCATCTTCATTTTCATCCTCATTTTCTTCATTTTTAGGCTCAAATCACCATTATATTATTCTTCCTTTCTCCCCCACTACCCTGCTGTGACATCCCTCTCCTATTTCATACTGCTCACCACATCCTCTGCCATCAACCTCTCCCTGATCTTTTCTCTCTCTCTCTCTCCTTTGCTTCCTTTTCTCCCAAAGGCAATGTACTGAGCCACCTGAGTCACTCGTTCTTCACGCAGAGCTTTCTGGGCAGTAAGGAGCATGGGGGCTTCCTCTACATCAGTCCTTCCTTCCAGTCTCTGCAGGACTTGCTGCTGCCAAACCCTCCCTACCTCTTTGGCATCCTGATACAGAAGTGGGAGACGCCCTGGGCCAAGGTCTTTCCCATTCGGCTCATGCTGCGGCTGGGTGCAGAGTACCGATGTGAGTTACTTGGGTTCACACTATATAATGTAAAAGCAGTGATTAAGTGATGGTGTGATTCTAAATTGTTGACATACAGTTTTAGTTCACAGGTACATTTTATTATTTGGGTTCAAGTGGAAAATGTTCTTACACAGACAGTACGACTAGAAGTTTCAAAGTTTTTGTTCTGACTTTGAACACAGCAGTTTACAAATAACTGGCAGAAAGTTTCCCCAGTGGTCATGGAAATGTAGATTTACATTTACATTGATACTGTTTTCTGAACATTTTGATGACCTCTTGATCATCATTAATTAGCAGTTTGTGTCAGATTTACTGCATTTCATTGAGCATTTAGTTGACATAGATCACCTCTGTCAGACAATAGTTGGTGAGTAGGAGAGCAAAGTGTTTCTCCACATTAGATTTGATTAATGTGGTAAAATATTAAGATCCAGAGTAAGTTATTGAGAGCAAGGAAGACTGTCGACTGCATACCAGACTGCCTCATATATTTCTTACTACTTCCCATATGCACCAGGAAGTCTTGTCAGGAGGTTTATCAGCGAGGTTCCTCTCCACCAAATCCCCTTCTTTCACAGCCAGACCTGCCATCACAGAGCGCCGCCTGGCTCTGTTAAGCCTCTTGCTTGCTTCCAGCGAGCATGGGTAGAATACATTAACAAAGCCAGATAAGCTCTTAAACTCAAAATATCAGTACTTTCATGAAATGAATCTACTGTACAAGCACTGTAGCTCTCTATGCTCTCATCATTACCTTAAGCAGTGATCTGCAGAAGGTCTGGAGGATTGTCAGCATGTGGATCCAAGCTGAATTGGAGTTTGAGGCTGAGATTGTTTTTTATTGCTAATAAGAGTTTGTGGCAAGGTCTTATTTCCAACAGTTTGCTGAGACAAGGCTAAAAATAGTCATCTAAGGAGCTTTGGTTGCTGGAGAAAAAAAGCAGCCTTATTTTTCACTTGTGCATTCGGAGCGTTCTTTGTAACTGCAGACACAGTTTGCTGGAAACAGAGATCAGCACAAACATTGAAAAAAACCTGGAAACACTTCAGAACAGAACAAGGTAATACCCAGAAGGATGAAAATTAATAAAACACATAAAATAATAAAAACTAATTGGGACGAATACTGTAACAGCACTGTTTTAAGAGTAAATCCTTTTCTGTGACCATGTCATCAGCAACACTGAACCCAAAACACTAAAACTGTTTCCAATAACAACAATAAACAGACGTTATTCTGCTGAGTTAATTGAAAAATTTCCATGACAACTGATTAAGACGCACAATAATAACTGCTTTACATTAAAAAAGTAGAGCAGTAGAAGTGTGTTAGTAAAATTTCAAACGTTTTGTTTTGCAGTTTATCCGTGTCCGCTGTTCAGTGTTCGCTTCAGAAAACCGCTCTTTGGAGAAACTGGTCACACTATCATGAATCTGCTCGCAGTAAGTACTTTTTTTGTTGTTTTTTTCTAATATGACTCTGTTATTATTTATTTTTAAGGTGCAACTGCTCTGCTATACGCTGTGGAAATGTAACCGTGCTTGAGATAAGTTTCTAACATTTAAGCATCATGCCCTCTCTGTAGTAAGATGATTTGTTTTAAATTAGAGGAGGTCACTCACCTGTCCAAGTACTCTGATTTGCTTTCCTTTTATATTACTTTGTATTTTGTAAGGCTTGTAACTTAATCTTAGAAGTGCCCTGCAGACATTTAAAATTAAGTCACATTTTATTTCATTTCTCTATTGCAGGATTTCCGTAACTACCAGTACACGCTACCAGTAGTGAAGGGTCTGGTAGTGGACATGGAGGTGAGGAAGACGAGCATCAAGATCCCCAGTAATCGCTACAATGAGGTGGGTTTCCTGCATGTCATATCTTTACTAACACTTTAAAGCATCAATGTGTGTATTTATGTTCTGTAGTGAGTAAAAGATGCTTTAGGAATAACTGATCATGAGTGTTGTTATTAGGATTTTTATAATTTCTGCATAAATTACATTAAATTCCAAAAACGGACAAGTTATTTTATCCATAAACAGCTTTTACAGTAGTTTGCAAAACATTTACTATATCATGATATAATAAAATATATGCTGTGATAGTGAACTGCAGCCAATGATTATATTCGATTCATTTTTAAGCCCATAAAATGTTCTAAAATGAGGGAGTCCGTTTGTTTTGTTGCTTCATCGAACAAACAGTCCAAAACCCAAAGATAAATATGATAAAACTGAGAAAAGCAGGAAATCTGTACACATCCTAAGAGCATGTTTTACTGTTGAGGGACATGGTAACTGTGGTCTTTACTTTTTACTCACTCTTTAACAAGAAACTACTGAAATACATGGAGTAGGATACAAGCACAAAGTACATCTGTGTGCATGATTCTTTATGTCGTCATCGTCTGGTTGTTGTTGTGTACACCCATCCTACAGGCAATCGTTTCAGCTTTTTTTTTTTTTTCTCAGATTATAAATTTTTCAAGATACTAACACAATAAACCATCCTCCACATCAGTAGAGGAGGTTGTTTTTGAAGCTCCGTGAACATCAACACGCACGTGTACTCTGTGTAGGTGAGATGTGACAAACTCTCTGGGGTCCCTGCAGCCGAGCACGAGGCGTAGGCTGTCGACTTGTTATAACGCTGCTGCCTTGAGGGGGTGAATGAACGTCCAGCCAGAAGAAGTGATACACATGAAACTCTGTTTGGCTGAGAAAGTGAGCCATGGTGGAGCGAGTGGTGCTCGGTTGTAGCGTTTGGCTGCTGATGCACTAACAGATGGGAACCCAGTGAATATGAAATGGGGACCGTTTCTTAACAGCTTGCAGGCGAGCTTTTAGCGCAGCAAGTGGTTAAAGCCCTCCAGATTTTCAGTTTTATTTCTGATTTGCAGAAGGATGTCTTCTAAGAGCCAGAGGCAGGGGATTTAGTGGAATTAAAATGTGGAATCTTTCACCTATTGATATCCATCCATGTCAGTGCCTTTCTCCACAATCTGCCATCTCCAGCACCATCCCATTTAATTTTACCCACAAGCCCACAGCAATTAGGCTTAACCATGCAGCCTCTCTTACGCCAATTTTACACTGCACACACCCAAAGGGCAGCTTAATTAGACATGGATATTATTTGTCCTTGCAGCTGATGAAGGCCATGAACAAGTCCAACGAACACGTGCTGGCCATGGGGGCGTGTTTCAACGACCGGGCCGACTCCCACCTGGTGTGTGTCCAAAACGACGATGGGAACTACCAGACGCAGGCCATCAGCATCCATCACCAGCCACGCAAAGGTGCAGAGACAGAAACAGAGTCATCGTATTTCAGACTTCCTTTATCTCTCACTCTGTCTGGTCTTTGTCTCCAGCTTGTTACGTGTTTCTCTGTTTGTTTTTTATTTCCCAGTTACTGGAGCCTGCTTCTTTGTATTCAGTGGTGCTTTGAAAGCCTCATCGGGATTTTTAGCCAAGACCAGTATTGTGGAAGGTGAGAACTGTGATGACAAACTACATGTTGGCTGTAAAAGTAGGAAATATTAGTTGATTTGTATGAAACTACCTCACAAAGATCACAGTATCTACAGAGAACTGTGGGTCGGAGTTACATTTGCCAGCTGTCAAGGACTTTGCCAAACCATCTGTAGCAAGGTAGATACTTCTTTAATGTCTCTGAATGTCCAAGACGGGTTCAGGTCATTATTTGATTCTCAGAAGAACAATGGAACAATACTATCTACCATAATTGTTAGGTACCATTTGTCAGGTATTTAACACACACGAATACCCCATAATGCACAGTACATGCAGTAGTATTTTGTAATGCATTACATTTTAAATGCATACAACTGCCACTTTTGCACCTGAATCTATAATCTTTCTCTAAGCTCTAAGTGCTCTCAGGAGCCCAGTGGCTTAATAATTGTGAAATGTTGTGAAACCAGACAAGAAAGGTACTGACCAGGGATGAGAACACGAACCCAATGGTCGCACTAACAGAGCTTCAGGAGTCATCTGCAGAAATGGAAGAACCTGCTGTAAGGACGACTGGCAGCACTTCATCAGTCAGGCTTTAATGGTAGAGGAGCCAGACAGAAGCCGCTCCGAGTAAAATACATATGAAAACTCGACTTGTGATTTTAAAGGCTTCTAAAGGACTTTGAGAGCATGAGGAAAATATCATATGGACTGACTGACAAAATGAATTTAATTGGGCAGCAGGCACTGGTCACCATTTGGCTAAGACCATCTCTGTGATTAAGCTCAGTGGAGGCAGCATCCTGCTATAGGGGAGCTTCTCAGCAGCAGAAGCTAAATACAATATCTATCCCTCTATACATTATATTTATATCAGATTAAAATGACAGGTGTGTAAATATCGGATTGAACCTCTACTGCCCATTGCTAGATGCAGCTAAATATATATTAGTTTAATAAACTGTTATAATTTAATTATCAATAAATATGCTGATATTTCTTTACTAAAATGTCATGAAATAGTGTCAAATACAGTTTCCCACATTAAAAGGTAGCAGAATATGTAACCAGAAAATGTACTTAAATTTTTAGGATCATACTTGTTGTTAATACTTGTTGTTATGCTGGATAAAGTTTGTTTGAGTTTTTGTTCATAATGCGGTTCAAAGCTCCAACAGTTTTGTTAATACAACCAAAAACATCTCATTAGACTCTCTGATTCTGGTAAATGTCCTCAGTTTCTGCAAGAAATTTGTAGCTAATATAACCAATATAATTTCATGTGAGTAAATTGTTTATTGAAATTGTTTCTTTAAACTGACTAATGAGTTAATGGACAGATTGATTGATTGAGCACTAGTCGTGATGATTGATCAGCGTTTTCCATCTTTAGATGGTGTGATGATCCAGATCACAGCTGAGACCATGGACTCCCTACGGCAAGCCCTGAGGGACATGAAGGACTTCACCATCACATGTGGTAAAGCCGACCAGGAGGAGAACCAGGAACTCGTCCACATCCAGTGGACAGAGGACGACCACAACTTCAACAAGGGGTGAGACAGGAAGAGAAAAAGCCTGTGATCAGACGAGGAGAGGGAGCTGGAGCAGACACATTTATGTCACGGATAATTGAGCTGATAGTTTCACAATCATTACATTTACTACTTTGTTATAAAACCTCATTATGTGTGCTCAGTGAAGCCGTCTGCAGGAAAAGCTCAGCAGCAGGGTGGAATGATGTGGTCTGGCGTATCTCTGAGAAACCCACCAGCACAATCAATTTTACAGCAGACAGATAAAATCTGAGAATTTAAATGTAACTTTTCAGCATTAAATATAAATGAGGCCTTTCACCAGATACTATATCACTTCATCAGCTCAGCGATCTCTGAACGGCAGCAGTTTTAACCTGTTTTTTACCAGATACGTTAACATGGTCTGCAGCCAACAGATTATATTTGATTATTACTGCCTTTGTTAGATGCTTCCACATTATACAGTTTGTCCTTTTGTTTGCTTGACTTTCATTCTCCTTGTGTCCTGCATTTTATTATTGTTCTTAACAGAGGGGCATAAGAACAAGTAGCATATACAGCAATTATATTAACAAAACACTATAATATTCTAGTAAAAAAACTTACTTTTTTATGTAAAATGGTGTTTACACTTGGAATAAAAGATTTTTAGTTGCAAGAGGCATCATAATCCATTGTTTGCTTTTATGTTTTGCCTGCTTGACAATTCTTCAGTTTCACATATTACTTTCTAAATGACTAGTTCAACAAATGTCCAAAGGACTGTGGTTTAAAAATGGCATTTGATTAGATAACACAATCAGTGTGAGTTCTAAATGTACAAGAATACAGTTAAAATTGAAATAAAAACAACAGGTTTAATGTTGACCAGTGAGCAGCTGTTTGAGGGCACATTGACTTTGCCTCCTTCTTTTCTTCTGTATTTGTAAATACTGTGTACATTCGGTTTAATTTAACGCTGTCATGTTGTGTTTTTAATAACCCAGTGTGATCAGTCCGATTGATGGCAAGTCCATGGAGTCCATCACCAGTGTCAAGATCTTCCATGGCTCTGAGTTCAAAGCCAACGGCAAAGTCATCCGCTGGACAGAGGTACGGTGCAAAATACCATCTCAGAACAGTGTGGAGTAATGGAACACCTGATCCAGGTCATCAGCAGTGTGTAGGGCAGATAGCTGGAAAACAAGCAGGGCAGTGGTGCCCTGAGGGCCGAGTTTAGGAACCAATGCTTAAATAAAGATGTTTATTCTTTTTTCTCCCTCAGTCTTATTCAGTATTTGAAAAACTACATCAGCAGAGATGCAGAGATCTTACTCATGACACTGTTTGTATGATTTCCTCAGGTGTTCTTCCTCCAGAGTGAAGACCAAAGCAGCGGTCTGAGCGACCCGGCCGACCACAGCCGGCTGACGGAGAACGTGGCGAGAGCTTTCTGCATGGCGCTGTGTCCACATCTCAAGCTGCTGAAGGAGGACGGCATGGCCAAACTGGGCCTGCGGGTCACACTGGATTCTGACCAGGTACAGTGAAGGAGGTTTGGATGTTACTGGGATAGTGGACAGTGTTTTATTTATTCAGGAAAAAGAATGGGACACAACAGATGGTTTAGTGGGTCTGGCATGAAGTTGTGAACGTGTTGTACAATATACATACATAGAGCTTTCTTTTTTTTGTGTATTGTTGCCAAATGGCAAAGAAACAAGTGGTTTATTAATTGATTTATTGATGTTTATCATCAGAAATAAGACACTTAAATACATACATAAATACCCCAAAAATATCAACTTTTAGAGGAAAAGAAATGACGAAATGACAGATTTTATTTAGCTCCCTGACTGGTCAGGACTAAGTAGTGTCTCTCTTTATTGTTGCAGGTGGGTTACTTGGCAGGAAGTAACGGCCAGCCTCTCTTGCCTCAGTACCTGAGCGACCTGGACAGTGCTCTGATCCCGGTCATACACGGCGGAGCGTGCCAGCTGAGCGAGGGCCCCGTGGTTATGGAGCTGATCTTCTACATCCTGGAGATCATCTCTTAGGAGTCAGACACCGACATCTTTTTTTCACAGCTCGTTCCTCCATCCCTCCATCATCTCTCTTAAACCGTTTGCACTTCAAAGGAGCCTGAAAACTGTGCCGTGGCAGCCGGGGTAGCGTTCCTCAAATCAACCTATGCATCCAGCCACCTTCTGTTCTGCTCCGGAGGTTGCCCTGGGCCCGAGGATCATCTGTCCAAATTTCACCTCACCTGTCAGGTGCCTCGATCTCTGGTGAGCTCCAGAGATCACACCGGGTTCGTCCTGATAACCGCACTTGCCGTGTCCAGGAGGTGCGCGTTTGATTTAAATTCCTCATAACTATCAAATAACGCTGCTGAGTAACACAGTCATGGATATAATAAACACATCAGGTTATCTACAAGCAAAAACATTTGTCTGATAAAATGTTTAAAGAAAGATCATACTTCTTAAAATTAATCATTCAGAGATTAATATTAAGTGATCATCAAGTGTCTCAGAACATATCTCTTAAATATAGTTCCACCATCGGGAATCATAAACAAATGAAGTAATTAGTAAAACTAGGACTGAAACAAAGTTATTTTTTATTATTGGCTTGTTTGTTGAGTTAAAAAAAATCTGAAAACATTATCGCTTTTTGGGGATTTTCCTTTAAAACTGACATAAATCATTAATCAAAAATTAAGTACAAAAAATAGTACATTTTGATTATTTGATTAATTGTTGCAGCTTTAACTGTAAACACTATGTGACTGCAACTCATAACTTGACGCTGTGCAGCGAGTAAGTGTACAGAACCAATTCTCCATGTTAAGACATCTTGGGAGTGATTTCGGTAAGTTAGTAAAAATGTGGATTCAATTTCAGTTTGTAGCCATGTACCAGACAGAAAACACCTGCACGTCAGCCTGTGGTGTGTGTGGACGGACCGGGTGTCTGACTCCTGTGCAGTGTTATGTAGCTCCTCAGATTCCTAATCGCAACGTCACTGTGGCAGCCAGAGGTCCTGACGCACTGAGCTCAAAGTCCTCTGTGTAGCACGGATGCTCTTACAAGACAAACTCACATCCATCTCTGGAAAGTTTGGACTATTCCTGTGAAGTTAAAAAAGGAAAACTACAAATCATCGAACAAGGAGGGAGGAGGTGTGTTTTTTGTTTTTTTTTTCTTTTGCTCCGTGGTGATCTCTGCCTGCAGCAGTGATGCATCAAGGAGAAAAAGCTTTACTCATCAATCACCAGATGCTTTACTTCATGGACAAATGAATTTGTTGTACATATTTTTGTAGGCAAAACGATTTCACAGTAGCCTCCAGAGCTCCCACTGAACAACAGTATTATCACTGACTGAAATATGTTACTCAGTTTAAAAAAAGGCAAAAAGCTCTTTTGTCCTACAGAAGACATCTGATAAAAAGGTTCCAATGCTTTATTTACAAACTGTACATAAAGCCGACAAAGCAGAAGAGGAAAAACTTTCACTTTTCACTTTCACATCAATCAAAATCATCAGTGCTCGGTGTTTGTCCAGCAGTGGTCGGAAAATCTCAACTTATTTGGTGTCTTTGTAATCATACCATGAGAATAACTCTTAAAGATGTAAAGATATATATATGGTATATATATAAATAAATAAATATATATGGACTGTGTAAAAATTGCAGAAGCAGTGCACTGGATTCTAAGCCATTTACAGGAGAGTTACAGCAAACGCTGGAGTTGCTGCCACTGTGTCCTGAAGACAAACGTGTTTGAAAACAAACAAAAAAAATAGTTAAGATCCAGGATCCCTGCAACAAGACTTTGACCAATTTGAAGCTGAATGTATTTCAACTTACATTTTCTGCAGTTGATCTTTCTAAAGCCCTGAAATCATCAAACTCGCGCTCCAGACTTCTCAGAACTTTGCAGACCTGCGTAGGAACCTTGTAGATCACTCATGTGTTGTCACCAAAAACTCTAAACAGGTGGAGCTGTTGTTAGCTGCAGCCTGTCTGTTTCTGCTCTGGACTGTGCTCTCCTGCAACGACGTGGACCTGGAAAACAAATCTAAGAATGTATTCTTCCTGTTTCTGTTCAAATCTGCTACATACGTTTTTGTTTCTGGCTAAACTCATCACCAAAAACCACCCTGGCATGTCAAAATGCTCCATACAGCGTACATTCTGCATTATGGCAACATCTCCATCTTTAATCATGCTAATATAAAACCGGGGGGGGGGGGGGGGAGACAAAAAGTTCCG
>JAUMHL010000010.1:17829110-17867019 GCA_032362345.1 Sandelia bainsii | reverse complement strand
AATTAAAAAATTTTCCACAAAATGAGACTGAAATGAGAATAACCGCTTACTGCTGATAGCCCACCTCCTCTACTTTCTCCTGGTCTTCTTCATCATCTGGTACTTCGGTAGCATCAGTAGTGGCGAGTTTATTGGCTGCCTCCAGAGCAGCGACAAATCCCTCCTCGGCTGCTGACGCCTTCTGACCCGGGAGTGGAGGAAACCCTGTAAAATAAAAATAAAATGCTAATTCTGACCAGCATTACAGTTCTTATACACTGAGCTCTAGTTAGAATTTTCTGGTCAGTTACAAAATCACATCTTGTGGTGCTTGTGTAGTCTCACTGACAGCTTGTGTAGTGATACTATGATTATAAACACTGCAGGACTACAGAACCAAAAACACAATGCAAATCCAATTTCACACCGCTAAACATTATGTGAAAATTATTCTGTCAAGTCAAAAAAACATGAAACACAAAAGAATCTCACCAGGGGGAACCGGCAGCTCGTCGAAGTCGACTGCCTTTCCTGCTTTGTGAGCACGGATGGCACTCTGGTATTGCTGCAAGAGGGGAGAGGGTAAATATCTTCAGCTACTATCCTTAAATAATGCATAATTTTTATGACGTATGAAAGTAGACAAGATATTTTTAAGTATTGTAAATACTATGGGTACTTAAAGTACTTCATACCTGTTCTTGTAGTTTTATGTTGTTGACACACAATAAAATTGGTCTGTGTACAGCTTGACCTAATGGAGCCTAAACTTCATACACTCAGACTAAACAATAAACAAATTTAGATCAGCAGATTACTAATGTAAAGAGTCATTGTACCAGTTTTATTCTCTTTATGACACCTGCACCAAGAGAAAAACCAACAGTCTGATGTTTTCTTTAACCCTTTTTAAGGTACATGAGTGTCTGGTATAAGTGTACCTTGGCAATTCGGTCGTGCATTCGGGCCTTGCGGTCGTCTCCGCTGGCTTTAGCCTGAGTTGACGCCTCCACATACTTGGCTCGTCTCTGCTCGAGGGCCTCCAGCACATTTTTTGGAGCCGCAGGGACTGATGGAGCCGCGGGGGCTGAGGGAATGAAATGACAGCTGTATTATTGTTTGTTTTTATTCAGCCTTTATTATAACAGGATAACATGGCTAAAATTAAACATGCAAGAACAAGCACTACACAGCTGGTTGTTAGTCAATATTTAATAATTAAATCATGTTTTAAATTATAATTGAAAAAAGTACATACAATATAAATAAAACCATTAAATATATATAAACACCAGTTTCTTCTTTTGAGTTTTTACCTCAAATGTAAATATGTTGAGGTATAACATTTATTTCATTATTTAATGATAACATTTCCTAATTAGCACTAAACACAAGTACAGCTGAAGGTTAAAGGGACTGCAGGTATTTTTTCTTACACCAAAAACTAATCTGATGCATACATGCAATATTTGTTGACATATTTTGGTCTGAAATTATGCAGTGACTGACACTGTGTGTCCCTACAACAATGCCAGTAGCTAGCAAAGTTACTGCTGAGATATACCAAAAAAGTAAAACTGTTTTTATTGTTTTAAATGTTTCAGTACATGTTTCAGCAACATTATATTATTTACACATTCTGATATCTGGGTTTTGTTTTCGTTCTTTTTGGACCATTTCTCTCATCTAGTTTTCTATTTCACACTGCAACAAGGCTCAAGTGACAAGTAGCTGTTTGATGCTTTGAATTTGTTCTTTTCATTGATAGCAGCCTGATAAATTCTAATTATCATTTGTTATCAGTATAGATTTCAGGGGGTCTTTGTTTTTATTTTACAATATGTACATGTTTTGTATATTTTGGTGAATTTATTCTTACTTGTTTTTTTCTTAGCAGTCACTTCTTATGTTAAACCTGACTGTTAGCAGAGGTGAGGAGGCCTGGAAATGAAACTGAATGACTGGTCAAACAAACTTGTGCCACTGCTGACAACACAAGCAAATAGATATCACTAAACGCTGGAATCATTCTTACCTGGAGCTGCTGCAGCTGGTTGGGTGACCTGTGTGTTTTTATCAGATGAAACTTCCTTCACTGAAGCAGAGCTTCCTCCTGAACCTGCGGCACAATAACATGAGACAAACTGCATCATACAGAACCAGATACAACATGTTTCTCTTTATTTAGCTTTTTATTTGACCACTGTTGTGTTTCTGGGATAATTTCTTCTCATGTATTATTTTAAAAGGGTTACAGCTCTGCTGTTGCCCCAATGTTACCTGTGTTTTTATTTAGGGTTTGTTGTTTGGTGCACCACCAGCTTTTACAGAGCTTTTAAAAATAATCACCTCACATCAGTGTTTTGTAACTTTACACGACACAGTCACACATTTTTAACACTACTCATTGTCCTCTAGAAGTACATCTTTAAAAAAGCATCCAAGAAAAGGCCAAGGGGATTTGTTCTGCTTAGATTTTTCATGATTGTTAAATTTATATTTGTGGTTGTACACATGTATTTTTACTTATTCCTTTTACCTGTCACTCATATCATCTCCATTTTATGCAACTTCTGTTTTTATAGTAGGTATAAAGATCAAGTTTGCTTGTTTGCCTATTTACTAAAATAAAACATAGTGTATTATACCAGTGCTGCTCACCCTGTTCTGGAGACGTGGGGAGGCCACTCAGGTCAACTGGCTCTCCTTTCTCCAACGCCTCGATCACTGCCTCGAACATCTACACACACACACACAGAAATCCCAACAGTGTCAGACATAATGATGGTCTTTGTCCACTTCTAAACTGCTGCGCATGTTTCACATATTTGAGAGAGAAATGCTACAGTAAGAATGTGCAACAAACAACGGACTGAACAAATAATGATATCCTAACTGATAACGAAAGCTAACATCTGATCATCATTCAGACTTTTTGTGTGGTTTAGTTTCCTGACTGAAGTGTGGTATCTGGACTTATTGTTATAAAGTCAAATAATAATAAGAAACAGAAACAGATTTCTATTTACCAATAACTGGAAACAATCAGGCTAAAACACACACGCAGCTGCTGCCACTTTCCAGCAGATATCTTTTGTATCAAACACAACACTGATTTCTGCACTAAAAACACTTCTTAACGTCTTAGCTTTAAACAAATCACTGAGGATTGCAGTCCTTAAACTCACCTTGCTGGTCTTGATGTAAATCTTAGCTTGCTCCACATCTCCCTGCTTCTTGGCTTTCAGAGCGGCCGTCCTGTATTCTTTCTGCCTCTCCAAAAGCATCGTCTTGGTTGCCTCATTCTCTGTGGAAACACGGGACAGAAACACACAAAATTACCACACTGAAAACATATATTCATCAAATAATCAGAAGCTACAACCTGCCATCTCAACAAACATATGTTACTTTTTTTTTTTTTTATAAAAAAAAAACATTTACAACACAGTAGAGAAAGTGAAGAGGTCTGAATACTTTCCAAAGCAACTGTAACTTTATGTAATCCAAGACAAACTGACCATGTGTCTGACTAGACTGACGCGGCTGTGCAGGTTCCACTGTCGGCTCTTCTGGAGAGGGGAGGCTGCTTAGACTGGGCAAGGTGGTGGATGATGAATGCTCCTCTTCACTCATCGGTGCGATAATCTCTAGTACAGCATCTGGTGGTGTTGTGGCCTCCGACTCCACCTGCTGATCTGAAGTAGTGGGTTCAGGACGCCTGGGTACAGGCGGAGCAGGTCGTGCAGGAACAGGGGGTGGAGGTGCGGCGCTCGGAGCTCCAGTGGCAACAGGTGGAGGGATTTCTGTCTCGTCTACCGGCTTCCCTTTTTTCACAGCAGCTAACATCGTCTCCAAAGTCTGTAGAGACCAATAGTAATATTTAATATCATTTTAACCTTGTATTGCATAACTGAAAACAGAGCAATGGAACAATTAATGTAGAATAGTGGAAGCATCAGGGCAGTTCACTGCATCCAAACACAAATTAAAAACAACTCTCAACAACAAAACGAGTAAATATCACAAGTGGGCAGGAAACATTGTGTAAAGCATATGACATAATGTGTTGAATTGATTTAAAACATGACAAAGAGTATAATGTGCTCCTTCAAATAGCTAAACAGTATGATCAGACACATGAACACCAAAAGAAAGACCGTCTCTTGTGTTTCTACAAATCTGTAGCTTTTGGGCATATTTAGTGCTGCTGACATACTTTACATACAGTCTTCAGCTCTGACTGGGCCGTTGTTTGCAGCTTGAAAACATTTCGAGAAGTGTTTAGGTACTTTGACTTCATAGTCAATAGTGCCATGGTTCTGCTGATGCATGTCACATCCCCTTTCTCTGCACACACACTATCAGTGAAGTGACCTTTAATTCAAATGTCCAAAAACAATCCACCACTGAGGCACTGTTGCACCTGGTGACATGTTGAAGCACTTTGAATTGTGTACAAAAAGTCATATAAATATATATATAAATAAAATTGACATTGACTTTACGATGAACACACACACACACACACTGTAGTTTATGTAGAGTTATTACCACATATATCACCTGGCTGCAGCAAATATTTACAACAATATTAAAATACACACACACACACACACACTATCTGAGTAATGTTTGCAGGGGAAACATTAATAGGAGATGCACTACAACACATTGTTGGATTGAATCTTTTATGATTTGTTGACAGTGAGAAAATATTAAATATCATCAGCCTTAAACTTCAAGCTAATGACAAATAACACCAAGTTGTCTTGCAGATGTTTACTATACTAAAGTGTGTTATCTTAAGTAAATACTGGATCTGTCAGCGGACATTCTTCAGTATTTCAGAACTATATTATATGAGAAGTATCACTCTGCAAACAGACTGTATTGCTAATTTATAAAACAAATATTTTGCAACATTAAAAAACAAACTCACAATAATGATCAATGCAAAATCTGTAAAGTCTCACCCACCTTTAAACCGCGATCAAACCTCCTGACTTTGGACGTCTCCCCTGCGGTCTTGGCGTTTTGTAAAGCCGCCTTGTATATGACTACCCTCTCCTCCAGGGTATGTTGGAGGCTACCGGGAACCGCTGAAGACACTTTCACTTCCTGCTGCTTCAATGGTGCAATACCAAAAACAACAGGTAGTTGCTGTCAACATTATCTGAAGACATCTCGTAAATGTATGTTAGGTCAAGATATTACTCAGTCAGCAGAACTGTGGGCTGAGAACGGAAAGTATTTGTCAGAGATAAACAACAGGAGGAAAAAAACACTAACTGCAACCTCTGCATATGTTGTCTTTCGTAACTTGCTTAAAATACTAGACACACAAAGCATTCAAAGTATTTAAAGTAGCCGGAAACGCACGTGGGATAAGTATTAGGAACTGTGTTTACAGGAATGCACATGCTTACTGGAAAGAATGGAAAAGCTTAACCAATGTCAAGTGCATTTACTCTACCAGCCTTGTTATCAGGTAACAATTGTTTTGTTTCGTCTTAATCAAAGATAAAATTGTCTAATTGAAATAAAAATTTAAAAAACAGGCAGCTAATGTTGTAAACTGGCACAGAACAGCATGTGCTGTATTATACCTGCAGCGGTGGGGACTGTGGTGTTTCAGCTTCAGAACGTTCAGCAGTGGAAGAGGATGTGGAGGAAATAGTAACAGCATCTTCAGCATCCCCCTCACCCACCATTTCCTGCAGCTCTGCCTGATGGGGGGGGAATACAGCAACTGATCAACAGGCAACTTTCATTGTTCACATACAAGGCTTGATTTCAGAGAACAGAGTCTCAGACATGTTTTCCATCAGACAGTTTGGTAAAACATGCAGGTGTCTGACAAATGAAAGTTCTGTTATTCAAAATGTGCATATGAAATAATGGGCAACAAATCAATAAATCAACAGCAAATTATACCTTAATTAAACTAAAATATGTGATTTGTAAAAGTGGCAGAGATTGTTTTCAAAGTTGATATAAGCAATAAGAGCAGAGATTAATACAGAGAAACACTTACCAACAGATCCTCATCATCTTCCAGATTATCATCGTCTTCATCTTCATCCACATCTTTCATACACTCGTCAGCCATTTTTGCAATGTCCTCCATAGGCAGGGGGGCTACAACACAAACAAGTATCCAACTGAGTTTAAATGTGACAACAACCGCACATGATGACAGTAATGTTTCTTTCATTAGAGTGTGGGAAACCAGCACCAACTCTCCCAGTGTAGAAACACATAGTTACAGACTGTTTTCAGAAACACATACGAATAATGTATCACTATATACTATATAGCCATTAGGTATGTTGATACAAATAGTAGTTCAAACATCTTTATCTTGTTCACAAGCTGTAACTGTTTTTCACAAAGGGATCATGATGCTGTTAAGGGCAGGGTTCACAGAGCCAATGCCCCTGTGCCGGACAAAGTGTCAGTCTGAGCACACTCTTTCCTTACAGTAACAGAGAGGTGTTTTTAAATGGAGTCCCAAGAAAGCCAGATATGAAACTTTGGTTTCAGCGTGTAAGGACCATAAAGCAATGGTTTTCCCAGTTGGTGGACGAACTGAACTGATGAGCACAGAGCACTGACTGACAGTGAATCCAAACACATAGCCGTAAATAAAGCATTAAGAACAAGAAGTCTCCACCGAGTCCTGATCTCAGCATCACCGACTTTGTATGAAGTTAACTCACAAACAAAAGATATTAAGTATCCTCACTTCACTTTTACTGCCTACAAGTTTTGCGCAGTACTTTTTGTTATATGCCATGAAAAGAAAACTTATATCAACTGTATCATGACCAAAGTCTTTTGAACTCTAAAATATCACAATGATCTGTTTCGAATGGTCGTTAACAGGACCATTAATCGTAACCACAGCACTCACTCTTTCCCTTGGGTTTGGCTCGTCCTCTGGCAACAGCTTTATTTCCAGTGATAGCAGCAAGTTCAACCTCCAAGTCTGGGTCGTCCAGATTGTCCTCCACACCTATCATTATCTCCTCTGGGTTCAGGTCAACAAACAGACCCATCTGAAACCAGAAAGGCAAAAGATACACCCCCTTCAAAATGTGACCGTAAACATCTAAAACCCAGTGGTAGAAAGTAATAAAGTGCATATACTCAAGCGCTGTACTGTACTTGAGCACTTCTATTTTATGTTATGTTTCACTTCACTACATTTCAGAGGAAAAAAATGTTTTTACTATCCATCTCACACATTCAGCTACTTTTCAAATTAAGACTCAACATTTAGGAATCATATAAAATCAACTGTTAAAGATTAAATGATTGGTTTTAATCCATTAATAGAGTGATTTACCATTTACAGTTTGTCTGCCTCTCCACTGTCAACAAACAAATAAAAAGTAAAACATCAAAAACCAGAATCTTATTCAAATCAATCCAAGCTGTAAATGGAGTGCATTATAAATACTTAGGACTTTGGTTAGACAGCAGGTTGTCCTACAAAACTGATGTTGGACAATTCAAACTGAACTCTTATACTGGAACAGATACAGTTTCTCCCGTAAACACAGAAAAAACATTATACAATCATGGTCTTCGTCGGCATTCTACAACACTGGCATATTTTACAAAATTACCTATTTTTAAAAGAAATCTGTGAAATCTTTTAAATACTCGGCCACTGGAAAATTGATAAAAACAGATCTTATTACAGGGGGAATGAACGATGACTTCTCAATTAATGAGTTTACATAGAGGGCCTCTTCCTGTTTGCATTACATATTATTACTACACTTTTATACTGTTTTTATAGTCTTTTTATTGCATTTTTTAAAATGTGCTTATTGTTTTTATTGCAATTTGTTACTTGCCTTTGGAGTGCTTCATAGTGTCTAATGCTTTGTAAGCTGTTTTAGAGTGCATAACATTTACACCTGCCAGGTTGGTAAGGGCTCTGTCCCATATTTGCATTCTGCTTACCTGTTGACCATATATGATGTCACTTGCGTCTCTCACCAGACACAGCCCTTAGTTTTTTCACTATTTCAGAAGCAAAAACTACATGATGATGTATCAACCCAAGCATGTAAATTCTCCTTATTGGCTGATGTGTATGCGTTTGTTTATGATTGATTGCATTTTAGTTGCATAAACAGGTTGAATTTTTATATTTAAATGTAGGCAAATACAGTGCTGTGAAGAAGTATGAAGATGAAGGGAAAAAAAGTTTTCCATACCTGCCTGGCCCTATGTGAAAAAGTAACTGCCCCCTAAACCTAATAAGTGGTTGTGCCACCCTGGGCAGAAAGGGGGCAAATACTTTTTCACAGCACTGTGAGTTATATGACTAGGTGGCTTTAAAAGTTCCTCATTCCAACTGGTTTCCAGTACTATGCACCTTCATATTGGAATGACCTTTAACATAGTGACAGGTACTAATGAGAGACTTCAAAGGTCTACTAGCTTATCTTAGCTTATCTGCAAGAAATATCTAAACGTATTCCACTGTGGACTTCCCATGTTGAACTGCTGGAACCTAATCTGATCTTTAACTTTTTACAAACTGCTGTCGTTAACCATCACTCCAAATCAAGCCAAAGAATTTGGATCCTACAGCAGTCACAGAAAGTGAAGCAGAGTCTCATTTCATTTCTCACTTAATGCCCACATCTGAAGCATTGTTGTCAAACTTGTTTGGTAAGTTCTTATCATCACTCCGTCCTGCATAATAATCAGAATCCATTTTATTAGCCAAGCATGCAAACATACAAAGACTGTGTTTCGGTGTTTGCTTCCCAAATAAAACAGAGAAAATAGTAAACAAACATGCAAAAACACAGCAGGATATTGTGACTGAAACTGGAAAAACTTAAAGAAAAAATGTCAAACTATTTACTTTGTAACCCACATTCAAGAATTTATTCTATTCTACTCCAATGTCGTTCTACTCATTATCTGTTCCACTTAACCCAAATATTTCTAGAGTGAATTCTTTCTGTTAGAGGAATAATTTACCAACATGAACAATAATACCCCTCTGTGTAGTTGCTAGTGCTGGGCGGTATAAGGGTTCATACCGAAAACCGTTTTTTATTTTTATGATATGGATTTTTCTTATACCGTAATACCGGTTTAAATAGCCTACACAACGTTCGGAGCATAGCGCAGTGGGAAACTGTTTTCTTTTGTTTTGCCTTGAACTTTTTCGCTGCTACACCGCTAAACACGCATTTAATGGAGTATCTGTGTTAGTGGAGGTACTAAGAGGTGAAAATGGACAGAGAAGCTGTAGCAGACGATGAAGTTGAACATGATGACACGGAAGGACTTTTGCTTGTCTGTTGTCTGGAGATTCTTTGGTTTTAAAAGCTCGGACGTCGACCAAACAACTATTTACTGCTGACGAGCTAAAGTTGTCACCGGAGGTGGCAACACGAGCAATTTGCTGCACAACATTAGCCGCAAACATACTGTGGAGTACCAGGAATGTATGAAACTAAGATCGGCACCCTCCACATCCTCAGGTAAATCTGAAAAAGCTCCACTTTTTCCAGTCAGACGTCACTTGTAGACGTGTTTGCTAGTGCTTCTCTTAGGTTTACAGCGTTGTTGATTTAATGCCACTCTCGGTTTCTTTGCTTTGTTCCCTTTGAGAGCTAAGGCTCAGAAGCTGAATAAACTGACTCAGTTTGCGTCTTCCTTCTCCACACTCACTTCTCTCTTCTCCAGCATGTTGCAGGTTAGATTGCCCATCCGCCCACCACAGGTGTGCCTACTTGTATCTCTCACCTGCTCCACTTCCTCCTTCCCATTTCCTGTCAAGGTGGAAAGGCTGCTTTGTTTTTTTTTCTCATTTACCTTTCTGCCACACACCATGATTCTTCATGGGACCTTCAATACCCAAAAATGCACAATAACAAGTATTAATAGGAAATTTAAAAGACGATCATACTTTTCTAAAATATTAGATATTCTAACTTCAGTTTCCTCTAGTATCAAAAAGGGGATTTTGATTTTTTCCCTATTAAATAGGATAAGACAATAAGACAACAATGATAGCACTCTGGTAAACATTCATACACAAAGGCAGCGATCTCTGGTGATTTTACATTAGAAATTCCCATTAAAAGATTGGGTTCAGTCTGTGCATTGTAAACTTCACACTGAGATTTGAAGACAGAGGCCCCCAAAATGATCCAGATCATGACATGACCAAAGCATGTGAACCAGCTGGAGACGTGTCTGTCACAAGTACAATTTAAAAAAATGCTATATTTTGGATAATTAAGTCTCAGACAATAGTGAAGGACGGATTCCTATTGTGTTTTTAATACACGATTTGTGCAGACTGGGCGTTCAAATCTAGACCATACCCTTGGAATTAAAACTTCTGAGCTACTTTTTATTTGTAATTGAGCAGTTTTACATTGGTGCACTGGTACTTCCACTTAAATGCTCCTTCCACCACTTGTTTAATGTGAGCGGGAGGTTTGTCACAGTTGTTATTACCTGCTTGGCTGCAGCAGCGCCCTGGCCTTTGGGCTGCGGTGCTCTCTTCTTTTTACCAAACATCTTGTCGTCGGTGTTGCGGCTTGTTGTTTAACAAGCCCGTAGGCGACTCTGTGGTGGTCCGAACTACACCTAAGACACAGACACACGTACTGAAACCAGTTTCCTGCTGTCATCAGCAGCTGGCTGCCGTAGTTAAAATCATGTGAGCGGCTGTCAGGTGGTTACCAAACAGGCAGTGAGTGTTAACGAGCAGCCAAATGACGGTTACGTTAGCCGAGAGCTAGCTGTTAGCATAATTGTTTATCTGCCTCTAAGTCAAGAAGTTCCTTTACGAGCGAGAAACTGTCACTGTCGCTGTCTGCTGCTGAGTATTTTAGAGAGTTTCGTCTAATTTGAGAAGCGTGTGTGTCTTTACCTGCTCGGTCATCACTTCATCAAGTAGTTTTCAGAGGAACAGTTTCATGTCTGTGGTTTGACATGATATGTTTGAGCACGCATGCGTACACCGAGGGCGTGTCAGGGCTGTTGGTCCCTCAGTTTTGTCTGCCAGGCAGCACCTGACTCCCATTATATGTGCAAAGCAGTAGTAGACTGTTACTAGGTACATTTACTGTACTTGAGGTACAGTAGTATTATGTATTGAACTTAAAAAAAAGGGGAAAAAAATGTCACTCCCATTTATTTAAATGTTCTTTGTTAGATCAGTACCAAATAAATAATTTTCAAAAAATAAAATAAAATAAATTACACTTTCATGCAATGACTTTTTTTTTTTAAACACTACAAATCAAAACTTGAGCTATACACTGTAAAAAAAAATGTACAACTGATACGATAAAAAGTTTGACTATGTAGAATTTACTACTTCCTTTTTCATTAAATTATAGCAGAAATACTCAGTTGGTGATGCTAGTTTTGTATAAACATAAATAATATCTGGAGTTAAAGAGACTTATGATTAAAATCTTGTGTAGTTTCATTTCACCACTGAGAATTTTATGCTGCTTGAAAACATTTGCCTGACAGACCAAAATCTGGACAACGAAAACCAAATTTAAGTCCAACTATGCTGCTTTTGTTTATGTCTTCACAAAGTCATCGTATGGACTTTGTAGCTTAATTTTTCTAACACTGAAAATAAAAACACAAACACAACCCTGTAACATGTAAAGTTTTACTTTAGAATACAGAATAAGAAAGATAACAGTTTAGGTTAAAGTTTTAGACATTTAGTGCAAAACTGACCACATCCAGATTAATTTTAAGATTGTACTGCAATTAAACAAAAAAGAAATTAAAGATTAACAAAAACATACAGTTCTTTTTAACAGGGTTTTTCTACAGTCTGGGGGGTATAACATTATAAATCCCTGTTGTTGCTGCTGAGCAGCTTGGGGAAGGATGTGCCGATGGCTGCCCCGTGCCGATACACAGTCACCTCCAGCACGTACTCGTTCACTTTTACCACCACAGACGTCATCTTCTCAGTCGACATGAGGAAGATGATGGTGAAGACAGCAACCTCGAACTCTGGACTAACACCAATGAAGGAGCTCCCAACGGGCTTCACTAAACCTTTCCAGCTGAACTGTAGGTTCAGGACGTGGTCATCTTCATCAGGCTATAAAACAACAACAACAAAATGTGTATATTTATTTGCTGTACACTAACAGTTGTAGTTATAAAATTAATGTAATTGAAACAGAAGTGAATTAAATATTTAAATACAAGATGCTGAAGACTTTTTGAAGAGCATATTTCAGCAGCTTCATAATGTAGAAGATGACACAGTATTTTCTTACCGTGTCTTTGTTGTCTCTTGCTTTGTAGCCTTTGTAGTCAACATTGCCTTGTTTTTCCTGCAGGTAGAAGTGGACCCAGTTGTGAAGACCCATGATCTCTTTGCCAAGTTTGGTTTCCCCAACAAACACGTGTTCAAATCCACAGGAATCCTCACTAAAGTGAAAATAAAGAAAGTTTGTTCAGCAGAAAGGTCGTTAAGACTCAGTGCATGTCCTCTTTCATTCTTTTAGACCTTTTTTCTACTTTAAAAAGCTAAAAAAAATGTACTCAAAGCATGGTCAGATACGTAGAACACAAAGTAAAATGGATTTAATCACTGTATCTATTCACATGTACATTTGTATATTTCTCATGGATTCTTGGGGAGAAAAGTCCATCCAATTAGTCCAGGTGTGAGTCACTCTGTAGATTCACGTCCTACACTAGCTCCCTCTGCTGCTACAGTGAAACTCACCCTCCGCTCCTGTCCCGATGATAAAGGCGGAACCAGATGTCATACAGCTGTTTCTTGAACTGTACAGGATCTGATGGCGATTTCCCCTTTTTAACCAGGTATTTGTGAGCACACTATAAATAAAAACAATAACGTGGATGAGATATCCTGAAAGTGCTCATAAAATGGAAATGTCTGTGTATCTACACTGCCGTGAAAACTGGGCAGACTTGATGATGAAGACTGTAGTTTGAATGAAAGTTCCAGAACAGCTACTAAATGGACTTATATATATTGTATATATGTATATATTTTTAAGATGCTTATGAAGGACAAGTGTAGAAATGTTTTAATGGGGTAGCCAGAAGGAGTCACGCACTTTGGAAGATGATTTGAAAGGTGTCACACAGATTTAGAAACCTTTTCAGATAAAATAAACTACAAATTAATAATAAATGATACTTTATTGATCCCCTTGGGGAAATTGTTGTTTGGACAGCCGCTAGACCTGTGTCAGCGCTACTACAGGGTTTCGGTGTCTTTCCCAAGGACACCTCGGACATGTAGCTTGCCGGCACTGAGAATCGAACCGCTTACCCTTGGTTTGGAAGACGACTGCTCTACTATGCCAAATACAACACTGTATGTGTTCTGAAATATTAAATTTTCAATAAACAGTTAGGTAGAGGTTAAAGTCCATCCCTTGAGTGGATAAACTGCCTGGTTGTAGCTGCTGCAAAATTCTAGTGTGACCAAAAACATAAATAAATCTTAAATTTACATAGCCAAATAAATATAATTTGTATTATTTCTAACAATTTATTACATTCATGCTGAAGGTTCTACATTCAGTTATAATCTTAAGTTAGGTATCTCCCACCTTTTGACTCTAGCAGGGGTTGCACCAGGAGTAGCCATGGCCTCCCAGATATTTAGGGTGGCCTGTGCCACCCCAAACCACCCCCTGACCACTCCCCTGTTTATTAAATAGCACAAAATACAGCAAACTGCATTGAAATATCATAGAATAAAGATACATATTGGACTGAAAGTATACAAATACTTGGAAAAAACAAACAAACAGTAATGATACTGAGTCCCTAGAGAAGTTAACATATTTCTGTATTATGATTGCACATGGTATAATAATAATACTCTACCCACTGAGCTACTTGCCGTCCAAAGATAAACATTTTACAAATCAAGGGTTTTACAGTTAAACTCTTTTGTCAAGTTTCTTTTAAGTTTCCATTCTCATGCTAAAAGTTGTCAGTGTTAAAATGTTATGGTGAGAAAGTCTCTGATACCTCTGTTGTATTTATGCATTTATTTTCATTTTTTTGTCAGTTTATCAAATTTTTCATTTTTATTTTATTTTGTATGTTTTCTTATATTCCACCTTTTAGGTTTTAACTTGTTTATTCAATCATCTGTAGAGCACTTCAGTTAATCACGTGACTGATTTGGCGTGTAACTACTGTAAACAAGTATGATAACACTCTTTATTTGACTTCTAAGAATTCAAATAACGGCTAATGCCTTGTTTTCTTGGAAGTCACCTTCACAGTCACTTCAAACGTTCCGTCTCAAACATCAGCTGAAACAACACTTGAGCGATAGTTTTGAGCCCACACTTTGGGCGGTAACCAGGAATGTAAACAGCTGCAGTGTAAAAACAGTGTGTTGTAATTCTGTTTGAGCATTAGACATAGTAGTGACAGACTTGTTTCACACATGACTTCCTCTCTTACAGTTACTGTACCTTCATGACACTGGTCTCCATTATGGCATCGATAAACAGCTTGTTCTCTTTGAGCTCCTCTGAAGTGACCGTCTCCGACACACCTGTGGACATCTCATAGTTGTCCAGCAAGCTGATGAAATCTGCATGAAGAAGACGTGCATGTTACAAATGTAGAAACATGCTCCTAAAGAGAAAGAAGTGCAACGAGGAGAAAATGCCACAAACTGCGACTTACATGCATATGTCTTGATACTTTTGAGTTTGTCTTCGTTGACATATTTGAAGAGTGGAGCGCTGGCCCTGTCTCTGGCTGAGTTACTGCCCTGAGCCACGTAGCCTGCCTTCCCCTGAATAAAATACATACACAGACAGGCAAACATGTCAAGGCAGGGAAACAGGACTGTTTATACTGGACATGTCTTGCACAATGTAAGCGTGAGGAAACCAATAAGCCTAAAAGTCTACTGCTATGTTAGCCCCTCTGTGAAGGTGTAGTGTGCACAGCCATGCATTGAGCTGATGCTAATACACTGTTTACTCTGTTAATAATCTTAGTTTAGCATATTAAAATAATACAGTACAACTGAAGCTAATGGGAATGTCCAGTAAGTATACATAAACTGATCCTATAGAAGACATTTAACTTGAAACCACAACTTGCAATATCGTAGTGGTGCTACAGGAAACGTCACGGGAGACCTCAAATGTCTCTACAAAATTTAATGGCAATCTATCCATCCATCCATCCATCATTTATGCGGTTCTCTGGCTGCTCTGATGGAAAAAGCAACATACAATATATTAGTGCTGAAACAACTAGTTCCTTAAGCAGTTAATTAACTGATTAATTGATAACAAATTTGATAATCAGTTCGTCTTTAAGTCATAAATCAGGCAAAAATATCAAACATTCACTGGTTCCAGAGTCTCAGAGGTCAGTTTTTGCAGCATTTTTCGTACCTCTTTATATTTTAAGTTAAGTTTCATTTAATTGATAAATCCCATCTGTCTCTGAGATCTGAGAATAAATTACATATACACAGTGAGGAGTGATAATTGTACAAATAATAACAATAATTATTAGGTGTACCTTTAATATATTGTATATTAAGGCTACATTAGAGTATATACAGTAGTGTATGAGAGAGTTTATGTTTCTTAGTTTGTTGAAAGAAAACAGTGATAGCGTTACTGATGATATGATACTATTGTGATTTAATGTGTTTTATTATGATTTTTCTTTATTTGGTTATATTCTGTTTTGTAACTATCATTCACTTTCCCTCTTATTTTTAAAATGATAAAACAACACTGTGTTCTGTTGTAGAATACCAACGTTTTGTCTGCTGCAGAGACAACATCATGTGATTTTCCTGATAAACTCGTCTGGTCCATACTGTGTTTGAATAAAAAAAAAACTACATCTATGGCGGAATGATTTGCATAGCAGAAAAGTTGTGCAGGCAGACTTCAAGGAACTGACCTGGAGAGAAATTATGTAATCAGTCCCAGGCCTGAGGCGGTTGGTATCCAGATGCCAGAGTTGGTTTAGGACCTCTGTGAGCTCCGGGTTTGCCTGTTGACTGTTAAGAAGCAAAGAAAGCAAACACACGTAAGTAACAGCAGACACATGACAAATGGTGCAGTGGGATTGGTCTCCTTGAGATTAAAAGTTCAAACTAATGAAGTTTTTGCTCTTCAAAAGAAAAGTCAAAGAGCATATCCATTTTTCACAGCACACATTGTGACTCTGTTTAAGTATGAAAAGCACAGGAGTATCTAATAACATTAATGATGCCTCTGTTCTAGTTAAGTATGAATGTGTGTGACAGTGAGCTAACATTCACAATGTTGAAGTACCTAATTGATACCTGTGCTTTTCCCTTCAGTGTCACACCATATTATCTTCTGTATAGAAAAGACCTATTGTTGGAGTTACAAAGTACAAAATCTTCAGTCTTCCTTTACAGAAATCAGTAACTTAGTGGTGATATCTTACAACTGACCTGAAATGGCTTTTTTTTCCTGAACTGCTTAATCATTTACAGCAGCATTTGTTTTTTGCATAAACTTTCACACATGCATGTTAGACATGCTGCTCCTTCCCTGCATCTGCTATCGTTTCTGCTGATGGGGAAGTTTAGCTAGTACGAATTTTGGAAGACTTCTCCATTTTTTAACCACCACCGATTAATTCAGCAGTTACAACAAACAAACACATGTCACCAAGGAAACCTCCTACTCTGGTAGCCATTTGTGAGGTTGTGTCATTTCATCCATTAATTCAGTTACATAACAGCAGTTAACAGGAAGTTGTAATAAACTGTAATAAAACTAAAATCATGTAAAACAAATTCATCACGTGGCTAGATAGCAGCTTAGATAACAGCTTGCACAGCTGCATCAAACTGAATTTTCAGCCTTTGCAATTAAGACTGTGTCTGTATGGCCAAACAACACACAGAATTAAGTTTGTGATTTTTGTGAAACGACTCAAAAATATAGTGACTGTTTACACCCAGGTTACCTAACTGTGTGCTGCATGACTCAAAAATGTGTTAATTTATGTTACATTTTGCAAATTCAAATCACTTCTTAGTATTTTCAACTTAAATTTAATCAACAAAAGGGTCTCCGAAAAAAACCTGGTCCACATTGCTGTCAGGTTCTGCTCCAGGGAAGAGCCGAACCACCTACAGACATTTTAAAAACAGAGTCCTGCCTGAAACCTGTATGATGGGTCTTTTTTGTTGATGCTCCTGTTATCTTTTGTCAGACAATAGGTAGCACTGAAAGACTGGTGAAAACAAATCAAACCATTTAATGACCACACTTGTCTTTGTATGGATGTAACATGACTCTTGTACCACTAACAGTTTAATATCTCCTTTACTGTACATTATAAAAAATTAAAAGTGGAATTACAATTAAGTGTAATTCAAAAATCACCATAATACCACACCCTTCCTGATATTGAGATGGCACCAAGATGTTTCACATATTCAATAAAAGCTGAGTAAGAATCAAATGACAGGAAGGAGGTGAACAGACTGGTCTTATTTTAGTCTGGGTACAGTTATGAATATCACAAAGCAGAACAGCAACTGCAGCCGAGTGCCACAGGCTCTTCCTAGACTGTGTCTAGTCTGTGCTGTTATATAATGCAAACAGCTAATCACTACCAGACACTGCTGCACTCACGTCCAAACAAGTGCCTCCACCTCAGCACACAACACCCACATATTATCCCTACACAAACCTTTAGTTTTCACCAACAACAGCCAGTAGTCTGAACCAGGAAGGACGTTGTGTTTTACAGCAGAGCACGAAACCCCCCACACACACCACACAATAACATCAGTAATGAGTGCCCTGTTACAAAGTAGCTAATGTTTACATCAAATATCACCGCTTTGAACAGCGTTAAAACGACTAAAAAAGTAACTAAAAGTATCTATATTTAGTGGTTATTAAGCAAGAATTAAACAAAAACTGAATAAAAAATTAGTTATTCTTACGTATCTGTTGTTTCACATTTAAAACTTACCTCTTTGCCATCGTCTCGCCGAGTCTGAAACTTTACTCCGACTTCTCTCATCCTCTGAAGTTTCATGCGCTTATCCGAAGTGTCCATCATGACGTCTACAAGAGAAACAGCCAATCACGTGGCAGGAAAACGCCCACGCCCCTCCCCTTTGACTTGACATGGGTGGGTCTCATCATGTGGTTGTTTTTATTAATGAACACTGGGATTATTGTGAGTAAATATGCTTTTTATAGAGACAAACCCATATTCATTTGTGTGTTATGTAATGTTAATCTTAAATGTTTTCCCATCTTAAGTTATGATGATGTGTTATGATGAGGATATTTTTGCTGGAGACAAAAACTAACAGAAGTCTTTGGTTTCTCTGGACTGAACTGTCTTTTAAAATTACTAGTGATGTGAAAACTTGTTATAACAAAAATTTGGACAGACAGTACCTCTATTCATTGTGGGAAAACAGACCACAAAACTTCCCCCAGTTGCAAACTTCAGTCTTTCAAGGTGTCGATTTTGGAGCGGAGCTTCTTTCTTGGACAGATGAACTGATGATCTTGAAATCTGCACTTGTTTAGAAATGGCTGCAAGAGACATTCCTGACTTGTGCAAATCTACCATCCTCTCTCTCAGTTCTTCACTAAACTCATTAGACTTTCCCATTGTATTATGTGATGGCAAATCCAATAAGTGAAATAAACCTTCTTTTTGCTGGCACAGAGAGGATACCAGCTGTGTTAAATCGCGACAATGTATATTTTTACTTTTGACCTGTATCAGTCAGTAAGAATCTGTAATTGTTCCATGTTTCTACATTAGTGAAATTCAGCATTTGTCGAAACAAAATTAAAGTTGCTTTAAATTAGATGCTAAATTAGGCTAAAGAATGCTCCGAATTCTACGTAATACAAATTTACAAAGAGTTATACATGGCGAAAAGGATGAAAATGAATGCATACGCTGTCACATTAAAAAAGAAAGTTGAGTCTGTTTTGGCTTTTATTTTGAAAATCACTACAGGGCGGAAGGAAATTGGCGAAAGCGCATGCGCAGTAGACGCGCTCGTTACCTTCGCATTAGAAGTGTGTTTAGTGAAAACAGTCACAGATATCTTCTTTAGGAGCTTTAACACGTCATCTATACAGTTTATTCTTACTCGTTTAGTTATGTGTGTGTGTTTTTGGACTTTTGTTAAAAGTCACTGAAGCCAGACGACACGTTTTAGCTGACGTTTATAGAAAGCTAATTGGCTAGCTTAGCCCTGCGTAGCTGTGAGCGAAAGCATGGCAGCTGTACTGGAGCTGATTGCTGGGAGCTACGAGCAGGTCGCGGTTGGTTACCGTGTGAAAACTGATGAGAAAGTAAGTTGGAGTGTCTTGTTTTGTAGTTGTGTGTAACTGTCAGTGTCCAAGACTGGTCTGCGTTGTATTTTCTGTTGTGTGACACTTTCATACTAAACAGTGTCAGGGATTGATGGGCAGCATCAACCTGTGTTACGATAAACTGGTTTAATGGTGTTTAGTAGGACAGTGGACCCTCTGTTTATTAATAAAGTCAAACTGTCCCTCTTCAGGGAATCACTGTAAATCCAATGTTCTCTCCCTCTCATCTTTTTTGTTATTGAAAAGAGAGTATTTTAATAGTTTTTTTCACTTGTCACGCAGGAGTGGACAGCCAAGGCAGACTTCACTCATCATGCCCACACAGCATCCATATCAGCTGTGGCAGCCAGTGAGAGGTTTGTTGTCACTGGTAGCAAAGATGAGACCATACAGCTGTATGATATGAAGAAGAAAAATGAGCACGGCGCTTTGCTACATCATGATGGTGAGTATATGTCTAAGGTTTGACATCAAGAAATGCATACTGATGAGGAGAACAACAAATAACTGAGGCTCAGCGATTCTGCCTACTAACATTTCTGACTGTTTAAAGATCTCTGTAGCAACATTTTGTGAAAATGTAAATTAACTTTCTACATGAAAAGACCAAGACAGCAGTTCGGGCACTTTATATGGAAGGTTTGTAAGGATAAATATAAAGACTGTTTTGTTGATTTGCTTTTCTTTCTAATTATATTTTTATACAAAAAATGTTGACCTTTATGTAAGATTGTGTCAGTAAAAAGCTGCTACATTATTTTGTGAACTAATTATTCTTTGTAATTATTCTTAGATTCTGACACTAGGTGAGTTATTACAAAGAAGAAGGCAGAAATAATTACTTGTGTCAGCTGTGGCTTTCTGTAAATAAAATACAAGAAATAATGTTTTTTAACACAAAATTAAAATAATAGACATACATGCAGAATTGTGTGTTTTGAACTCAGTTCTCATATTTTTATTATTTTATTTTGGTCTTCAAGTAAAACATTTTCATATGTACTAATTTTAGTTTAGGGGTAAGACTGCACTTATTTCTAAAATAATGGTAAAACCAAAACAGATAAAAAATATTCTTAAATAGAACTTGAGAATGTGCATTTTAACAACATGCACTTTTGAAACTGTAACCTGATTTTGCCTCGTTTTGCAATTTGAAATTGTTGTAGGAGTCTGCATTGGAGTAGATTTATCCCGACAGCTTCACAGATTTGTTTATTTGACTGATGGAACAAGATTACTGAAGATCTGGCGTTTAGTTTCCAGCAGTTGTTAAGCTGTGAAGGCATTAAAGACGTTAGACTGTGGTCTGGATGCTGGATCTAATGTCATCCTTGTATTGCACAGGCACCATCACCTGCCTGGAGTTTTATGGGACAGCTCATTTGCTGAGCGGAGGAGAGGATGGACTCATCTGTGTGTGGAGCACAAAGAAGTGGGAGTGCCTGAAATCCATCAGAGCTCATAAGTAAGAGAGAGGTGCTGCAGAAGCACCGAGACACTTGTGAGATTTTTCATTTGCGACTTTCTTAATCCTTTTGTTTTCTTCAGAGGCCACGTCACATCTCTTTCCGTCCATCCCTCTGGGAAACTTGTACTTTCAGTTGGGACAGATAAGACTCTCAGGTAATATTCACAGCTCTGCTCCAAAGTCATTGCTTGACTAGAAGTGACTCTGTAACTGCGTCTTTTTTATTCTTCTAGAACATGGAATCTAATTAATGGAAGATCAGCTTTCATCAAAAACATAAAACAGAGTAAGTTTTATTGAGAACTTAGTGCATTGACTGTATTGTCAGAGATATTTATGTTTGAAATGACCCGAACTAGAGCTGCAACAATTTGTCCATCTATTAAAACAATAATTTGCAACTATTTTAGTAATTATTTAATCAGTGTGAGTGTGTTATTTTCAAAGGTGCAGTGTGTAAGATCTAGAGAGATCTATTTGCACAAATCCAATATAGTATTCATATTTATGTTTCTATTAGTGTGTGGTCACCTGAAAATAAGAATCATTGCAGTTTCTTTAGGTTAGAATGAGACTTTTACACCTACATAAGGAGCATGTCTCCTTTCAATTGGGGTTCTACGTTGTTCTGCCATGTTCCAGACCAGACACTGGCTCCAGAGAGAGAATTTTGTGTTTTTATGTTGAAATCTCAACTTGAATTTGGTGACACTGTAGCACTGTTAAAAAGGCGAAGAAGAACAATAATGTATCTAAATAAAGTATCTAAAATAAGCTCATTACTTCACAAATTGCTACTTTATGAGGTCGTAAACGAAGACGTGGAGCCTGGCGGCCACCATAGGCTCTCTCACGCTTGGAAAGGAAGGCTTGACGGGTATTGAGATGGTTGCAATCTGCAGACTTACAGCCAGATGTCACTAAATCTTACACACCGCACCTTTAATAAGATTCCCCAAATCATGTGGTTATAGCTTCTCTAATAATAATTTTCTGTTTTCCCTGGTCTTGTATGAAAGTTAATTTTTGAGTTTTCTGTTGGTCACACAAAACAAGGCATTTGTAGCTGTCACTTTAGGCTGTATGACAGCGTTCTTCACAATTTTCAGTCCATCAGATAATCGATTAGTCAAGAAAACAATTGTCAGACTAATTGATAATGATTCAGTGCAGCCCTAAAGGCTGATTTATGTTTCTGCATTGAACCTACACTGTAGCCTGATGTGCCCCTCACTAGATATGTAAACTGCATGTTGCAGCGAAGCAGACCACAATGACTTGTTGCGAGCACAAATCAAACTTCAGGCTGATTAAGACTGAGCTGAAAAGTGACCGAACACATTTTTTTTTTCTTTGCACTTTTAACAGATGCACACATTGTCCAGTGGTCTCCAGATGGGGATAAATATGTGGTGGTGGTAAATGACATGTTGAATATTTACGACCTGGAGACAGCTTCCGTAACAGGAACAATCACAAACCCCAAAAGGATCTCGTCTGTGAAGTTCTTAAATGTGAGTTCTGTGTTGTTTGAGAAACGAATGCACTGACGTGTGTGTGTGTGTGTGTGTGAGTGACGTCAACATAAGAGTGATTCATTTAGAACATGTATATACAACCTTTAAGTTTAAATAAATGTTGTAATCCTACGTGTTCTTCAGAACTCCCTCCTCACTGTGGCAGGAGACGATGAAACTGTGAGGATATGTGACACTGGAAAAGAGAAATGGTTGTGTGAGTTCAAGGCTCATGAAACCAGGTAAATTCAGTATTTTGTACCAGATGTGAGTCTAGGCGCAGATGTTTTTAACATCTTAACGTTTACAGCTGGATTTTTTAAAACTGTTCTTCATGAGCACAAGAGAACTGGAGTTAAATTAAATGCTGTGAAACGTGTGGGTGCTTCTTGTTGCTAAAAATTTACCTAAATATCTTCATATAACAGACACAAATGTTTATTTTATGCCTGTTGAGTTGGTGAAAATAAAGTAAACAAACCTTCCTCCTCTTGTGATTTCAGGGTGAAGGCAGTTGACAGTTTCAACATGGACGATTACTGCGTGATTGTGACGGCCTCGAATGATGGATTCATCAAAATGTGGAAACTACATATCGAAGAGGCATGTCTTTAGTGTTGATTATGAACATATGCATAGAAACCATTTAATTGTAACTTCAGTTAAATGCATTTAACATTTCCATCAGTGTCATCACGACCTACTGACATATTGCATCTCTACTGTTATAAGCAAAATACTGAAGTTCTTAAATAAATCAGATAAATACATTCAGAAGCAATAAAGATATCAGACACAACAAGAATAAAGTTACATAAACAGGTCTGTAAAAGCAAAAACAAATGTTGTTACCTTCCGACTTGCTGCTGATTTAGTGATGTACTCCTGCTGCTGCCCTACAGGAGCTGACGTCCCCCACTCTCCTCGGGGAGGTTGACACAGAAGCCAGACTGACATGCCTCGCTGTGTGGAAACCTTCATCAGTCCATCAGATCAAAGAGGAACCAGAAGCTGAGGCGACAACATCCGAAGGTGCCGTCATTATGCAAACATTGATTTACACAATAATATTTATCTGGTCTGGTGAGGTTGTTGAACCCAAAATCCTAATCGGTTTGCAGTAAAGAATTGCTATACACTGCTATAAACTTGTGTCTGTGTCACACCTAACATCTGTCTGCTTCTGTCCACAGAAGTCGCTCGAGAACATTTGAAGAAGAAAAGAGTCAAAATTGCAACAGAAGAAGTTATTCTAGAAGATGAGAGCAAGCCCAAAAAGAAGAAAAAGGATGGTGGAAAATGAAATGGGCAGCAATAAAAATGGTTAATAATTCATGGACTTTTTAAAATCTAGATGTTTTTGGTCAGATTCACTTGTTACAGTAACCACAAGGTGGTGATGAACCCCAGTTTGAAAGCTTTCAAGTTCTGATTTTATTTTTGTGATAAATATTTTTGCTGTCCACATCAAACGGAGGAAAAATGAGATGGGCAACAATAAAAGTTTTATAATCCAGTGTGTGTTTGCTCATGTTACCACAGAGAGGTGATAAACTTTTAATAAATTGGTGATAAACTTCTTATTTGCATAAACACTTGAAAAGTATTAGACACACAGGAAGAGGACGACGACAGGTCAAGATTTCTGCCTTTATGATTGATGGCATGTTTAATACCCGATGATACAGGTCTTGCACAAGTTGGTGCAGACATGTTCTGTCATACTTGACAGGTGATTCTTTGCTGTATGAGTTTGAATGCTATATTTTAGGTTTTTAAATTCATGCAAAGGTGCAAGGATTATATGCTGAAATTCCTGTTTCACTGACTGATAGTGGGAAAGATTGTACCAGAAGTAAGCAAGGAGGTGCTTTCTTGGTGTGAAGTCATGGCAAGACCAATAATAGTTTCTAAAGGGACAGTCCCTCAGTGATAGATGACCACACCACCAATCAATAAAAATGTGCTTAACTTGAATTCCTTACCTAAAAATAGTGCAAACCCTCAAATATTTATTTGTAATTTTACATATAATAAATTATTGTTTTCTTAAATCCTCAAACGTTTTGATTATGTCCAGGTTAACATTTAAATCTAACCAGTTTTCTTTGTGGTCTCCTTCCGAGTATACTTTTATTTTAAAACTCTGCCCCGGATGACCCCGGAAGTGTAAACGTTAGGAAGTAGCTAAGTGCTAAAGTAAAGTTGTTAAAAAGTTCAGATTGATTCGGTTTTTGGATCATGTTTAGTTCGTGTTTTCTGAGCCTGACAGACCCGTAACCCGTTTCCTGGTTGTGGTACTGTGCTGTTAAGCTGTATCTTTTTTTACATATATATATATATATATATATAATAACACCAGGTAGTTTGTGGACATGGTTCTGGACTTGATCGGGTTCAGTTACGCTGTTCTGGTGTCAGCAGGAGGAATCATTGGTTATGTTAAAGCAGGTAAGTCATACACACTGACATTTACATTTTAGAATAATAATACTAAATATAATACTAAAATTACTTGTAAGGGAGTATTTGTACACTATGGCGCTGCTATTTAAGTAAACCGTCTGAATACTTGTATCACTGTTTCTATTTTACTGGATTTCAAATCTGACATTTTGTACTTTTTACTCCACTACTTCACTATTTTTTTACTATTATATTTGCTAATTTAAGGAAAAAGTCTCATGCATTTAAAATTAAACCAAGCAATACTTCTTTGGCTTCTAAAGCTCTCATGTGGTTTTATTTAAATAACCGTATACACCCCAAAGAAGTGAAATTAAAAAAATAAAATATTAGAATAAGCCCAGAATCTAAAACTATATTTACTGATAATATTTACGTAGGTCTGTAAGTGGGAGTTTGAGAGCAGAACTTTTACCTGCTTTGTCATATATAAACATTGTTGTATTGGTACTGTAGCTGAAGTAAATATGAGTATTTGTTGCACCACTGTGCAGAAGAAGCAGACATACCAATTTCTGCACTAAAATCTAACTCAGTATACCAGAATGCAATGCAACAATTTCCCCACAGCTCCACCTACACTCAGTAACCTGTGTATCAGGTATTTCTATGTTAAACTAATGTAGTCTAAAACAACAGCCCTGCAATAAAATCTGCTTTTATCAAGATTCTACAGTGTTATGCCATCAAAATAAATATTTCTGAGGTAAAAATGAAGAGTGTATAAATAGAAAATCCATCAAACTCAAAGCTACAATATACCACTTTTGGAAAGCTAGTGTTAGTATGAGAAAAAAATAGAAAAAACATACATATTGTAGCTTTAATACAACAGTTACAGTAAAATCATCATAACCTGTGTTTCCTCCACAGGCAGCGTCATCTCGCTGGCTGCAGGGCTTCTGTTTGGCCTGTTGGCTGCACTCGGTGCTTATCTGGCATCTCAAAATCCCAGGAATGTCTGGCTTTCACTAGGTGAGCAAGTTTAGTTTGATAAACTGTGGCAGCCGCCAGTGCATCTTTTACACACACATGACAACTATCTGCTTCTGCTGTGTACATTCAGGCACCTCAGGAACTCTGACTGTAGTGATGGGACTGAGATTTCTCAACTCCTGGAAGTTCATGCCAGCTGGTTTAATGACTTTAGTGAGGTAAAACACCATTATTAAACATTTTAAACTTTTAGTGACTGATTATAATAATGCTGTATTATGCACCATGTCCTCATATATATAATCTCTTTTCAGTGGACTGATGCTGGCAAAGATCATCACTGGGATGCTAAAGAGGCCACACAAATCCTGAAAATACTTAATGTATGTTTTATTGTCTGTAAACATTCCCCTCTGTGTTGTTTAATATTCTTCTTTGAAAAAATAAGGAGGAAGGAATAAGGAAAAAACAGCCTAAACAGGTTTTTGTATTTTAATAAGATATATCTGTTGCTGTGAAATAATAAATTCACTCACTTAAATACAAAAATAACTACTTTATTTCATCTTCTAGTCTATGAGTAGAAAATAAATACTGATGGTAAAAGTCATGACCTGTGTTTACCGCACTGAACAATATTTAATGTTCAATGGAAAATGTAACAGCAGAGTAGCAGCAGCAGTAGAGATAGAAGAGAAACACTGTTGGCAGTATCAGACATGGCTCCGTTAAGTATGTATTTCCTGGCGACAGTGCAGTGGGAACTTCTCCCATGAGTCACTTGTGGAGCAAAGCGCACAGCTGTGCTACCGGTGGCCTCCATATTTGGCGGTCCAGTCTACTCGTCCGTGCACGGGCTGGATGTTTGTGCTACGTAAGAAATTGTTCTTCCCCATAGAGCTAGTGCTGGATGCAGGGATGTGAGGATTCAGAGAGCTGCTCCTCCTTCCTTCGTATTCTGGAAGTAACGTGAACAAGTTTGGTACAAAAAAAAATGTGTTTGTAAAATGTAGAGATTCATTTGTGCTTGCACTAATAATATTTTTTTTACCTTCATTTGAGGGTGCCAGTTTGTTTGTGGATGGTTTGATTTTAGAGTCAATTCTTAAATCAGCAGCAGACGATAGATCAACTGAAATATTCACAAAAATTGTGGGTTAATAATAATTCAGGTCAAAAGACAAGAGGTCTCTGATCAGTTTAAATTGTGATTGAACTAGTAAAACATTCTTCTCTCATCTCTCTCATGTTGACCCCCCTGAACCTCCAGGGGGCGCTTTGCTCCTCTACTGAAGTGTGATCAAATGTAAAGTTGAGTAAGAAATTTGTTGGAAGGAAGCTGCTGCTCGTCAGTCCTTCAACTCGTCATTAAAACAAAGCTCTCCTTCCTGAATGGTGAAAACATTTTCAATCCAGGCACAACCAAGGCTTCAGGACTGTCAGTGATCTGTTTGAGGCTGACAAATAGTTTTCATTTGAACAACTTAAAACCAAGCACTGCATATCACAAACATTTTTATGGCTTCCTGTAACTTAGACACTTCACAGAACAATCTCAATTTTCCCAAAGGAAGCCGATAGCTCCCACAGTTTTTCCCCTAAGGCGATCGAGCTAAATCCTAAAGGGGAATTAGAACTATTTTGGTCAATTACAGCACCCTTTGACTACCTCCCAAATACTGAAGCAAACCTGGTGCGTACAGTGCAGGACAGAACGGTTAATGTGCTCTCATTCGCTTATTCTGCTCCCTGATCCAGTTAAGTTAAGTTTCTTCTCATGTCATCTGGATGTCCACATGCCAGTTCTTTATTTTATAATTACTTGAGTCTTGTGATCAGTTGTAATTTTTCTCAGCTGTCATTTAAGATTGTGTTGTATATTCTGTTGAAAATGTAAAATATTGTTTAAAAAACTGAAGTAAAATAAGTTTTTTATGGCCTTCGTGTGGGAGCATGTACAGTAATGACATAGACAGAGACAAGAAGTGATGCAACAATGGTTCTTGGCCAAAACTGAACTAGGAGTGTTGTAGTTGAACAGATTTAACCTAAAACTACTCGACAATAGGAAGCTACAGAATACTCCAAATAATTGAGTCCAAATAATTATTTTCCAGTTCTGCCTAACTGAGGTCTGGTTGATACCAAGCAGCACCGAGCTAAACTGAAGTCTATCTGACTCTGCTGCAGAGAAAAAAAAAAGCTCTTTGTTGTGACTCACCTGCAGAAATGCCTCCAATCGGTGTCAGTGTAATCCTCTGTCGTGCTGCTCCTGTCTCAGTCTTCTGAAGAGGTGACACGAGCGTCTTGGCTTGGCTGTTGGAGTTGCTCATGAAGGAGTCTGAGAGGGACAATAAAACCAAACACTGGTTACTAATGAGCTGCTTAAAACTGTAAAAACTATGAAGCACTCAAATGTTTTCTGACATCAAGTGATGAAATAAGGACTCAGATATTTTATCTAAGTAAAAGTAGCAGTAATGCAGTGTATAAATACTGTTACAAGAAAAGGTTCTGCATAAAACATGTTACTTCATTATATATCAAAAATATTATCATCATGATATACTTCAAGTACCAAAACTAAACCTTTTATTGAATATGTATTATATTATTGGATTGTCGTTAGTTTAGTAGTGCAGTTAGTTTTAATATGCAGCTAAATACTTTCAGAAGTAGTTTGTGAAGTCTTGACCTAGAACAGCGTTCCATCATTTATTTGTTTATTATTTGTAGTATTACATAATATTAGTACTTTCTAGTTACAAAAGCTGTCATATAAATCTACTGGAGTAAAAATTACAATAGCCCCCTCTGAAATGTAATGGAGTGAAAATATAAATTATCATAAAATGGAAATACTCAAGTAGTAAAGTAAAGTAGTACCTCAAAATGGTCCATAAGTACACTTCTTCAGTAAACGTGCTTATTTACTTAAATTGAATACAAATGTAAAGTAACTTACAACAGAAATACCTAAGTAAAATTCAAGTACCTCTAACTTTCTTGGATTTGCAGGTAAATTTGATTGATACCTTTGGAAAGATCGAGCTCCTCCATGGGCTTTTCTTTTACAAGCTGCATATCTAGTTTAGGAAGTCTAACGTCTAAAAGCACACCACAACGGAGAAAGAGAAAAAGAGGAGTACGAGTGAAAGGGGAGCAGCTACAGAAACAAAAATAATAATAAAATATGAGCTGCAGTGTTCTTGGCAGCAGATCAGATGAAAGTGAGTTTGGATAGCCGTTCAGTTTAATGTTGTTCTGGCTGCGGCATTGTCTCATAAAAGAACAGAAAACGTTCTTTTTGTGTAACGATCAAATCATGAATAATACACAATATTTCACTACAACACAAAGATTTAGCTAATTTCAAACTCTGTTGAAATCATGAACAGGGGCTTTATCAGAAAGATGTTGAAATTAGCTGTTGTAGTTACAGAAGGTAAATTAGCTGCAGTGTCATTTGTAAACTAGTAATAAATAAATATTGTAGCAGTTATTAGTGATTACACTGAGACATGTGTGATAGATTGAGTAACTAATATAATCATTATAAAATTGTTGTTGTAAATGATTCCTAACACACTATGTCAGTTAAACACTAGTATATAATACTTCTTTCTATTGTTGTGTTGTCAAATAATTCAAAGCATTTTTCAACAGTTCAGAGTGTCAGGCGTGACTGGGTTGCTGCAGCAGATTAGAACAATAAAAAAAATCTAATCAAATCAAACTAACCCCAGTAATTTGGTTAATTGCAAATAAGGGTCAAAGGTGACTTTTCTCGTATTCGGAGTTATCTAAAACCACAGTTTGAATAAGCAATTAAGTTTTATTCCATTAATGAATTCACATTCGTAAACAGTCGTTTTACTGTCTGATGTTTTATATGATTCATGTGATGTTCTAACATTTATCCTCAAGTCCTTTTTACCTTTTTTAAGAGGACACTCCAGTCCCGGTTCTCTGGTTAAGCACGAGTTGGCCCACAGATTTCTGCCAGCCACCCGGCCTCCTGCTGAGGAACTGCTTTTTGGATTTACGCCTGATAAAGGACAAACAGTTCACAGTGAACTCACTTTACCTGAGCGCACACACACGCTCACATACACAGAAACTATGGACTTAAAGTGCCTTATAATAAGAAAGAGCAACATGTGTGCAGTGTGCACCAAGTGATTCAACACATTGAGAACATGCCGCAACAACCAAGTGTCACATGACTTTGTCCTTCGTGCATCTCACACTGGTTTTGATCATTATGAATTATTTTGATATTTACAGTGATTAAAGCTACAATATGCAACTTAAGCTAGCGATAGCATGAGGCTGGAAGTGAATTGACTCTACGCTGACCAGTCTCCCTGCTCCGGGATGCCTTCTACCATCATAGCCCTTCAGGTATTAGTTATTGTCATATTACAAAAAATAAGAATGCTTAAAAACTTCTGAAGCGAATATCTCTGCACTCCTGCCAAGCTGTTCTGTGAGTCTGATATGTTTTAGAGCATATTTTTGCTAAAAATAGTTGGAAAAAAGTTACATATTTTAGCTTTCAGTATCTGTGTGTTTTTCGTCAGCCACTGGTTTTGGTCCCAGATACTGTACCATGATTAATTGCAATCAGTGTTGTTATTGTTCAGTTTTCAGTCTTTTAAAATGAAATAATGTTAAGTTTACTTTGTCTCACCAGGCAGATATCTGGACTGGCGGAGGTAGTGCTGCTTGGCAGAAAAGGTGGTGGAGTCAGCTCTGTTCAGCCCAGTGTTTCCTGGTACCTTTGCTACTGTATTTCTCTTTAACTCTGAAAATCTAGACAAAAACGTATTAGTGTATTTTTCTGAGCTGTAATGAAGATACTTCTACATGAAAATGTGAAAATGAAAAGGCCTAACCGACAGCTGGGTCCATCAGGTGTTTGGCCCTTCAGAGAACTGATAGTGGGTTTTTTGGAGATGGAAACTCCAACATCAGCATCATCACCATCGTCCCAGCTGTCGACTGACTTGAAAGATGTCTGGCCCCACCGTCGACGTCCTGTTCTGACTGCAGATACACTGTTTTCTGCTCCTGTGACTGCTCCTCGCTGAATAGTGGAGAGATCATTTTTGTATTTTTGTCACAATCAGTGTTAGGTATTGAACATTTATCTGCTTGTCTTTCTAAAATAATGGAATTTCCCTTCATAATTAATGTCTAAAATCAAATCCATGCCACGTCAGAATTATAAAAACAGGAGGTAAAAGTCACAAAATTACAACAGCTCTCTCGAAAAACAATCCTTAGACTGATTTGATGAATCTAGCATTAATGGTATATATTCTGACATTCACAGTCTGTACCTGAGTGATTCCTCCAGTATGCCAGCCTATTGGTTGCCTGTTTTTCACCAGGCTGAGAGGTTCTTGCTGCCCTTCTGTCAGTGTGTTGGGAGCCACTGCTTGTTTTGTGCTTGGCTCCATGTTGTCCTGAGGAAGGATCTGTTTTAGAGGGTGGTGGAGAGACTGGCTGCAGGCCTGCGACTCTGTCTGAGTCGAATTTGGCTCACTGGACTCCAGCTCTGTCTGACAGAGGGGCAGAGGATTTGGTTCTGTAGGTGCCTCAGACATCTTTGCCTGAGTCTTGTGCTGTTTTAAGTACTTTAAAGGAGCACCAAGCGCCTGGCCAACATGGAAGTATGGATAACGTAGAGCCTGGAATACAAATAGTGCAAACCAAAAGAAAAACATCTTAAATTCCAGCATTTTAGTTCATGTCCAAGTTCAAGAATTAGATTTTCCACAATTATAGGAATTATATTGACAATATCTTACTTGTATATTTTAGTTTAGTTATATTTTTAGTTTATCTATTAATGTTTATTCTATGTACCTTTTTATATTTCTATACTTTTTTTTACATTTTTGCTACTGTTTTTATACTCTGTAAAAACTGGAGCCACGTCGTCTTGTCTCACTGTATACATCTATATAGCTGAGATGACAATAAAGTTAACTTTGACTTTGAAAAAAAGAGACTCATTGCTTCAGTAGTAACTAAAAAGTTTTCATTACAGTCTGCATCCGTCTCATACCGTGACTGAAGTCAATGGACGTGCATTTCCTCAGTACATCCTGATGTCAAGTTTGGTGTTACAGTAATTGCCAAGGTAAGCTGACTGATTCCAACTTGTTGCCTCCTGTGCTAAAAATGCACTCATTGTATTGAGATGCACTCAATGAATTCAGAAGTGCTTGGAATAAAAGCATTCACCAAAGGACACGTCACTTAACAAACAGTGTCACCTCAGCAAGAGTTGTCTTCACTCTAATCTTTTTTGTTTTCCAAACAATCTATGTTAAAACTTCATGGGTTTTAAATCTACCTGAGCAGCACTTGGCCTTTTCTCTGGGTCCCACTGCAGCATGTCCTTCATCAGTGTGATTGCCTCGTTACTGGCATTAGGGATCAGAGATTTGAGGCTGGTGGGGACACACTTTGGGAAGCGGAAGTTCATGGAGGCGGCCAGGTTGTAGCCCTCAGACCAGTGTGACTGATGAGTGAATCATAAATCATCAGCGGGTTTGTGTGCACTCCTGTGTGTGTTATCATGCATTCATGCTTGTATCATATACACAGTCAAGTTTATTTTACCTAATAAAATGTAAATGTCTCGAAGCAGAAAACAGAAACAACAATGTTTCACAATAAAGGCATCACAGAAGAAGAGTGAGTGTCAATATAATCCAAGAAACATCAAGGGAATTTAATTAATTTGGTTCCATTCAACATCAAAGCAGAAGGTGTTGTGGTCATCTCTTGCTCACCTTCTTCAGTGTTCCCAGCACCTGACAGATCTTAAAGATCTCATCAACTTCGCTGTTGCCTGGGAACAGAGGTCTGAGAGTGTAGAGCTCTGCCATGATGCAGCCCACGGCCCAGATGTCAATAGGCGAGCTGTAGGAGTTGGACTTGAGGAGAACTTCTGGGGCTCTGTACCTGGCACAAGAGCATGGAAGGTTAGATTTGCATTTACCAACAGATTTAATTTATCTAATCTTTATCTCTCTATCTAATTTATCTAATATTAATCTTTTCTAACCTTTAACTAAATGTAATTATAATTGTCGTATGACCTAATGACAGAAATTAGAAGTATATATTTTCAGCCTCCATAACCATACAATGAAGGTGGAATGGAATTTACTTATAATGCTAACAACTTTCAAAAAAAATTGTAAGCAGTGTGTCTCACCAGAATAACTGTCCTTGTTATTTGCTGCCCCAGTAATCTGCAGAATGTCAGTTTATAGAATAAAGTCTGCTCTGCAGAGCCACCAATGTGCCTTGTGACCTGCCTTTTTGCAAGTATTTTACTATTCTATCTGCACTGAGTGCTGTAGCTAAAGATTACATAAGACTGATTATCCACTATCTAGTCAGTTTGTCTGCTTCTGTTTCCAGAATGAAGATGATGATGATGACATATTTTATTGATCCCCTTAAATTTTAATTTAGATAAGACTGTAAAAAGTGTTTAATCGTCATCTCGTAAACAAATCAGACTCACCATCTAGTGGAGACATAATCGGTATAAGGTGGCTGGGATCGGATTTCTCTTGCTAGTCCAAAATCTGCAATCTTAACCAGCTCTGGGCCCATACAGAGCAAGTTCTCTGGTTTCATATCACGATGAAAATACCCTGAAAAACAAGTGCATTATTTTTTAAACTAAATATTTATCGACTACTACTACTTATACATTAATACTATAATCAAGACAGGTCTCTACTCATGAATTTTACTTTTTAAATGTTTTTGTTTTTTTTAACACAGAGCTAAACATTTCTGACAAATAGCATGCTTTAACCTGAGAAAACACAGTCAAGCCAAGCCTTTAAAGCAAATGGAGCAGACAGGAGGAAGACAGGAGGAGTGTCTTACCATGCTTGTGCACAAATGCTAAGCCAGACAAAACTTGGAACAGAATGTTCCTTATCTCATTTTCAGAAAACATCTTATCTTCTCTGGCAGCAGCAAAGTGGTACAAGACAAAAGAAAGAAAGAAGGGATTAAAAAAAAAACTATATAAACAATCATGTCTTATTGAAGTTGGAATTACACCAACACCCACAAGCACTAAAAACAGTGTTGATTGTTTTAATTTTTTTTTTTTGAGAAGCAAAACATTTTCAGTCAGGTTTTGGTGCCACTCACACCTCCTCTTCTTACAGGAGCACAAGGGAAGTGACTCATTTTTGGTTGGAGAAAATCCTGCAATGCCTGATGTCTTATCAACTGTGCAGCATTCAAATATTTTTTCTAAAGTTTAGATATGTTTTTACCACGACGATGCTGACAGCTTGATAACACAGCATTTTACAGAAGAGAGGAGACAGCAGAGCCCCTTTTCGTGAGTACTGAACGGCTTTGCTGGAGTCACCTACCATGTTTATGAATAAAGGACAGTCCCTGTAATATCTGAAATGTCATGTTTCTGATGACTGACTCAGGGAGCAACTTGTTTCTGCAAAAACGAAGACCGACATATGATGACTCAAGCTGACCCAAATAATTCTCACATTCCCAACGGTAATAAAAACACACTGCAGGATAACGTGACAAAAATAACTCTGTGCACGTAACTGAAATGATGTAACTTTGCTGTCTGTTATGTTCTTACCTTTCTTTCATGAGCTGATAGAGGTTTTCTTTCATGTACTCAAAGACAAAGTACAGGTAGTCATTTTCTCTGATGACTTCCTTCAGTTTCACCACGTTGGCGTGGTTTAGCTTCTTCAGCGACTAATAACACAAAGTATTTAAGAAACAGTGGTTTAAAATCACATTATATTCTCAGTAAATTGGCTTAAATGCCTGAGCTTACTGCCCCTGTTTGAAATGAGCTCTTTCACTCAGCCCTAAAAGACTAGTTTAAGCTGCCAAAATAATTTCTCATGCTACCCATTGTGATTTTTATGCATAGGCTTAGGCACTGTGTTGCTTACTTATGCAATAGATAACAAAAATGAAAATGACAAGAACACTCTGAACCTGATCTCCTCCTTGTTTATTGTCAGATTTTCTGTCTATCAAACCAAAAGTTGAATGTTGCAGGTTGAATCATTAGTGGTTTAAATTATACTGAAAAGTGGTTGACTGCTTGTTGATGTCATTGATTACACAGCGTAAGTCAAGCTGCTCTAGGTCAGGTGAAATTCCTTTGTGTGACTATGATTCTCACCTTCACTTCTCTCAGATTCAAACACTCATCCCAAGAATAAAACTTCCTCTTCATCCTGTTGAAAAACAAGAGCATTTTTTAAGTTAGTTATTTTAATATTTGTTATTGTTAATAAAGCTCATCTCTTCCCCCACAGTCTCCATGTTTGTCTGTGGGTTAATGTATATACTCCTGATCTACAGTACCTCTGTCTGTCACTTTCACTCTCTCACGCTGGCAACTTACTCCGTTCACAATCCTGGCATCACCATCTCTGTCCAATGATATGCCAACAACAGAATAATTTAGCCTAATATGCAGGCTATGCTGATTGGACAAATTACTTCCTCTGCTGGTTATTTCAAGTCTAGAGACAAATTGTCAAGACAAATTGTGAAGAAAATTGCAAATCAGATTAATGATTAAAAAGACAATAAATATCCCTGTACAATTAAACCAGGGGTGTTGCAGTTGCTTCTTATCCACCGGCCCATTACAGTAACCCTAACTGCACATTAATTAAACTCCACATGTTCTGATCACTCACTGTGTGGGCTTTGGCAGTTTTCACCCATGTGTTGATGTATGCATCCTAACAGAAGAGTTTCATCTGGATATACAGTAAATGCACACTGCAGATTGGAGTCACATTGGGAGGGTGCGGATACCATCCTGTCCCTTGCAATGTTTTGCATCACATTTGACATCATTTAAAATTTTAAAGCTACAATATCCAACTCTGGGGAATCAAGCTAGTGGTACCATAAAACTCAAAATCAATCCACCCATTCCACCCTCCCTCTCTCTGCTTCACCCCTTCAGGTATTAGTCATCATGACATAACAATAAATGAGAATAAGAAGCTACTAAACTTACCAATCAAGCAGAAACAAGTGAAATTCTCTGACACAAAGTAGTTTAAGTCAAAAGCCTTTAGAAGGGATTATCTCACACTGCTGCCAAGCTGCCAAACATATCTTAACTTATCCACGTAAAACGTTGTATTTTACAGCTTGTTGATACTAAAAATACATTCAAAGTTAATAAACACATGTTGCAGCCAGTATATGAATGTAAAATGCTTCTTGAGAGCTATACTATGTTCAGACTGCAGGGAGGTTTGCTCAACTGCACAAGGCATCTGTATAATAGGAAATAATAAATTCTGCAATAAGACATGAGCATCCTGATGGTGCAGATTTTATTCTATAATGAATAGGATTCACCATCAAACACTAGGCAACATTAAAAAAATGTGTACACAATACAACAGAATATCAAAGCAAACTCTGTGCTGGATAAAATAGCTCATGCTTTTGTTGTAGTGAATCTGGGATACACACAGAAACTGCTGCATCACTGCTAAATATTTAGGTAAAAATAGTGTCCTAGATATTATTTCTACATTTTAACAAACTTTATTATATACTGTTATTGTATTTCTTACTACTGGAGACTTTCATAATGCTTCCCATACTCCAGGGGCAACACTATGCGATGTACTTTCACTCTTTTCACTGTCATCAGTAGTATCAGCTTGCACTATAACCTTACACTTACAAACACTGCCTGGTGGAGCCACGTGAAACATTCATTATTAATGTCATGCCCAAAACAGAGCTTATTTACTATAAATAGCTTCATGTGGTGGACAGGAAGACAAAACCTCTGACTTAAATGCCAGCATTTTTTAATCATAATCTATTCTCTTTATGTGAGCAAAGCACCAGATCAAAGCACCAGATCAAAGCACCTTGCAGTAGCCACTCAGGGATTAATCAGCTTAGTGCTTCCAGACAAAGCAACACAGTATGTCCCCTGCATGTTTACTGGAGCCACACTCACCTCTTTATGGCCACCAGCTCCCCAGTTTCATTGCTCTTGCCCAGGAGCACGCTGCCATACGTGCCGTCCCCCAGCTGCTTCAGAGTGGTGTAGCGGTTCATCGTCCACAGACAGTCCTGCCTCTCCTTCACCGAGGAGCCTTGACAGTCTAACAGATAGTCATTGTAAACACAGTAATATTCCTCCACAGACTTAACAGCTCTCTACACTGCTCTATCTTGCCCAAAGGTAGAAACAGAAGTCAAACACGGGGGTTTATTCTTTACCTTATTCTCTGTAGATTGGATATTTACTTTGCGAGAGGGAATGGAAAAGGCACACTGTCTCGAACCTGACTGTTGTACTGTCTCACCTGTCCTGAGCTGAGGGCAAGTCCCTGTGATGGGAAGTGGATTAAAGATGACGTTATCTTAAGAATGTGTGCCAGGAAACAGACTCACAGGAGATGTGGTTTTACTTTCAAGTCCACTATGTTTCAAAATAGGTCCAAGGTGATATTAGATTTGATTGTTTAATGTAATATTTCAAACCAAGACTACATTCATGGATTTGAAAGGCTTTACCTGACATTTTAGAGCAGCCAGGGTCAAAATGTCAGAGAGTGCACTTTATTTATTTGCCTAAACCAATATGAAAAATCACAAATTTACCCTAAGGAGTATTCCCTTAATGATAACCAAACTGTCAAAAAGTTTGTTTAAGTAATTTTCTACTTATTATCATGTAGGACTAGGAAAAGCAGCAAATCTTGTGAATTTTATATAAGCCATCAGCAAAAGTTCTTAAAATAATCCAAGTCTAGTTGTTGCTACTTGTTAATAAGCCCTTAACAGATGGATTGTAGTGTAGATGCCCTGCAGCTCTTTTGCCAAAGGCCAGAGAACAAATAGTCCATTAAAGTTGTTTCCCTAATGAAGAACGTTTGGTGATGACAAAGTTTAAATACATGTTACAGATTTATTCATTGAGCCAAACAACTTGAATTTCATATATATATATATAAAGTTAGGGATATTCGGCTTTCGGGTGAAATTTCAGGATGAACCTAAAATGCACTATAACCTTTACAGGTGAACTT
>JAUMHL010000010.1:17799779-17829010 GCA_032362345.1 Sandelia bainsii | reverse complement strand
TGAACTTTTTACGTTTTCCATAAATTTCACCCGAAAGCCAAATATCCCTAACTTTTTGTGAGTAGTGTATATTACTTCTCTCTCCTTGTGTTTTTGTTGTCAGTGCATATAATTAGTCTACTGGTTAATCAACACGGCAGCCCATAGGTGCTCTTATTAAGGCTAATAACTGATCTATAAACATTTGTAAATTAATAATAAACATTACTCATTTGGGTAGCTTCAGTATAAAGGGTTACAATTTGTACTACATTATTGATATAAACTGTTTAAATATAAAATGGCTAAACTGTAAGAGCCAGGAACTTAAGTTCAATAATGTTTGAAATAATATAGAAAAGTTTTTAATGATGACTTATGTTGAACAAGACTAGAAATTTCAAAATACTTTCTTCACTTTTACACTCTCTAACCACTTCATCGCGTTATTTCAATAAACAGTATAATTTAATTTGGCTAACGTTAGTTAGCAGACAACAAGCAAAGCCTGCTACTAAAAATAACGTGAGCTAGAGAGCAACATTAGCTAACTTCACCCGCGTTACCAACCCTAACTTCCAACTATACGTTTAAACAGACATTTTTACTATAAAATTACTATGTATTACTATGTCTAACATAACATGAGTAAAACTTGTGTAAAGTATACTTACCACAGGAGACATTTCCGTGCTGATAAAGATAACACGGTGTATGTTGCTGCGGAGAGATGCTGCTGCTGGTCCGTTTGTCACGGCTGCTTCCTGTCTCCTAGGCAACGCCGAGACCTTCAAAATAAAATCTAAAAATCTAAATAATATATGAATGCATGTTTATGTCTATATTGTTATATAGGCGACCTATTTATCACATTACACTTATATTAAAATGTAATTCAAACAAAATAGAGATTCATATAGAGACAGACAACCATTCACACCTATGGACAATTTAGAGTGAGAAATTAACATAACATGCGTCACCATTACCTTTTTATCCAAACTGTAATGGGAGTTATAGTAATGGGGCTTGTTTAATGTTATTTTAAGTACTTTAAGTCCAATTTTCTGCTACTGCACACTTCAACATCACTACATTTCATATAAAATATCATACTTTTACTCCATTACATTTATTTCCTAACTGTAGTTTCTAGTTACTTTGAGTAACCTGATTAATAACTTTATTGATCCTAAATGTGAAATGTGTAAAGTAGCTATTATTCAAATTATAATTCAAATTATAATCAAAACATGTAATCATCAAATTACAATCAGCTCCATCTCTACCAGCTCCAACATCAAAATAATGAACACATTAATGCATCAATAATCATAATTAAATAATGTCAGATTGACTGATATGAAAGGGTCCGTTGTACATAAAGCGAAAATTTAGTACATAAAGTATTTTTTTTAAGCTAATCTTTTGTACTTTAGCAACATTTTGAATGCAAGACGCTACTTATAGTGTATTTCTACACTGTGCCACTTCCTCTGAAGTAAATAGTCTTCTTGTAAACTTCCTGCTCCACTGTGTGGGGCCACTGATATTGAAATCTCTCTACATGTTTTACAAGTCCTCCATCTAGTGGTTTATTTTCCACCCTGCATCTCATTGTAACTATGGCCTCTATAACCCAGATAATAAAACTTTTTCTGACCCTTAAACAAGTCACATATTGTAGAAACCTGATTATTCAATATTTTATTGAAGTGACCCCACAGATGGAGAATTACATTATGTTGTTAGTTTTTGACTCACTAAACAGCTGAAGAATAAGATCTATATATATTTTTCTATTTTATATTGTTTTGTCTTAAATTAGACTGAAATTCCAAAAAAAAAAAAGATTCCAAAAAAGTGCTTGAAGACCAGGGATTTAGTGCACATTTTGGAAAATCTGTGCTGCACTGAATCTAAAAATAGGTCCAACAGACAATTGATAAATGACTCCTGGAGCAACTAAATTTAGTTTAGCCTACACTACCTTCATAAAAAAGGCTGATAAGAAATTATTTTAGGCCTGATTAAATCAGGACACTGGAAATAAGGGTTAAGACAAATTATGCTCAAATAATTATACTTATCTGTATGTTTGAATCACTATTTTGCTTATATTTCCAATGGGCTTCTGTGCATCCCATGTCATTTTAAATAATTAAATATAATGAATGAGCCAAATCTAAACACGTGCGTCTGACAATGAAGAGCAGGTTCAGTGTCTACAGTGCAGAGGGTGTCTTTAAACATGCAGGCATGAAATGTGAGGAATGAAAATTATGACCAGCATTCTCGAAATGGCCATACTGTAGTAACATGACGTACCGTGCATTGCACCTAACAACTGTGCAGCCAGATTGTTGACTGTCTGCGCAGCGGATAGACGCGTTTTTTCTCCAAGGTTGTGCTTTTGGTTACTTACGGTAAGGTGGACCCGCAGTGTTCACTGAAGGATCAGGTGATCCACCAACTACGAAGCGAAGGTTGACTGGGGAAAATGCAAAATGACATATAGCAAATGTCGGAGCATAATTCATTCACATTTTCGGCTCAAATACGGACTTAAATCGCACCGCTGGAGCTCCAATGTAACGATGGCTCGTTAGGGCTGGTGGCGCAACTGCGATTTTTTTGATATTTTAATTTATGAAAAATCACATTCACAGACAGAAATTGGTTTCAACATGGGGCTGTGCTACAGTTTGCGTCCCCGGCTCTTCGGGGACCTGAGTGGGTCTATCTCCAACGCTACCTCGGACTCGGACCAGCCTCCGGACGCCGCCGTGCCGACTCGCGCCGGGGGAGCTCGTCAGGACGACACCGGGGGATGCGGCGAGACTTCGTCGCTACGCGGCGGCGGCCCGGTGCGCCCCGGGGACCCTGCCAGGCTCCCGGCCGGGGAGCACCGCCGTGGAGACGCTGGTACCGACGGCGTGCTTATACAAAACGGAGGCGGCGGAGGAGGAGGAGGCAGCGGTAAGGGGTCGGGGAAGGACCGCGGCCGACGCTTGCAGCTGCTGCAAAAGACCAGCACCCAAAAGCAGAAAAACTGGGACAAATTGCTGGTGGAGGAGAAGGAGGCCGAGAAGGAGGCGAAGAAAGTCAGTAAGAACATTGACAGGGCGCTGAAGGAGCTCAAACGGGAGTATAAACAGACGCATCGGCTGCTACTGCTCGGTAGGTTGAGTCCCTGTCTGTTGTTGTTGGACCAGTGAGGTGTTTTATTATTAGAAACACAAAACGTACTGGCCTTTCCAGAAATTATGTCACTGCCCTGGCGAGGCCTGTTGCCACATCTGTTGGCTTGGCTGTGAAGACTACCCCCTGCGGCTGTCAATGACAAATGATGAAGACGGGCGCTGAGGCTCGCTGGGCCTGCTGTGCTGTCGCTGGTACATTTGGGGCTATTTCTAAGTACTTTTGAACAACCAGTTAAATATAATGTAGGCTATTAAAATAGTTCAGGTTACACGAGTTGATGGAGAACACATAGCCTTGGGCCATGTCTTTTTTTTTTTGTGTGAAAGCTAGTAGGCCACAGTAAAGTATAGGGAAGCAATTAATATACAGTATATTTTTTAATTAAATACACATATGTTGAAGTAGAGAATACAATGTAGTATAGGGGCTGTAGCATGTTGTATTGTAGGTGTATATGTACTGTACCTGTCCAGGGACTTTCAAACAATGGTGGCACATGTGGAGTAAGCTTTTCAAATAAATCAATGTATATTGTAGTAGACTAGAACATATTATAGTGGCCTGTAGCGTAGGAGAATGTCATATAGTGATGAATACTATAATATAGTTGGCTTTAGGGTACACACAGTACATGATGAGATATGCTTTGCTACTGGGCAGTGTTTTCTCTGTAAATTAGCCTAGTATAGTAGGTAAATAGAGACATTTGACTAACTGTAGCACACTGACAGTAGGTTATTTAAATTGATCTACAATATTGTAGTAGATTAGAGTGAACAGATTGTATAGTACTGGAACAATAGGAAAAAAAGCCTTTTGATTTGTTGATACATTTAGAGTGGCTGTTATTAATAGAGTGTTGGATAGTGTAATATAGAATATGGTTTAATATTCAGACACGTAGAGAGCTCACGTCTCGGTTACTGCTTTGAAAAACAGTAGGGCAGTAAAGTATAGCTGCCTTTGTGATATCCGTGCAGGGACAACTGTAAATAGCCCTTTGACTAACTGTAGTTCATTTACAGTAAGGTATTTCAGTAAACATTAGGGTACTGTATAGTAGAGTAGAATGTGCCATAGTTGAGTGTAGTACTATGCAAGTTAGAGTACAGTTTAGGAGGCTTTAGTTTAAAAGATACTGTACGTGAAAACCACTCAGCTTTTAGCCTCTGGCCCATGTTTGCTCTGAATATAAAACAGTATATAATGCTACAGTGACCTGTGTTGTTGTGTGACATCTGTCCAGGTATAAGAGGTGATAAATATCCTTTTTAATGACCGCGGCACATTAACACTGAGGGTTTTCAGCAAATAAACATACAGAGTTGTATGGCAGAGGGTAGACTATTGTGTTATGATAGAGAAGAAAAATAGTTAATAGGCTCAAATATATAAAGTTGTGCATTATAAAGATCACTTAGGACGTTTACTCTGGAAGGTGTTATGGATTATAGTATAGTATATCGCAGCAGCCAGGACAACAAATTGAAAAGCCCTCTTGCACATCTATAGTAAGCTTTTTCGATACAGAAATGTACAGTAGGCTCCACTGTGTAGTGTATTGTGAGTGTAGTACAGTAAAGGGGCTTGTGGCTTGTGTTAGTATGACGCATGTCCGGGGATGAAACAACAGATGAAAACCAGCATTTTCACTAACAGTTGAACATTTACAGTCTAAATATTCAACTCTTAGTATATGTATAATGTAGTATAAGTTACTAGATTGTAGGGTAGACTAGTAGAGTGGAATATTATTATATTATACTGTACGGTAAAGAGTATAGTTGAATATATGCTTACATACTGTATTTTCTACCATGTTTGCACTGCATAATATAGAAGATAATATTATAGTATACAGACATAATATACAGTAATACAGATGTGTAGTACAGAATAGGCACCTGTGCTGTAGTGATACACGGGCGTAATAGTCATTAAAGTTTTAAAATACATAAACAGATTGGTTAATGTAGTAAAATGCTGCGTGTGTAACACTGATTACAGTTGTACGTTGTACAGTATAGTGTATTATAACAGAGTGTTGTAGAGTATAGAGTAATAAAAAGTTGTTTAGAGTGTCCTAGACTAAAGTATAGCACAAAGGTTATAGCACTGTAGGCTACTACTACTTCTGCATTATGTGGTTGGTAAATCTGATTCTGTCTATCTCCATATTATTATATTGCATACATTTAGCAGCGGTATCAAGTAATTTATAGCACTGGTAACTTATGGTGAGCATTTAATGTTATTTTTTGGCATTTCATATAGTTGGTTATGTTTAATGGATTAATTCATAATGAAAGTGTCTAAGTCGTAGCTCTGACAGGTTTATTAGTGTCCACATACAGTTAATCATATTTGGTTGTTAGTTTAGTGACTGGAGCTATAGAAATGCAAATAGTCAGTCGAATCATGTGATTCACATTTTATATAATTTTTCAGGCTAAAATATAAGCATCTCAGTTTTGTCCTGAAACATTTGGTGTGTTTCACACGGTTAGGACATGGTTCATCTACTGCAAGTTCCAACATTTAACATCCAGTTTACCTCACAGCCAATGTCTGAATGTCGTTACATTTACAATAAAAAACAGCCACACTCAGCTGTGGCAGTCTTATGCCACACTTAATACCATTTTGCATGTATTTGCTTTACTTTAAACAGTGTTATGCTTTCTAACTCTATATAATAAATGGCTACCAGTTTAATTTCCTGAGTAAACAGCCCTCAGTAATTACACACAGGAAGAAATGGCTCATCCTAATGAAGTCACACAGGGAAATGTCATACATTCCTCTATGAGCCACTGTTGAAAGCTACACAGCATGTGCAACCAGTGTTACTGTGTGATTTCAGCTTGTTATTATGGTTTGGGCGGCTTTCTTCACCACTACAGAATCACAGTTGTGTTGGTAGCTATCTGTCCTCTCGTACACAACAGCCTTAGCATGCGCCACAGGTCACGTTTGGGTTTTTCTACGACTCCTTTGGGACTTTGTATCCTCCAGGCTCCAGCAGGACTCTTATTGCTTAGTGCCTGGGGACTAAGGATGTTTGAGTTCCTCTGAAAGTGGACACCTTTCAAATAGTGTTACATTTCAAGGCAGCGAATGCTAGCTAATCTGGGTCACTTTATCTGTTTGTAGTTGGTGCAGGTATTTAGTTGAATAATGATAGACATAAGGAGCTATTGTTTATCCTAAATGGGCAGTTTAAGCTGCAATACATTTTAATTACAGCTAAACTTTTGAATATTTGATCAGGTTTTTGGCATTTTACAGTGCACCTTACAAAATTATCAGCAGCAAGTTATATAAAAATGTACTACTATTACTACTTTACTGCTCAGTTTTTAGGTTTTGTTTTAAAGATTACAATACCTAGGTGCAGAAATTACAAAGAAATATACATTTATTTGGAAACAAATCACAGTTAGTTAAAGTTATTCTGTGATTGTGAAAATATCTTTTTATTTCTGACAAATCTGCTGATTTTTTGTTTTGTTTTAGTGAATGTGATGATGTTTTACTTTACTATGTAAGATATGGCTTGATAATACAACAAATCATTCATCAGGCTTACATGCAAAAAGAAAACAAAAAAAACAAAAACATACATCAAAGCTGAAATCACGAGGTAATTCAGCAGTAAAACCTGTATGTTAGACTTTAAGGAGTGTAATCTTAAGCAAAAATAACAAACATGAGTAGTTACAGCTTTAAGTGTCTCTTTGATGACAATAATCTGAATATCTTCAGATTTATGACTGAGTCTAACAAAATTGCAATTTGAAGGACATTAGCTTGGGATGTGGGAAACTTTGACGAGAAACTTTGATTTTTCACATTTCTCACTTATATTTATGTTATAAATCAGTCAAATCAGTTATTTGCTAATGAAAATATTTGTTGGTTTAAGCCCTAAATTATACAATGTATAACTGATCAGCAGCAAAGTCTCTAACCACGTCCCAGTGGCTGTTCAGACCTTTATAAAGGTCTTTAAGAAGCTGGTCTCTAATATTTAACAAATCATGTTAGTTTTCCAACCGCCTATTTATGTCAATGTGAGAAGGTTTATACTCATCAGGTGCAGGTGTGACGTGAATATTTGTATTTTAGACGCTGGATTTCTTCTACAGATACAGACACAAGATACACTGTCCTATCTGATGCAACCATTAGTCCAAACCACTTCTAAAATGGAACAACATACAGATCATTAAATTACAAAACTGTACAAAAACTTACACTTTAAACTTTGTAATTTAGTGTGGGGATACAGGGATGGAAAGTGGAAGGCAAGCCGTTATTATTTCTGGGAAGGGAAGTTACTTTGTTGTTAAGTGTCTTGGATCAGTGTGATCATATCTGTTACTGCTTTCCTAGCTGTTGTTAACCAACCATTTCATATGTCAGCCTTCAGTAGCTTGTTGAAAGTCATGTTTTGTCCGTTTTTTTTTTTTTCTTTCAGTTTTGTCGGGTTTTTTTTCTTTGTTTTTGAGCCACTATCTTACACATGAAACCATATTTTGGAAAATCTTACTCATCCACAGAAGTGGAACGTATAGTCCTGTTGGCCCTCCCCTTTAAACACACGTAGAGGAAGGTGAACTTTGCTTCTGTCTAAATGGGTTTTATCATTGACTGTCGCTGAACTTTGCTACCAATTGCACAGAATTCACAGTTAATGCAATGACCAACAGGAGGTTCTAGGGTATAAATGATCCACGTATTTATGATGCTGATAGCAGAGTGGCAATGTGAATTGTCTTTATACTCGTATCAGCTCAATCAATGTGAACCACACCACAGAAGAAGGACATTGAACTTTTGCTTACAATATAATTTCCTCTTTATCAAGAGCCTTTGCCCCTAACAAGAGTGCTATAAAGTTATTTCCAGCATCAGAAAATTTTTCAAGGAGGCTAATTTTAGCTGGATATCAGTTGGATGTGTGCCCTGTTTTTACAGTGTAGAAGATTTATACATGGAAAAGAACTCTTTTAAGTGTTGGATATTGTTAGACAGTTCACTGGCAGTTATAATCTTTTAATCTTTTGGGACAGAAGGCTCATGAGCATATTGAAATGAATCTATAGTTCATTAAATATGAGCAAATCACCAATAATTATGCAGAACCTCTGTTATGCTTTCAAAATACAGATTATACAGAAGTTGATTAGCAACTGTTTTAAGGGCCTTATACTGCCACAGTGTGTAAATCAAACACCAAATCCTGGCAGAGCATCAGTCATTTTGCAGAACAGGTCTGCTGTTGGTCTGAGTAATATATATAAATAGTAAAAACATCTTTGTCAGACTTTAAAAACAGAATTTACTTGTAGTACAGTATTTTTAGATGGTTGTATTGGTGTGTTTTCACGAGCAAATCGTCTGAAAATGTCTGAACAGAGGAATTAAATATGTCAGTGACTATGTGTTTCTGATACTTTTACACTTTTACCTACAAATACTGGACTCATAGTTTAAAGCTCCACGCCAGATGTTGTTTTTCATTTCAGAAGTTTAAGTAACAGATCATTTCCAGTGTATGTGCACTGGATGCTTCATGTTTCCACATTGCACTTGTGTAAGTTGCACTTGAAAAACTAGTTGTAATGTCACAATATACTGCTCATATGCACTTCTTAGACTTACTGTGAATACAGAGAGACTTTACCCCTAACATGGGAACAACTGTAAAGTGTCAAACCCTGCACAGTGAAGCTGAAACATTCAAGTGAAGCATCACATTTTTGAGTGAAGGGGTTGCTTCAAGTAAAAACTGAAATACTGGCTGTTGATAATCAAAACTCAAGGTAAACACACAAACACACACTTTCAGTCTGGTTAAACAGAAGCCACAGCAAGCTAAACATAAATATCAGTCAGTACATCCTAAAAAGGCTGAAAATATATGCAACAAAACACAATGCTGTATCACTTACAGGGGACACGCAGTAGCCACAGTGTGTGTTTTTGCCTCTGACCACTAGAGGGCGTTGCGGGACAGTCACTTGTTTTGACCTTGCTTTCTGAGGTGGGGAGACAGGATTTTTATTTTTTATTTTTTTTTCCTTCGTTTAATAGGGGCAGTGGTAATGGTGGTAATATTTTCATACCAATATAGGTGAACTGAGTGTTCCAGTCTTGGTTTGCATGCTGCACAACTTTGTTGCACTCATTTCACTACATGGAACTACTATTTGCATTGTGTTTGCATAATGTACACAATAACAGCACACCCTTTGTTATATGTTACACAAAAAGTCATTCATAGTTGCCTCGTGCTATTGAGTGATTTATGGGTGTTTGTATTAAATGCATACGTAACTGTACATATACGAAAAGTTATTGTTCTTACCTCATTGCATCAGTTTGTATGTTAGCCTAGCATTAGCTCAACTCTTGAATGCTCTTGAATGAAGAATACTTAATTCTCCATCTCACACATACACAAGTACTGACAGAGACATTATTGCTAGGTTTACCTGCAAATAACATAATGGTACTCTAAATGTAAAGTGTAGTGTTGGATGCTGAAAAGTCAAACCAACATCGTATATTGGTTTGGTTGAGAGGAAGCCACAAAAGTTAAACAAACGCCAGACGACACTCACAGCAGTGACAGTTTTTCTGTTTCCTTTTTTTTTTTTTTATGCGATAACCATAGCTTGCATTGCCAGACTGTAATTGTGCTATCCGTTCTGGTTTGTATTAGACAACTTAGAGACACAACTTCATTATTTGCCACAAACATACAAAGAGGTTTTTGTGACTTTATAAGTAAGTGTTTTGTAAGTTTTTTTTATAATGTGACATGAACAAAGACAACAGATGTACTCTGAGGAGCACCATAATGGCAGTGATCACAAAGTGGAAGAAATACTCTGATCCTTTACTTAAGTAAAAGTACCAATGTCACACTGTAGAAGTATATCATATACTGTACTTATTTTAGTTACCATGTGTTTATTTGGATTTTCATCACATTTGAAGCAGTTTTTCACAGGGGTGTCGTTCACAACCCCATAGTGTCCTTTACCTGAAATATATACATATATACATATATTTTTAGGTAAAAGATATTTAGAGTGTAAAACATAATTTTTTTAAGCTGACAAAATGATGATCCTGATTTTTCTGAATTCAAACACCTGCCACTCTGTTTCCGAGTCGCCCAGAGTGTTTCTGACGCTTCAACAAGAAACTTTGGGAAGTTTATTAATCATATAGTGTGTGTGTGTGTGTGTGTGTGTGTGTGTGTAATGGAAGAGGTTAAATTCAGATACTCAAGTAAAACACAAGTACGTTTAATTTTCACCTTAGTACTGTACTTAAGTACATTCTACCACTGAATGATGGTTTCAAGACATTTTTAGTGTAAAAACTACACAGGCAGAGGTAGAAAGTAGCTAAATACATTTACCCAAGTACTGTACAAGTACAAGTACAAATCTATGATACTTGTCCTTTACTTGAGTATTTCCATTTGTTGTTACTTTTACTTCATTTATTTGACAGCTTTAGTTACTTTGCAGATGTAGATTCTTTATACAAAATAAAATGAACTAATAAATTATGATGTATTACTGTGGATTAACTACCTCTGAGTATAAGTAGTTAAACATAGCTTCAGTTACAACATGAGAGATGTTTACACATTAATGTATCAATAAATATAATCTAATAATGAATCATTCTGCATAATGAGTAGTTTTACTTCCTGATACATATGTTGATGTGTGATGATGAGTAGTTTTGTAATCTGGTAACTCACTCATATATAATCACTTTTGTCTTTGTAATTCAGGGCAAGTACTCGTACAAAAGTGCAAGTATTCCACTAAGAAAAGAGTGTATTTTAAAAAGTATTGAACTGTAGAGACTTAATGTGGAAAAAAAACACATCATGTAAAGGTGGAGCTGATTTTAACCACTTTACGTACTGACATGTGGTTAATCCATAATAATACATCATCATTTATTAACTGATTATTTTTTAGATGAATCTACATCTGCAAAAAGTAACTAGTAAATAAAGCTGTAAAAGTAGTTTAGTAGGTAAGTAAGTACAATATTTCCCTCTGAATTGTAGTGGAGTAAAAGTAAAATAAAATGGAAATACTCCAATAAAGTACAAGCACCTAAAAATTGTACTTGTACTCGAGTACATGTAGGGAAAGGTGGGGACAGCTGCAAAAGTGTCTTAATCCTTCAATGAGAAATGTGCTTGAACTTCATTCTGTACATTTAAATTTAAAAACTTTCCATTTGAAGTTGTCACAACGGTGTTTTGGGATGCATGCTTGTTGTTATACTGTCCTGACTATCTTAAAAAGAATATTTTTATACGGCTAATGTATTACGTCATAGTGAGTTTTATCATGAGTGCCAGGTGCTCACCTGTCATGTAAGTAGAACAACAAAAATAATATTACCTCCCGGTGAACCTAAAGAAATAGTAGTGGTGTTTTAAAGGGGTAGTATGTTTTTCATGTGCAATAAATATTGCTGCTTGGTTTTGAGTTGCATCAGTGGACTTTATAAGAACAGTCTGGTCAAGGGGAGGGCACTTCTGGCCCTCGAGGGTCACTGCCCTGCATGTTATTCAACAATTGCTGCCCTACCCACAGCTGATTACCTGGATCAGGTGTGTTCAGTCCATCAGAAGCTGGAAGATACCATCTTAGACGATGGTGGAGTGGGGGAAGACAAAGTTAACTGGTATCTTCCAGCTTTGCAGGGCAGCAGCACTTGAGGACCAGAATTGCCCACCCCTGGTCTGGTGTGACATGATTCCACCACAGTGGTATTTGCTATGTGATTTCTTCTGTACTATACTGTAGGTGGAAATATATTTAACATATTGATAACATAATTAAATTCAGGATTACTGTCCTATCTAACACTGAAACGCCATAAGATTAACTGCACATATGACAGGCTATTCTCTGCTACTTCATATTCTGACTTCTCTACATTTCAGGAACAAATATCATACTTTTACTCCACTACACTTAGTTTATAAATTTAGTTACTCCTTAATTTTAGATTAATAATACAAAATACAATAAAATCATGAGACTTTATTGATTCTTTGATTGAAATCCACAAACCACTCAGCAGCATGTAAATTAATTCAGATGATAATTATTAGACCATCAAAACAGCATAAGGTTGTTAAAACAAACTCCATTGTTACCAGCTGCAACATAATAGTGATGAACACAGTAATAGAGCCTTAATTATAATCCAATTATATCATATTCATTGATGTGAAATGAGCCATTCTGGATAAACAGTGCTTTTACTTTTTGGTACTTCAAGCTGTTTTGAAGTAATACTTTTGTACTTTTACTTGCTTAAGTAAGTAACCATTTGAATGCTGGATTTTTGCTTGTAATAGATTTTTCTACATTGTGGTTACCTCAAACCTCTAGAAATTAGTCTCTCAGTGGTGTGCTTGTACTTAAAGTAAATGTTAGAACATTAACTTAGTGTTTCAGCTTGAGTATATAATTTAAGTGGTACTTTTGCTTGTAGTGGAGTACTTATTTTTCTTTTTTTTAACTTGAATATTGTGTTTTGTGTACTTCTGCCACCTCTGGCACACACAGATACTGTAAATGGGTTGCCAGTTTGGGTCAGAGCCACCTCTCTCTGACTAGACGCCAACAATAAGAAGACGAGACCCAGCCCCTGTGTCGTCCGGGGTTTCCACTCCTGGTAGCGAGGGTAGCGACGCGGAGCTAGGTCGCACGGGGAGGAATGGCTGCTCTGCTTTGTGCCACACAAGTTATAAAATGCTATATCAGTGCGGGTTGTTAATGTTACAGTTTAACGCAGGTTTGTTTTCCACCTCCTCCACCTCCTCCTCTTCGTCCTCCTCCACCTTCTCCACGGTCCACGGCTACTTCCTGGTGCCACAGAGAGAGGCAGTGCTGAGTTAAAGAGGCAGAAATACTGATAGAAATTCAGATAGAAAAAAAACACACACACACACACACAGAGACGAGAGGGGTTGGATACGCGATAGGAACAGTTGACTGGATTCCCAGAAATTAAAAAACCCTCTCTCTCGTCGTATTTTCTTGATATTTCTCCGTGTCACCGAGTCGTTTCTGTGCGTTGGGCTCCAACTAACCAACGGTTTGGATGACGGTTGGCTGCGGCTAAAGCGGAATTGTAACGGGGAACGTATTCCTCCCTCCGACGGAGAAGCCTCGCAGAGATTTTTTTAACCCTTTTTTATTTTTATTTTACACTAGACTCATTCCTGTGTCATTTTTAAACCACGATATCATCCCGGGTGGTATTTTATATACATTTTACGATTCCACAAGGAAGGGTTAGGGCGACGGAAGATGGGTTGTTTGGGCAACAGCAAGACTGAAGATCAACGCATCGACGAAAAGGCACAACGAGAGGCTAATAAAAAGATAGAAAAACAGCTGCAGAAGGAGAGACAAGCTTATAAAGCCACACACAGGCTCTTATTGCTGGGTAAGGTTTGTTTAAATGCGCTGGGCTATCCGAAATGCAAGCTAATGCCTTTCGCTTAGCGAACACGTAGCCCCATTTGACAGCGCTTGCAATAATATGTCATGGGGGTGGATATTGATGGAAGCGAAGCTCGGCCAGAGCCCGCAATTAGCTGGCTTCATTTCTAAAATATTCATGGGTGTCTTATGCTAACCAGGATGTGCCTATTTGTGGGCATTTGGTTGATATTCCTATGTATTTTTTTGTGTTTTCGAAGGTGCGGGAGAGTCCGGAAAAAGCACCATTGTGAAGCAGATGAGGATCCTACACGTCAACGGCTTCAACGCGGAGTGAGTGCTATTCAGTACAGTCGCTTTACAGCAACATTAGCACCTCAAAATGTATATTAATGCTCATCTTTTAAGGCGACACATATAATTAATAACACTGAGGCCAGAATACGGTTTCTAAATGGATTTTCCCCAGGCACTGCAGCGCCTTTTGGGCCCAGTATCCCGTGCACAGTAGCTAATATCGTCCCCACTCTCTTTCTCTCTCTCTCTGTCTATCATTTCCCCTCCTTTTCGTGCACAGTTGTCATACATGTGAGGATTTCAGTGTCACACAAACGGCCAAATAAGTCACTGTTTCCTGTTTCATGTGAGAGGGTGAAAGGTTGTGATCGACACAGGCCTATTGATGATTTGTTTTGCTCCAAGGCCTTGCATGGCATTGATCTTAGCAGTGGTCTATTTTAAACAGGCCCAGTACATGTCAACAGTCCTGTACCTGTATGACTTTGTGTATAAATTAAAAAGAAGATCGGATTTTAGAGGTTAAAATACATCATTGTGCATTTTTAACATTAAAAAAATAGAAAACTCTTGAGTACAGCACATTATTTAACTTTAGTTTTGCATTTTGCTGAACCCTGTCTTACATTTTACTGTTACCTTTCCTACACTGGTACATATTCCCAGGCTTGACACATGTACTGTATGTATAAATGTATTAAAAACACTCTAACCTGGCTGTAACCCCTGTCTTACTCATAACCACCTTGACGATTAATCTTTTTGTGTTCTGCTGTGGTTGATGTTTTTGTAACTGCTGCCTCACACGTCTGTTGTGTCCCCATGTAGAGAAAAGAAACAGAAAATCCAAGATATTCGGAAAAACGTGAAGGATGCCATAGTGGTGAGTTTCATCTGTACTGCTTACCAAATGTCTCTTGCTACACTGAATACCACTGCAGTCTCATTTCACTGATTATGATACAGGCTTACTGCACAATCAGATTGTTTTTAGTCCTGCATTCATCCTGCTTAATATTTGTTGTTTTGTTTTTGTTTTTTTCTCCAACAACATGTAGACTATAGTGTCTGCGATGAGCACTTTAATACCCCCTGTTCCACTAGCTAACCCAGAGGACCAATTCAGAATCGAATACATCAAAAGTATAACACCTCTCTCTGACTTTGACTATTCACAGGTAAGCATACGTTTCTGCGTGCGCCCATATGTGTTTGTACATGTGAATATGAGAGTGAGAGGCAGTAAAACGTGGACAAGTAAGGTGTATGTGTGCTGTTTTTTGTCTGTTTTAATGGCTGTTTGTGTTTATGTGGGTGTATCATGGTATGTGATGAGAGTGTTAGCTGTTTAGTCCTATGGCCAATACTGTAAATCGTAGTGATGTAGCTCAGGGGTGATGATGTAATTATGCTATAACAGAACTAATGTATTTTTGTTTTGCATTTTTTTAGGTTAGGGGGTCTTTTTTAACAAACCAAATTGTTGTTTTGACGTTATGAATGGCAAAACTTAGTTGATCCAACTGGCTGCTAAAAGGTTTGATCCCCCTTTTGTAAGTGGGACAGATGTACTGTGCTGCAATGTATGTGGATTTGAATACAAGTTGGAGCACATTGGAGAATTTTCTGTTTGTGATCAGCCATTCGATAGTGTGGAGTCATGTGTTGGAAATGTAGATAATGTTTTACATAATAAGTTTTAATATAATAAGTGCTCCTTGTTTGACACAAGCTTTTATTGATATTGATATTTTATTGATATAGACTCATGCAAGTTTGGATTTTTTTAGTTTGCTGTAGTTCACTTATGTGTAAATCAACTGCAGGATTTCTCTTTTCAGTGTGTTGGTCTGCACTTTTACCATTTGTTGTATTGGATTTGACTTCGATCCCTATTCTCATTATGTTATAACTGAGATACTGAGCAGTTTTAAAGTTGCAGGTGTTGTTTTCTTATATGTCTAAACCTCGTTTATAGAGCTGGAACTATTAACCTGTTGATCAGTGAGTCACTTGACAGTTTATGTCATGATATTTTATAGATTAAAAAAGGCATTGACAAAGAACTGCAGTCCGGCCTGTTAACGTTGTGAGGACAATATTTTATGAGTTTCCATTTCTTCTCCTTTTACAATAAATGTAGTAAATAGTTTTCAGCTTTTGCTGTCTTAAGGTGTAGGAGTTTTACAACAGGCTTCAAACTTTGTCCAGTGCTGACACTTTGTTGACTGGGCACTCAGTGGCGCTTTTGGTTCTTGCAGTCCTCAGGTTTAAATCAGTGCTGTTAAAATACTGTTGTGCTGTGTCTTTACAGTTCTGTTGTTTTAAAATGTTCCCAGTGCTCAGGATCCTTCTGATCAATTTTATTCAGTGGCTTATCTGAAGAATATCCATCACAATGAGGATTTGGGTGTTAATTTCCTGACCGCGCCCACAGTGATAGTGTTAACAGGGCAGCGGTAATCTGTGATGCTGGGTTGTGTGAGGACCGGGGCCGTGGGGAGAGCCGGCGTTGATTTCCCAGACCCAGCCAGGCCAAAGGAAACAACATGGCTCTGTTTGGAGTGTCTGTGCTTGTCATCGGTCTCAAGCTTCACTTGTGCCGTCAGTGTCACCACTACATTGTTACTCATGCCACCAGGCACGATATCCAATACAGCAGCACAGGAACACGGCCAATCAGTAACCTGTGGCTTTCACCTGTTGTCGCCGTTTTGAATTGTGGAAGCATATTTTTTACTTTTGTACAGATGATGTCATGTTGAACCAAAGTTCATTAGTTTCAAACCTTAAAGGGAAAGCCAACTCTTCAGAAGCATAATGGTTAGTGCATTTTAGTAGCTTTTGTATGATAAGATATTGCCGTAGACAGGAAGAAGTAGATGATCTTTGACTTCCTATGTTTCCCTGAATTATTTCTATACATGTGTAGTTGAAGACAGTGATAGCCGTAGCTTAGCATCTACGCATATGAAATTGTCACTGGCTGTGACCCTTATTATATTATTATTAATATTCTGTTTGATTTCTTGATTCATCAATAAAATGTCAGAAAACAGTGAAAAATATCAGCTTTCACAGCTTCCTAGAGCCCAACAGTCCAAAACTAAAAGATAACATAAAAAAATTGCAAATCTTCACAGTTGTGAAGCTCGAACCAGCAGCTGTTGGTCATGTTTGCTAATTTATCAAGGATCAGTTGAACTGTTGGAGTTGATTTTCTGTTGATCAACTAACTTCTAAGATTCATTTACTAATTGTTTCAGCTAATAAGTTGGTGTTTTTGGCTGCTGCTCTTTAACAACATTCAACTCCAATTGTTCTCAGTTTTGAAACTGATTTAATCAAAGATCCTGGATCTTACAGAAACAGACAGGAAAATCAGATCAAAAAAGAGAATTGGTTATTTAATTGCGTTTATTAATGTTTAACAACACAGACCATTTTTGTTGTTTTTATTCTACTACAACTGATGAAACACTTCTTTGTCTATTTTCTGCTGTGACAGTTGTGCATTATACTTTTGTGTCATTATGTTCAGTACACTGTGTTGTCAATGGTTATTGTAATCATGACTTTAATCAATGTTTAACCACATTATATAGCTACACACTGTATATCAGGTATCATATATTGGATATCGCTCACGATCATTTGATGTGACAGCGTAGTAAGGTTTTTCCAGATAGAGAAAATTAGCTGAACAATGATGTGGTTTGTCTGGTTATTCAAATAATATCACCAACAGAGACATGGCTGCTTTTTTCATGATCTAATGGCAGTTTAGTTGGTGGAAAGGTGTTAGTAATGTTGAGTTGAATGAAAATTGATTTTTCCAGTATGTTTTTTGTATGTTGATATAAAATCAGTACATCTATTTTGGCATTTTACATCTTTTTGTAATGGTACACAGTCTTTTTTTGGCTACTCAAGTCAGTGGCTAACTAGTGCGTAGAGTTCCTTCAGTCCTTTAGTTTTTAGTATTGAAGCATCCTTTTTCAAAACTTTTTCCTACAGTCTCTTTGGAAAATATGCCCATGGAAATGAAAGTACAGATACAAACGGTTGTCTATGCAAATGGAAACAAATGCCACTGCGGTAGCTATGCTAGCCACCTGACAGCATCTGTCAGCAGAAGTGGAGCAAATTCAAATGAGCCCTGGTCCCTGTTTTGCACATAAACTGTACGTAGCTTTTGGTCTGTGAGACCAGTTGAAGCTTAATGTGATTACAGTAGAACTGTTAATGTTTCTTGTTTTTACACTCACATCAAAAAGCTGAGGATTAGGTAAAAAAAACAAAACGTGTTCTTTCCTTCAAGATATGAATTACGGTTGTGACATTGCTGTCAAAGATGAGCTCGTTATGTTCAGCCCCACCCTTTGTTGAACGTATCTGCCTTTGTGTTTAGGTGCAGAATTGCTGTACAGATGAATTGTTTAAATCTTAAGCACACATCAGCGACTGCCAGGGAGTGTGTTACTTTACTTAATGTCTGATTTCAGTTTATAGGCCAACCCATAATTATGACTTCCTATTAGACAACATGACCTGCTTTGTGCTTCTTCTGTTCTCCACTATAGCTATGATGGGTAACACCTCTGCAGCATTCCCTGTTAGTTTGCTGTTTTCTTGTGATAAAGAGCTTGATGAGAGTCCTAGAAGTAAGTTTTCCCTCTAATTGATTACTTGAGCATCCATGATGTTGGGCGAAGGGTGGCACGGACGAGTGCTTCGTTTTTGGAGTCGTGTTATGAAAGATGAATAGTCTCGAACAGTCCATCCCTCTCTCCTTTGCTCTTACTTTCCTTTTTTTAAGCTAAATTTGTCTGTACTCTTTAACTGAGGTAACCCATGAAAGTCAAGTCTCTCTGGGTGACTTGTTATCTAATACAGATATTCTCTTCAAATCCAATAAATGAGATGATGATGGTTTACAGGGTAGCTGGAGAGATTTGAGGTTATTGACCTTTGCTGTACATTTTGCTTCAAGGTCCACTAAAACTTTACCTAAAGGAATTCCAGTGCCCACACGCGACTGAGGATAAAAGACATTTGCTTTACAACTTTGTTAAGCTAAGTTGAATCAGATTTAGGCCATTTTGTTCTCTGGGTCAGCCTGACCTATATCACTCAAGTAAAATATTACATCACAAACCCAACTCGATTTACACTGAAATCAAGGCAGAACCACCAGACAATCAGTATCTCATGCCTGTTTGTGGCTTGGAAGTGTACTGGAAAAGGCAGAGGAAAGAGTTAACAAAGCTTGTGTTAAAGCAAATGGTCTCTGGTCTCTTTATGTGTTATCAGTTCCTCTGTAGGGCACTGCAGCACACACTGCATTTATTCAAAGGCCCAGTGTCACACGCCTCTGTGGAAAAGAGCCCTGAGGACCATACTCTGCTTCTTTCCCTCCTCTCTGCCCCTTCCACCCTCTACCCCTCACCTTCACTCCTTCAAGTCCCAACACTTACTAGCTTTGTTGTGGCTTCCTTGGGTTTTCAAGGGCCCCATGTCTGCTGGTGTAAAAATTAGCAGAAGTTGTAGCAGAACAATGTGATCAATGCTGTAGACTGCTATTGGTATTAGTTAAGGTGGGTATTAAAGTTTGCCTGTCACAGAACTGGGAGCAACTACAGGCTAACATGTTAGCATCATAGCCTGTAGGTTTTTCCTGATTTATACCTGAAGAGCGAGCCTAAATTCGTCCTAACAAAAAAAAACATTAAAAAAAACAACGTTTAATCTCTGCCTCTGTGAGACTTTCTCTGCAGACTAGATCAGTGGATTTCCTCCACGTTGAACTTCACCGGATCTGCCAAGAGGAGATCTCCCAGAGCATGTGATCATTTATCAGGCTCCTTCTCCCTCTCCGTCTTTCTGGTTTAGGGCTACTTTCACCCTCTCTCCAGTCGGAGCGTGCAGCCAGTGCTGAGTGCAAACAATCATGTGGTGGTTCCAGGCTAGAGGAGGAGCCCATCAAAAAGACTTGCACAGGAGGCGATGAGGGATTTTGGTCCAGTCATCTTTGTTTAGGGCATACAGAGAGTCCTGGGAAATGTCTCAAAGTCACTGATAAGATGAGCTCCCCTCATAATGCTCCCCATTGTCCATTAGCAGGAAGTCAGCTGAAGCAATGAGACAATAGTCATTTACAGTATCATGCCTATAGATTGATTTTGCACGGCAGCAGTGCTGGTTATATTTGTATACTTTAGGGGATGCAATTAACAGCTTGTTTTTTTGCCTGTATATTTATGTGAGCACAGTTAAGCTACAGCATCCAAGTGTACCACATTTATTGCTTTATTTTAGGGTTTAGAGAAGAGGGCCTGTGATCAGAAAAGCATGAGTTTAAAATCAGGAACTGCTGAATAAACCTGAATAGAGGAAATTAATGAGAAACTCAACTCACCTCCCTCTAGTCCTGTTAAGAGAGGTGTAATGTAGGGCTGGAGTGAACTACATATGTGGTTGATTAATCTGCTAATTATTTTTAATTGATAGCTCTTACAAAAAACACAATAACAATGTCAAAAATGCCAATCACGCTTTTCCAGAGTGCAAGACATCATTAAATGTCTTGTCAAAAATAGCAAAATAACATATTTACTATAATTTAAGACAAGCACAATTCTCAAATCGCAAATCGTCACATTTGAGAAAGTGTAATCATCACATTGTTGACAATTTAGCTTGACAAATGAGTTAAAACTACAATATGAAAGTTCTTGAAATCCCACCTTTCCCACTCCCTGCTCTGTTACACTCTGTCCAGCCTTTCACCTAATACAGGAACCAAGAGCTTCCTAGCCCATGAGTCTGCTAATTTGAAGACTTGATTAGAAGTGAGTTCATGTATTGATTGGTAGACCTGAGCTCGCAACCCTGACTTTACCCTTCTCTGATTGGTTAGAAGTGCGAGCCTCACTCAAAAACTTTAGAAGGTAATACTGTAATCTGCACTGCTGCCAGGCTGTTCACTGTGTCTGTGTCAGGGCACCGTTGCACAGCCTCGTCACCTCTGACAGCACCTCTCCACATTAAGACATGATTTGGAGCATATTCCTACAAAAAATATTAGAACAAATGTACACAGCATTAAATTATTAATTAATTATCAGTACTCTATGATCTAATCTAATTATCTTTCAGTTGATGGAACAACTAGGTTTTGCAGCTGGTACTGTCGTTAATGTATATTGTAATAAATAACCTATTTTTTTACTACTTTGGAATTACTACACATAGCATATCATATTTCTCCTTCACTCTGGCAAACTTTTAATGAAGTACTGAATTGAAATACTTTGGGAATACCAAAAATATTGAGAATATTGGTCTGAAAACGTGTTCTACATGTAGAAATGTACTATGTGTCTATGTGTGTATGTGTCTTTTAATGAACCATTTGTTCCATAGCTGTTAAGAGAAAGACTATACATTGATGGGAGATTGGGTTGATTCAATTTCAGCAAGTAAATAATATGACTTTTGTAATATTTAAGCCAATATGTCGGTTTGTTTTCTTTTTGAGTCTGTATGTTAGGTACAGAATCCATGGAGATGGGGCATGGTTAGTTGAGCTTATCTTAGACTGAAGCAGGGGGAAACAGCTAGCCTGGTTGTGTCCACAGTGACAGAAATGCCTACTCACAACCTTAAAGCTCACTTGTCAGCATTTTAAATCTTGTTTGTTTTATCCATAAACAAACAGAAATGTAAAAACAACAATTTCTGGTTTTACAGGAATTGTGTGGTGTAACTATTTCTTGATGAACAGCTGTTTATGAATCTTGTGCACGGTGTCCAGCAGGTTACCAGGTGGAGTGTGAGCACAGATTATAGTATACAGTAGGTTCCTGTGTGGGCTTCGTGGTACCAAACCTGACAAACTTTAGGAAGCTGTGCATTGTCCTTGTGCCTGGTAGTTGTTTGTTTAGATGTAATACTTGTTGAGTAAGATATTCTACTACTTGTTCTGCTCCTGCTGGCTGTGGTGCTTGTGCAAATCTTCAAGCAGGTTCTTAAGACCAAGAACCTGCTTGAAGATCAACAGAACAAGACAGTGATTGTGGTGGACACAAGTGTATATGTATTATTGTATACAACAAAGTGTGGAACTTGGTGTTAAGAAACATTATGTGTGGTAGGTCTCTCTAGATTAATGCACATGCAAAATGTACCTTTTGTTTGTTGTTTTGTTTAGCTGTAAACCTTTTGTGGCAGCATGAGTTTCAACAACATTAAGTTGTATTGTTTCAAAATATTATTTTACTTTTAGTAGTGGTGAAAAACTGCTTTTATCACATTTGAATTTTATTACACGGGAAGTGATTGCTCAGCTTTCACAGACAGAGCTTAAGTGGGCATGATTTAGGTATTTCTCTGTTCATATTACACTGGCTGTTTTAATAGTGTGAATGTGATGTCAAGGCTTCGACCTTTCCATTACAACGCTTTACAAGAAATGATTATGTTTCTCAGTATATGTTATGGTCTGTTGTTTATTTCTTAATGTTTTTCTCCTCAGGAGTTCTTTGATCACGCAAAGAAGCTATGGGACGATGAAGGAGTGAAGGCATGCTTTGAGAGGTCCAATGAGTACCAGCTCATCGACTGCGCACAATAGTGAGTTCAAACTTTAAAAGTATATTTTGTGGTAGGAGTTCGGGCTTTTTATACTTAGAAGTTCACATAAGATTTTCATAACTGCATAAATTATGCAATCAGTTATCTGTGTGTGCATTATATACTGAGAGCAAGACAAGAGAGTTTGTTTTTACAGGCAGCAGACTATTGTCACATCCCTGCTGTGTCCATCCTCTTTGTGTTGTGTTTGAGGTGAAAACTCTGCGGTGTGCGTGCTTGTGTCATGTCATATATGCCTGTGGCTGAGATATGTTTACGCTGGGTGTGGCAGGGCAAGCAACAGTTGTATTCTTTGGAAAATTATACATATATCACCTTACGTCATTGTGTTTGACATTTCACTATGGCAATATGCAAAGGCTGCTTTGGCCTGTATTAAAATGCTCAACTGTTTTATTGGAATTGTCTCATGTAGTTTTTGTCTGTAAAACTGTAATACTACTGTTGTTAAAGTATTTCTCAGTTCAGTGTTTGGGTGGACAAAAGCTAAGTGGGTCATGATTTTGGCTACCACATGTATAGTGTTTTACTTAATACAATTGTACTTCAGATAATATAGTTATGAAATACTGATAACTGCTGTGTGGCAACACGCTGAAACTGATATCTTTTTGCACGGTGCCCCGGATTGTTTGTAATTCTCCAACAGTACCTGTTGTCTGTAAAAGGAAGTTTGGATATGCAAAGTGATTCACTGATTACAGTGCTTTCCTTCTGCTTCCTCTCTGACTCACTCTGGACCTCTGTAAATATGAGGACATGTACATGGTATAGGCTCAGCAGTGCAACCCTCTGGAAGTTGTCATCTGCCATCCTAAAGATTGGCTCAGTCAAAAACACACTTTATCGGTGAAATTGTCCTGTTGTTAGGGTACTGTGAGTCTGTGTTGCATGGGTGTAGCATTGAGATGTTTTAAAGATGATAAAGCATGTAGAGAAGTCTCTGTTCTCCTTTCCTGAATGTCTTCCATTCATTGAACATAAATTTGACTTCGGATGAAGTCTTCCCTGGTTGCCCTGGATGAAAGCAGCTTCCATAGAATGGAGAGAGATAGTCAGGTGATGGTTGGAGAGTCACATGAATCTGTAAGGTGGAGCTGCTACAGTCTAGGGCCTGTGTTTGTCTTTGCTGCTCTCAGTCAGTCTGTGTTTGTGTATTGTGCAACTATATGTAAAAAAAAGAAAAAAGCATCGTCTGTTTATTTCAGTCAATTATTTCAGTTTATTTTTGTATCATAATGATGCCACATAGTATTGTGATTATAAACATTTAAAACTAAAACATAACTTTTTTCCTCGTTTCAACTCTCTAAATGCAGTATTCTTCTTCATGTTTAAATACTGTAATAACTGAAACCACTGAAGCGCTCAAAATACAGCTGTTCTGTCACACGAATAAGCATTAATTGAGTGAAATAAAGACAGTGGACTGCATACAGTATTTAAATGGAGCATTACTGGTTTGTGATGTCAAGAGTGCATGAAATGGTTTTGAACTTGGTTGCTATATATACTCTTCTTTATGTGTAGCCTATAGGTAGCCTATATTTCGCATTGAAGTTATGATACACCTACTCTTCTCAAATACATCCAAATGACTTATCTCAATCTTTTTACTCTTGAGTATTTTTTTGACTGCAACTTTTTCCTGCCCTTCATGCTCTCATCCCGTCACCTCCCATGTTTGGCTTTTCTTTTCTTTTCTTGATTGGGCAGCAGCTTGTAACCAGTCAAAGTTTGACCAATAATTCATCATAAAGTAACATGTTTATTTTACTGGTGTGTAAAGGAGATAAATAATTTGATTATGTTATTATTACGTTATGTTGGCTCTTACTAATGTCTTTGGCGCTATGTAGTAAGAATTGGTGTGTGTGTGTGTGAACATGGTTCAGTTATGTGATAGTTAAGGTGTTTTTGTTGTTCGTGTTTCCTTGTCCATAGTAAAATAAAGTGTTTTAGAGTTTACTATAAAATAAGTAAATCAGGGGTTTTTAAGATAGCTTCAGGATCAGGAATGGTTCATTTTTAAATCTCACTATTCTTTACAGACATCATAATACGTCTCTGTTGTCAGTGTTTGATTGATGTCTGGAGGTTGTCAGTCTACATGGCCTCTCGTTTACTTATATCCTCTCTTCATTTTAACCTCAGTATGAACTCATTTGGATTTAGGGCATTTATAGATACTCTGACCTACATGGCAGCAGACCTGTCTGCGTGTTAAGGCCTGCAGACACACACCTATTGTTGTTATGGCCACTGAAGTACAATAACTGTTCTTAGTCACTATCCTGGAAGTATTGAAACACTGGCAGACAGCCTCAGCAGCCAACTGGGTTGAAGAGGAGAGAGCAGAGTTCATAACTTTGGGTTGCTGCCGTATTTAAACACATTTTTGGTATTTTGCTGGTAATATTGTTTGGTGAATGTCTTTTGTGTTGTTTCAGCTATTTCTAAAAGTTCAGAAAAGACATTTCAGAGTGTAAGTGTCTGATCTTGTCCCATCCAATTCTTATAAACCTATAGTCAGCCCAGGAACTTGTCATTTAATATTTTATCTTTCTTCTGTAAATCTGCTCTCTTGATGTTATATATTAAGCTTCTACAAACTTGTGCTTGTGTAGCAGGCTACGTCTTGAATCACAGATGTGATAAAGAGTGCTTTCAGTCACTCTCAGAGTAAATTAAAGAGGAAGTTGGCCTGCCTGTTGCTGTTTGTGGGAGGAGCAGATTAGTAGGCAGTAACCTTACATGCTAACAGTTAAAGACAATAGATACAGATCTAATAAAAGCACCGTCAGATCTAATAGAAGAAGAACTTTTGGTTAGATCTAGCTGTATGTCGAACTGAACTGCATTGGATTATATACCTCTACCATTTCATCTGCTTTGTCCTTCACAGACCTTCCTCCTTTTTTTTCCAGCAGGCCTAGTGCTAGATGGCCCATTGGACAAAGGCACAGGAAATAAGTATGGGCCGATAGCGAACACTTGTTATGCCAAAGAGCATGTCTGTATCGATGCTTTTGGAATCCTGTCACCCATCGATCCGCCCTCTGCATTGCACATTTATACGTTTTAAGAGCACAGATATGTGGCTGCCAGTTGATTGATTATGAGCTATTTTCAGCTGCAGCAGGCTGGTTCCATTGCTGTGCCTTGGATGTGTCAACAGCAAAATCAAACACTTTTTCACACGCCAATCTGAACTCCCAGGCCTCTTGCTTTTTTCTTTTTTTCTTTAGTGAGTGATTGTTGCATATGCAGTTCACGGCATAATTCTTATACCAAGGTATTTCTAACTCTAGTGAATAGTTGTTATTCTGTGTTAGATGCTGTTTTGGCTGGTGTGTGTGTATATATCTGTGTTGGTGTGTGCTGTGGCTGAGATGCCAGGCTGCAGCAGCACAGACTGGGCCATGAGAGAGCAGCCCTGGATGGAGCTGGAGTCAGGGAGTGTAACTGAAGAAATAAGGCTATGAACCAGCTGAGCAACACAGCTGGGGTTTATTCCTGCAATGAGAATAAGGCCTGGAACAGAGTTAGAGCTGATGCTGAATACAATGGGTGTGGGTGATTGGAATGTAGTTTGCTTTAGATGACTTAAACCTCACATTTTAATTAACATTTTATGTGATTTAAAATTGTATCATCAAAACAAATTGAGTGGACAGCCATTTTGCCCCTTTGATCAGTTTGAGTAAAAAGATACAGAAACATCAGGCTCAATGTCTAAGGTTCAGTGCCTTGTTGTTGTTGTAGTAGTAGTATACCAATATGCTTTCAGTGTATGCTAATATAAAGTAAGTGATACTGATGAGAAACGTTTAATTTATCAGCTTGTGGTAGAATTTAATAGTTGTTCATACACCTGGACAAACCAACCAAGCTAGAGAATAATACAAGTGATGGATTTTCTTCTTAAATTGTCAAACACTTATTTGATGAGTTTATCAGTCAGTTGAAAGAAACTTATTTGATTAAATGATAATATTTAAAGCCATTTTTCACACCAGAATCCTGAGCTTTCCCTGGTTCCAGCTTCTCACTTGTGAGGATTTCATGCTTTTCTTTGTTAGTGGAAAGAGAAAACCAGGAAGTTGAAGACATCACCTTTTCAAAAAAGTGGCAGATTCATTAATAATAGTGACTTTTATTGCAAAAATACAAGATACAATGACTTTATACCTTATTAATACCTTTTCTTATCCTTCCTGTTGAGGGAAGAATTGTATTTGATTTTCTGACAAAGAGTCCCGGAGATGGAGCTGGGCTGTGGATAGACATGTCTAAGGCTGGGCCTGGTTTGTGGCCTAGGCTGGGGCTGGGGTTGGGGCTAGGGTGTAGTGCTGGTCACGGGACTCTAGTGCTGGTCACGGGACTCTGTCACCAGCCTGGGGGCCACTGACACAGTCATCTGGAACAGTAAAGTGCTAAGAATGGTCGGCATTGTCAGCCAGCTCTGGCCCCTGAAGGGCCTACAGAAACAGAGGGGCTACGCTTTGCAAACAGTGGTTCTCCTCAATAAGGAGCCTCTTCTATTCATGGAAGAGCCCGAGAGAGTGATATTTATACACTGGCTGCATGTCACTGCTGCTTTTTTCTGTCACCAATAAGTTGTTTGAGTTCTTCATGTTTTAGCTAATTGGATGTAGAAACACAAAATCCGTGGATGAGACAGATTTTGCTCGTCTTCTGATCTCTGGGTGTTTCTTAACACTACCACCTTCTGTATCTGTGGGTGTGTATATGCATGTAAAAAGCTGAGACTCTGTTAGACAGTTGCAGTCTGTAGGGCTAACGATGTTAGCTTTACTGTTAATTGTTAAACAATTAAACAAAGCCAGTGATGGGCTGGTCAGAAGAGGAGGACAAAAGGCAGAACAAAGGCAATTTATGAATTGTTTGGTGTAATATTGGATTATTAGTCTAAAGACAAAAATGAGAGATGGAGGAGCAGCACAACCAAGTTTCTAAAATACATCAAACAAGGTTGTGAAGAGCAAAATTAAAACACATACTGAAACTAACAAAATGCAGCAGAAGTATGTCTTTAATTCAGATTCAGCACCGGAGAGTGAAGCCAGTTTCACTAAATAAACTCCTAAAAGAACGAAATGGTTTCAGTTGATTTTATTGAATCTGTTTGTAATTATGTATTTTAGCACGAGATTTGAAACGTTCTGTTAATTCAAATGTTTACTACAGTAGAATTGTAATCATTTATTACTAAACTAATTGTTAAAAAAAACTTCATAAAAGGCCTTAATCCAGATTAACAAAAACCTTTGTGTCACTTGGCAAAATCAGATGACCCTGCTGTCAGCTGACTGAGAAATAATCAAAGGGGGCACTATGGAAGTGTTTGTGTGCATGTGTTTGAGTATATCTGTGACTGTCTAGTTGTGTGTTTGTGTGCATGTGTTTGAGTATATCTGTGACTGTGTAGTTGTGTGTTTGTGTGCGTGATTTCTGAGGAAAAGGAAGGAGTGGTATTGAACTGAAGAATCTGATCTACTGGAAGCTCAGTGGGACTCCAGCTACACAAACCACTGTCCTTACGGTTGTTAGAGCCCCCTGTGGGACAAACTCTCTCTCTCTCTTTCTCTATCCTTCTTGTCCTCACTCTCTTTCTCTCTTTCTGTGTCTGTCTGTTTGGTCTCCTCTTGATGCCAGAAAGCGACAGCAGAGAGGATGTTGCAGAACACACGTCCCTTATATGAAGCGTTTTCCAAAGTGTGTGTCTGGGAACTCTTTTCAGACAGGGCATCATTTAACATCTTTATGTTTACAAGTAGGGTCTCTAACTGTTAATGGCTTTGTCTGTCTCTTACTTCAGTGTTTTTAAAGTGCTGTGGATATTGTTGAAGTTGTAGATATTGGGTGAAGAAAGCTCAAAGCCTTGCCTGGGCATTTGGAAACAGTTAAGAGAGCCTAAAGCTGGCCAGCAAAACATGCTACATGTCACAAGATTAGCTACACTGCCAGTGTGTTTTTATTTTGTTTCTAGAGACCAGAGGCTATTCCAGCCTGTATTTAGTTTAGTCAATGAGTTGAATCACATTTCAAAGACAGCCGAGCTCCATGGAAAAACATATAAGTTTTACTTTGCCTACATCAAAATACAGAGGAACTAAAATCTCTTTTTGTAATGCATATTAAATTAGCAAAATTGTGTTCTTTTTTGTCTTGTTGATCTTAAACATGAACAATGTTGCAGAGAAAAATGGGATTTTATGTTCCAGTTAAAGAAGGGGAATTGTAGCTATAAATAGATTTTTATTTTTGGTTTAAAATGTGCGTCCATTTTAAAGGACAGACAGAGACACAGAGCGAGGCCGGTGAATGGCGGATATCTGTGAGTCTGTTACTGTGTGCCGATTACACACACACACACACACACACACACCTTTCTCTCTCACACACACATACACACCCTGCTGTTGACCAGGAGAGTAAAGGCATAGACTGCTGGAGGACAGCAGCGGCGCTGCAGCTCAGAGATTGTGGAATGGTCGTCCATAGACACCCCCCCTCCATCCGCCCCCCTCGTCCCTCTCCCTCTCCCTCTCTCTCTTCACT
>JAUMHL010000010.1:17777173-17799679 GCA_032362345.1 Sandelia bainsii | reverse complement strand
AGAAATGGTGAAAAGAGAGAGAGATCCCAGTTGTGTGTGGTGCTCGTTCTGCAGGCCCGGCTGTATGGAGATTGTGGTTGGGCTGCCTGTCCCCCTCCTCCCTCCGCCAGCGCTTATGTAAAGGAACAGCGCAGCCGGGGCAAGCAGGAGCTATTTATAGCGCAGCACTGCAGAGCACTCACTGGTGGAGGGCGTCACGTGTGTGTGCGCGCCGCCGAATCAAAGGGAGTATCCCGGCAATGCGCTGTAAACAAAGGGAAGGTCAGTAGCAGAAGGTGAGACACAAAACGCCTCTGTATTGGTTTTGTGCGTGCGAGTGACTACACACTGCCTGTCCACACCTTCTCTTCCCTTAATGCCCTGACATAAAACAAATCATTCTGTATGTAAATGCACCTGTATGCTTTCCTTGCTTGCACACACACAGCTCAACCTTTTTTTCCCCAATGCTAGAGACAAGAGGGGGGAAGCTGAATTGATCAAAGCAGGGTTTGACATGTGAGGAGACATTTTGCTGTTTAATCATGACAGGGGCTCCCAGCTCCACACTCTCTCCCTGTTGCCTATCAGAGTGAACAACAGCAGACTTGAAGCCACGGAACCTCCATCATAAACCACATGCCCACATGTGTTTAGCACTGACAGTAGCATGTTATGTATCTCACAGAGATTTCAGACCCATACTGCCTGCTCACAGTGTGGCCCGGTTGTGCAATGTATCTCAGGTTGTGAAGGCGCTAGGCCCTGGCTAGCAGTTAGCAGTGTCCAGCCACACCCAGGCAAAAGGTCTCCCTCCACCTCAGCCACTAGTCAAACAAGCGTCAACTTTCACCTCCTGTGGAATGTATCCAGAGGGGGGCACAGCTATTTATAGAAACCTTTTCTATTTTTCTGTCAGAACGGTTTGTTTGCCTAGACATTTCGAGCTGTTGGCTATTTCATCAGGCTAGACTGGAGGAGGTAGCTTGGAGGCTAACTTAAGTAAACATTGTGCCCTAGCACAGGCCGTGTCACAGCACCTTTGGTTGGATGATATATTGTTGTAGTTATTCTTAGCCTGTGTTTCTTGATCGTCTTCAAACTGAAGATGACCACAAAACAGATATTGGTCCGTTTCTATCTTAAAGTGTCCTGACAAGACACTATGCTACATTTAGGGAACATCTGGTTTCTGTTTGTAAGCCTTTATGGTTTTTTTCTTTATGGAGTGATACTGTACTGTACTCTAAAACAGTATTTATTTAGACATTTCAGCCCACACCTAATATGTTTTTACAGCTGCTGAGTACTGACATGTTCACATGTGTGCATGTTACTTTGTCTTCATGTTTAATCATTTGTAATTTCTCAAACGTTTTTTTGTATCTTCTAAATGGTGAGGGTTTGATGCTTTTCTTTGTCGTAGGTTGTTGAGTGTTTGTTAAGTAAATTGATAATAAAATAATGGAAACTGTGTTTTTTACTCTACTCAAAAATGTTAAACAGCTGCTGTATTATATATATTGTGGACATTGCACTTGGTCTGCAGTTCAGTATAAATGTGAAGATTTTGGTGTAGAAGTGGAGTGAAATGAGGAGACTAGTGTATCAGGTCAGGATCTTACTGAATAGCAAATTGATTAGTATTATTTTTTACAGTGAACCACTGTAATAATCAGCATTTTCCGTTCCGTGTGGGTTGTGTGACCCGGTTCTCACCTGTTCACACTGTGCACTCATTACTCTCAGATATTCCACTAATCACCAACAGATCAAATCACTGCAAATCCATTTCCACAGATCTGCTGGTATAACAGAAATGACAGTTAAATAACAAGCTAATTCATACAGACTAGCAAGACTAGAAATAGCCTCCATAAGCCTAAATTTGCAGTGAACTCCTTCCAAAAACACACACACGCATATACACACACACGCAGTGCAGTGACACATATAAAGGTGTAGAAAGCTCGTACAAAGCATGGTTCTGCTTTGTGTTGATGTATGGGAGAGTCTGGGAATAGAAGGATACAAGTGCAGCCAGGCTTAGGAAAGGACAGAGAGAGAGAGAGGAGTGGTATGGACTGACTGGAGTTGCCATGGGAACCCAGCTGCTAAAAGCAGGCAGGGTCATTTTGGAAGAGAGGCTGTGTGCAGCAGGAGCAGAGGGATGCCACCCAGAGGCCAGTTTGTGAACTGAATACACACAGGCCTGTATGGCTCTGTTTATGAGTACATTTCATTCAGAGAATCAACATGTTTAAAATAGTTTTAAAAACTATAAAGGGGAATTAACTGCAACTGTTGTTTTTATTGAGAATGTCTTTCTTCCTGTGTAGTTACGGTTGATTTCTGATCATCAGCCGGTTCAACATGCACACTCGGTTCCGGCTTACGCAACCTGCCCTCGTACTGTAGACTTCCCTCTCTGATATTAGTTTTTCGTTATTGACTTTTGATTAGGGGAAAAGAGGAAAAGCTCATTTTCGCTGGGTCACCGGTTGACTTCCGAGAGGAACAACAAATTTGACATGGAGGCTGCAGTTGTTTACGGGCAAGAGAATTGAAACCTGATCAATATTGTTGATTAGACTATTTTTACTTGCTTTTCTATTTTTGGTGCAGACTAATTCAGTAGCTGACAGATAATGTATTGATGCTGGGCTTCAATATTATTTAGAGGCACCCATAAGTCAATTTCACTGTGAGGACTGAATTGAGAGCTCCACATGGGACATGGTTCAGACGTGACAGAGTCCCCACTGGTTCAAACACTGAATTTGGGGGCTGAGTCTGTTTTAAGTAGATGTAATTTAATAGTCCATGTAGACATTGAACAGAGACAAAAGACAAAATTTTTATACAACACCTTTCAAAACTATGACTTGATGCGGCCCTGGAAGGCGAATTGGTGGCCTTGAGATAAAGCAGGCACTTTTGTTTACACAAGATTTGGTTTGACTTTCAGGAGTGTCTCCGTTCTTGTTCCTATATTTAGGAAGTACCCACTGAGCCGTTGATGGATTTGTCTAGTTTCAGATCCATCTCCCAAACTGCACAGTGTTCCTGTTTGGATGGATGAGGCTCGGATCTTTCCACCAGTTCACCAGGATCCTGCACGGCTCCAGCTTCACTTTGTCCTGTTGCATGTGGCTCTGTGTGCTGTAGCAGGTCAATACCCCTGACAGTCAGTGCTGTGCAGCTGGTTTTTAGGGATACTGGGTGTGTTCTTTAAGAGAAGACAGATGAAGTGTGAAGGAAAAGTTCTCAAGCTGAGATATTAGGAACATAATTTGGCAGGAATGCCATTTCAACTAAAGCTGAAACTATCATTTAAATTATTGATTAATTGGATTAATTTGAAATCCTTCTGCTACTTTTTAGGCAAAAGTACTAAACAATCTCTCTTTTCCAGTCAATCTGAACATTTGGTAATTATCTCTGGTAATCTCTTTTGAATTAGTTATGTCAATGTCTTTGGGTTTTGAACCGTTGGTTTATTATAAAATAAAAATGTGTAATGTTGGATCCTTAGAAATTATAATGAATTTTTAGAGATATAGATTTACTAGATTAAATAGTTTTTTACATTGATCCTGGATTTAGTTTGTTTTTAAATATATTTAGCATCATGTTTAGTGTGACTATTTTTATTTAGATTTATGTTTTTGCACTTGCCAGACACCATTTGTTAGTCAAACCATTTACTGTCAGTTTGTACATGAACACTGAATAACTTTCAGTGGTCCTCATTTCTTTCTTTTTATTTAATTCAGCTATGGTGAATCCTGCAGCACATACTGATTTTGTTCTATTTACAGCAAATAAATCTTGTGAGTTTTTACTTCAGATGTTTTTCTTGGCAAAATAATAAATGAACGTACAGATACAAATTCAAATATTTAAATAGAACTTCACCAGAAAGCAGCATTCTGATTGTGATGCTGCCGTGACCAGCATTGGGTTTTAAAACACCAGTCAGATGGAGACTAAAGTGAAAGTCCATTATGTTGGCCTGAGCGGCTCAAAATATGGAAACTATTGATTGGATTTCTCTGCACTGCTAATTAAAGATGGTCCACTATTTGTAAAAAGTCAACCCAATTATCAAATGAGCACATGAGGTTGGGCGCTGTTTGTTGGCATGAGGGTTGGAGGGGACTTTTTTTTCCAGCCGTTATTCCAGTATAGTTGTAACTTTTCACTGTCTTTTTTCCTCTTGTACATGTTTGCAAGAGACTCTGCAAGTTTTTGGTTTTTGCTCATATGCTACGGTTTATTTAGCCACAAATTCAATGCTTAACTAAATTCATGCATTCACTCATTTATCCTGTTTGTAGCTTTATTTGTAGTTTGGCTTGTTTGTTTGTTGTGGCTCCAAAATGGTACGTGAGTGTGCATTGGTGGTCTGGTTGAGGAGGAAGCTCCCGTGGAGCTGGGTGAACTGTGTCCCCGAGCCCCAGTGTGAAGTGTTCTCTCTACCCATATTTCTGCTCAGTGGGCAGCAACATGTGACCTGGACACGTAGAGGATGAGGCCTGATGCCCCCCAGCATCAACTGTCCCTCAACCTCTTGGTGTGTGTGGGTGAGGTTTTGGGTATGTGTGTATTCATTCTTATGTTTTGTGGAAAGATGAGGCCAGCAACACAGAAAGACCAGGCCAAGTCAAGTGATACTGTCCACACCAAAACCTATACATAGCAACACAGACGGGCCCGCAGGATGAGCACAATGTGTTTTGGTTAAATACAGAGACAACCCAGCCCCGCAGACACAAAGAGAGGGACTGTAAAAGACATGATAGTCGTGGATTTTTAAGTTTAACTTGCCAGTCCAAAATAAACCGTCATGGAATAAAAAGCCATCTTGATGTGTGTGTGTGTGTGTGTGTGTGTGTGTGGTGGTGGGGGGGTCAGGGTGCAAGGATAAAAAGATAAATGACAAACTACAGCTGGATTGAAGCAGTTTATGGTTCGTCAACAGACTTTAAAGATGGAAAAACAAAGACAAATAATTTTCCATATATGTACTGTGGACGTACTGAGAACAGTGAAGTGAAAAACCGGTGGCCTTTTATTCCTCAAGTCCACAATTTTGCCCAGTATGACCACATCACATAATGATCTCAGTTCTGGGAGGAAACTAAAGAAACCAACACAAACCACAGATTTCCCTGGATCTGAAACGCAGCTTGTCTATTTGTAGCATCCGACCAGAACAGCTGTAGTCACTGAAAACTGAACCCAAACCTTTTGATAAGGCTTTATCTGGACGGCCACTCGCTAGTCAATGTTATCTTTTTCAGCATTTTTCCTGAATCCAGGACCCTGGTTATATTTTCTTGTTTCTTGCTGGGTATGAGGACTATATTTGGCTCTTCAGTGCTCTACCAATAGTACTTGTGTCACATGGCAGTCACAAAGTGCTCAGTAATTATAACCTAGCAAGGTTTCTGCAAGGAAGGCTGACTAAAAATACTCCCACATTGTTGCAATGATGGAGCAAAAGCTGAGGTTTTTGGAGGTTTTGACTCTATGTCTGTGTCTGTTCACTGGAGAAGAGTGTGTGCGTTTCTGATGCCTTGCTTCCTGGTTCCAGAGAAGCACTAAAAGACATGCAAATGTAATTAATTGTGTGATTTGTTTTTGTTTTTTTCTTCAGCATGTTGTCTATATGTCTATATGTTTTTTCATGTTGCTGAGATGATTTCAGATAATTTTTGTTTCTGTTCTAGGATAATGTGCATTGTTTGTTAGTTTTTTTTGTTTTTTGTGTTTTTTAATAACCAAAATATTTCCCTTACATTCACTGAAACACTTCATTTTTTTCTGTAGCTGAAACACAAGTCGATTAATTGTTGGTTTTGGTAATCCATAAAACATTTAACTAATTTCTTCAAACTAAATACCAATTTCTTGTTTTTGACTGTTGCTCAGCTTTTTTGTCTTGTAATCATTAAATATCTTAGCAGTTGTTTTTTTTTTTTATGAATTTATGATGGGCATGTTTCTATTTTCTCACAATTTATAGATTAAACAATTTATCAGGAAACTAATCAGCAGATTACTTGAGAGAAATGTTAGTTGCAGCTCTGTTAAACAGACGTTTTGAATGTATTTTCCTGCTTCATAAAACACTTTTGGAAATTTGCATTGTTTACAATAAATTAGATTTGACTTTGTTTTGCAGAGTACAGATACACAGCCGACAAACTTCTAACCAGAAGTGCAAAGAAAGTATTATTTACAGATAAGGTGCAGGTATGAGTAACTAAGTACTACAGTGTAAGTGGTGCCATAAATCTGATGCTAACATGGTTATGTCAGCTTCTAGTCTTGTCATTTTTGTATTTTTTTTTTTTTTTTTGTATTGTCACATTTTAGAGCACCACCAAATACCTGTATTATCACCCTCCACAGTTATTAGACATAAGATGACTTTATGAGGTGCTGATGTAGCTTTTAATTATCTGATGATTATTGTTTTTGATTAATTGATAAATTGTTTAGTCTGTGAAATGTCAAAAGAGTGAAAAAATGTCCATCACAGCATTTCATTCTGGACGTATTTGGCATCATTGCACTATTTTCTCTTGGAAAAATGATTGCAATTATCAAAATAGTTGCCAATTATTTTTTTCGTTGACCAGCTATTTAATTAATTGATATATTTCTAAAAGAGATCAAATTCCAGATAACTAAGGAAAAACAATTAGCTTGTGTGTGTCTTTCATTCTTTTTACTTCAGTATTTTCAGTTTTCATGTGAAATGTTTTTGTTTTATTTCTAAGGGTTTTTAAAAATTATTCAGGAGTGGAAGAAATGAAACTTTGATATGAAACGACTCCACCCTATAGACAAATAATTACAGTATTCCTTTGTACTGTATTAACAGATCACAAGTGAAAAAAAAAAAGAGTTTAAGATAGGGCTATGACCAAAATTTCATATTCCAATATAAATAATTTCATATCCTCATAACGATGAATAGTGAGTGTTAGCACCACCTCACGTAACTCCTGTTTCCTGACTGTGTAAACTGGGTTCATGTCTGCAGATGTGCTGCAATGGCAACTGTTATCGCCTTCCGTCTTCATGATTCTTTGCCATATGGTGTGCTGCGGGCAAAAGCCTCTTGTTACTTCTGAGTCTGACATTTGTTTTGAGCACTCAACTGTACTTTTGTGGCCCTTGTCTGTTGCGTAGTTGTCGCGTAACCTCAGCGTCCTGTGTTCGACTCCAGCTGGGAACCTTTGCTGCATGTTGTACCCCTCCTTCTCTCATGTTTGAACTCCTCCTTTGAGACATTTTTTTATTACGGCACATAATGGACACGAATATGAGGATTCATCAAAACGTTGTTTTTACGAGCTGCATCTAGTGGTCATAAACTTGTCAGGATGTCTTTAAGCTTCAGGTTTAGTGTCTAGACAGGTTAAGGTTCAGGATGAGTTTAAGGTCTAAAAGGTGCTTCAGTTCAGGTGTGGAATTTTACATACTGAATTAGACTTCTGATCAGTCTGGGGCGATGAGTTGGCACAAATACTGCAACATGTCTGGTTAATGAGTACACAGTGTAGCTTGTACTGTAATAAATGCAATGCAATTTTAGATGTCACGTCAGACTTTTTTTTGTGACACATTTTCCTAACAACTCAACCAAAATAATTAAAAGATTAATCATGAGTGTAATCAGATTTGTTCACAAACCTAAACCTAGTCCTGCATGAAACTTTATTTTGTAGAAAGCAGAAAACGTGGTTATGGATGTCCATTTTAAAGGCTCCTTTCCTCCTCTACATACTGTACATGTTGTTGGTGATACAGTCGATCTTCTGTGTATGCACATAAACTGTGAGAAAGTCTTGTCTTTTAGAAATAGCCTTGCTTCTCCTTTTGAGTGGTCTGAATGTGGCACAAATAAAGTTGGTGTGATTGTTGTCAGAGCACATGAGCAGTATCTTTGTTACCTAATGGTTCATAAAAGAGCATTCATTCTCAATTATTCAACGCTCGATGGGGGTGCTACTTTTAAGGACTGAATTGGACATAAACTATCCCAGGCTGAAACCACAGAGAAATCCAAACCCTGACTACGAATTGTGTGTGCATCAGGTTTTTTGTATTCGTCTTGTAACTTCCTGAAGCCACAGATGGTTTGAGAAATGAGGTATGGTAAGATATTTGGTCCACATCTGTGCCCTACATACCAGAATCACTCACCAACTTCAGCTATAGGCTGGTATCTCTACTCTTCAAGAACTACCCGACACACCCTAATCTCTACTGCTGTATGTGCTACTTGCTTTGCTCTACTTTCATTTAATGGCATATTGTGAGTTCACTAGCATGACTGTGACCGGCACTACTCCTTAGGTTAGGTTTAGGTTTAATGCAGGAACATATTGGAAACTTGATTGATGTGTTGATTGATTTGCTTAAATAATAAATTGTTTGATTTATGTAACATCATAAAATAGTCAGATCACAATCAATTTCTATCACATTTAGCCACAGTCCAATGTCCAGCGATTAATTTAAATATCCTGAACTATAACTATAAATATAACTTTTGACTAATTCAGCTGTTGTAGCAAATCCTTTTTACAAATAGATGTTTTGCACTCTTTTTGTGACTTCTAAAGGTAATAATTTGCTTTTTGAGATTTAAGGACATTTTTGCAATGACCCCATTCATTTCTAACCCTGGTGTTGTCCACTGTTGCCCTGTAGTAAGTCAGTTAAAGGACATTTTATTGACGTGTGTATATATAATGTACACATCAGTCAAATCATTTCAACTGCTTTTTCCGTATTAATAGTTTTTTGAGTCTATATGCATCCTGGCTTTGTCATGATATGATCGAGACCATCCATGGGCCTGTGTGACCGTGTGTCCCCGGCCTCTGTGTCCTTAGCCTGCCTGCTGTGCTGCAGAGAGCAGCTGCTGCTGCTGCTGCTACTGCTGCACATGCTCTCTCGGTAGTGAAGAGATGGCAACAGCAAGCTGTCTAACCTCCACAATAACCGCCTTATGTAATCACTCTGGCTAGAGACAGACCAAAATAGGCCAGACTGAGCAGCCCTGCCCTCTTGTGGCAACTGGCTGCCTTAACAGCGGCCTGCTGAGCCTCTATGGGGGGGCAGACATGGCGGCCGCCTTTTGCACCGTTCACCATAGCACACAAGAATGTCTAAACACGAATTTCAAACAGTTTCTCCTCAAAACAGAGGTTTAATAAATGATGTCACAGCTGTGGTGTGATCATATTTGAACATTTGTGATTTACAGCTGTGGATTTTTTAGCATGAAAGTGATTGTGTTTTTTTCTTTGAGACGAACTTGCTTTTACTAGTGTTGTTTTGTCTAATGTTGAATCAATTTCTGGAGACATTGTCATATTTTTTGTGGTTTTCTTACTTAACTGACACGGTAACTGATATTAAACTATTTTATGAAGTACACTTTTAATAATAGTGCACTGTTGCTCTCTTTGCAGTTTCCTGGACAGAATTGACTCTGTAAGACAGAGCGACTACACACCAACAGACCAGGTGAGTCCTCCTGTTCATCTGCTTCATTGCAGGGCTATAAATCAAGATCTTTTGTTTTGTAATTACTTTTCCTGAACTCCTGAACTTCCTGAAACTTCTTGACAAGTTTGGGTCTTATCAGGGCTCTTAGTTTGTAGTAACTCATAATTTACAGAACCCAAATGGTAATTGCTTGTGTCTCCTCCTTGTAAGTCGCTTTGGATAAAGGTGTCTGCCAAGTAAAGTAAAGTCGTTTCTCCTCTGTTGTCATGTTTTACAGGACCTGCTACGCTGCCGAGTGTTAACTTCAGGGATTTTTGAGACGAGGTTCCAAGTAGACAAAGTGAACTTTCAGTAAGTTTTTGCTTGTTATTCATTGTTTATCTTTTGTTATTTTACATTTTTCCAAGCTAGGTTAAACAAATGCTCCATCCATGCAGACAATTGATGGAAAACCTGATCTGTACCACTTTTGATTGACATTGATCATCCTTTTATTATTATGATAGTGAACATACAATAAATTACTGTTATAAAGCCTTAAATTTCATGTGGATCCTGAACACTACAGAAACCCTAGAAGAACTCTCCAACATAGAAATCAGTGTTGTCAAATCCTTCCACCTCATTCATTCACTTAAACCCTAAAGAAAATAAGAAAAACATATATATGTCCCATTGATGGAAATGTTTTTCTCTCCTGTCCACATCCGGTGTGAAATTCTTTCTTATGCAGCAAGTTTTCCTAAATCTGCCACTCGGCCTTCAAAAGCAGGCTCTCCAGGCGTTTTCCAGTTTCTGCTAATTATATGCTTTTTGAAAACACTTCTTTGTCTCCTTTGTGCATCAGTATTGCTCCAAATATCCCAGTTTTTAGTGTGATTGCGATATTTACCCAGGTCTCGTGTTAAAAGCCTGAAATGTCATAAGTTTGTACCCTGTAACAGCAGCGTGTCCTTGAACAAAAACACTGAACCTCAGCCTCTACTGTGGCTGGAAGCTGAGGAAAACAACGTCATCTGAGTGCCTAAAATGTAAATTAAATCCTCTGCGGTTGACTGGTGTGATTTCTGTGACAGTTGAAAGTTGTTGATCAGTGGCTGCAGTTATAAGAACAGCTGATAGAGGGTCCAGTAAATGTTTTCTAACTTCTTTGATGATGTCAGAAGAGATGATTTCCACAGTCGCAGACACAACAGACTTATTCTACCATCTGAAACAGGCCTTTGTATCAAATTATATCATCCTGAGTGATTGATAAAAAAAAAGCTCCGGGACATGACTCTCCTTTGGGTGTGTAGTTTTTATTATTCAGCACTGATGACCACGGTCACAGAGGGTACAGGGTTTGTACCCTGTTCTCCATATTATTCCTTCATTAATTGGTTATTCATGTGTTCCATTAAGAGCCATGAACTCTTCTTTGCAAACCAGACCTGAGATTTAGCTTTTTGTGATGATCTAAATTGTTAAAACAAAAGCAGTGCGTAAATGTTTTCAGGGAAACCCACACGTGACCACAAGGGGGCAGCAGCAGGTGCGTTGTTGTGTCTGAAACAGTATTTTGTCTCCTCCACAGTATGTTTGATGTTGGGGGCCAGAGAGATGAAAGGAGAAAATGGATTCAGTGCTTTAACGGTGAGACTTTCAGTCTTTTTCTTGTTTGTCTTCACGTTGTGCGTCGTCCTCAACCAACAACACATTCTCATCCTGTCACATCTCGCCTGTCTTAAAATATTTTATGTCTGCTTCAGTATCACTTCTTCTTTTTTGGGTTATTCCAGCTTAGCAGTGTATTTGTTTAACAAAATGACATTACATTAAATTATATTTAAAGCATCTCTAGTACCAACTTGCAAGTTGAGTGTGAGAAGTAGGACACATTGTCACCTGCTTACAGTGAAGGACAAAAGAGCCACTTTTAAGTGATCACATAATTTATCACATCTGCCCAGAGAAGGAATAGTCCCTCAGAACAATAGTCTAATATATTTATAATGTATAAATATGGATGGAACTATAGAAAGTTGGCTGAAAGGAAAACAAACTTTTGCTGCAGGACTTTCTGCTGCTGGTAGGCGTCTGAAATTATATAGTAAGTATATAATATTAATTTAGTACAACTACCATTAGATGAGATCTTTTTCTCTACATGAGACATCACAGGATTTTTTATTGTATTTCATCACAGTATGTGCTTTTGTCGAGGTTGAATTGTACCTTTCTACCTTTCTATGTGCTCAGATGAAAATTAGTCTTTTGACTAACTCCAGCATATTTTCAGAAATACTGAGCTCACGTACTGTCGTTTAAACCATATTATATAGTTTGCAAAACCACTCACGTCAGCCTCCGATTTGTAATTTCCAGTCAGAAAGTGTCAACATAATGGGCTCCAAAGGGGCTGCAAAGTGACTAGTTATAGATAAAAGAAAATCTGTTTTATAACTAATAAAACTGATTAACATAGTTAAAAGGCAGTTATATGCTGTGTCTTTACACCTAATTTAGTATGTATATTGAATATATATTTTAAAAAAAGTGTGCTACTGAATTTTTCAAAAGTTCAGATAAGTTTCATAAATAACTTTGTAAAGGTGTGTGAATACATTTTAAAGTGAATTATTTTTGTGTTTATTATTCACCTGAGTCCATAATTGCACATTTAGAGGTTTGATGAATTCGGGCTCTGATGTAGTGTCTCTGCTCTGCTTCTAGACGTCACTGCTATCATCTTCGTGGTGGCTAGCAGCAGCTACAACATGGTAATAAGGGAAGACAATAACACCAACCGGCTACGGGAAGCTCTGGACCTCTTCCGCAGTATTTGGAACAACAGGTGAGTCAGAAAACTTAAATGAAGTTTGAGATTTTTAATCTGGAGCCACATGTTAGGTCCTTTGATTCCTACGTTGTTTCACTTTCTCTGGTAAATGTTTATCTGTCAGCTTTGTCTACAGAAGATTTATCCAGGTGGTTTTATGCCTTGAGAAGGTTGAATCCAAATCACTGAACTGAATTTCCAGCAATTCAACCTTTTTTAAACTAATCCCGAGACAAGCAACACAGTTTGGTAATGAGATTTCGAAGAACAATGAGATATTGTATTTTGTATTGATGTGTAGTAGTAAGGAGCAAACTCTGTACTCTGTTGTTTAAATCTAGTATAAAAATAATGGCGAGACATTTCTCAGAAAACAAGAAACTGAAAACAAACAGTGAAAAAATGGGTTTGGACAATATGGACACAAAGGCAGTAGTACAGGAAGTACATTAATTGTTACAGATATAATCTGAGAAAAATCTATTGCAGATTATTACATAAATTTTCCAGAGGTGACGATGAGCGATTTAGCTGTAGTAATATCAGACTTAAGAGTATCGGCCTGTAGCTGCACAAGGAAATGTTGTAACTGCTGTTTCATTTTGTACAATCAGCGCAACAACTTCTGTAATCTAGTTTAACAACTTTTACAACACATTTACAAAAAAGGAAATTTGTTTTATGTCGTTTTCTGACACATTTCTAGCTGTGATTGTTCTAAACACAACAGCACTGTGTGGTCTTTCTTAGCAATAGACTTCCAAAAAAGACCATCCTGTGCAGCATAATTAGTGTGATCTCAATCCAAACGATTGCATGTTAATCGTTTTGCCTCCCTTTATCTATGTTCACATGTACTGTAAACATTAACAGCTTTGTTTTAATGTAGAGCTTTTGCTATAAAATTTGACCCCTGTGCATGTAGAGCTAGTTTCTCTTCTTGAACGGACATTTGTGGGTTTGTTTTTCAGATGGTTACGCACTATATCGGTCATATTATTCCTGAACAAGCAGGACATGCTGGCTGAGAAAGTATTAGCTGGGAAATCCAAAATTGAAGACTACTTCCCTGAATATGCTCGTTACACCATACCAAATGAAGGTTGGTGATCCACCAAATACCCACATCCTTATTCCCTTTTGACTTTATTACACGTTAACTGTTAATCTGCTGTTCTTTCAGCAACTCCTGAACCCGGTGAAGACCCAAGAGTGACGAGAGCTAAGTTCTTCATCCGAGATGAGTTTCTTGTAAGTAGAACTATGACTGTTCTCATGATGACAAGTCATCTGCAGATAAGTTATGGAGGACACTAGTGTTAATAATTTAATCAACACTAGTATAAAAACCACAGATGGTGTTACTAGAATAAGTGTTTCTCTACCCAGTTGAGCTACTTTTTCTTTCCTTAGTCAGAAAAAAAATGTGATTACCTGGTCTTTACTCTGAACAGACGAGATCCTTTCTGAAGATCCTGTGTCCATCACAAATTAACATTCATTAACATGCTTAGAAGTCGTAGAAAATAATTACAATTCTTATAACTGCAGAACTTGCCTGAGAATTATCGTGTTTCTAAGATTTCAAATAGCATATTTGGTACATTGATTTTTTTTTTTTTATGTGAACAAAAACACAAACACTCTATACACACTGGCTGGGCTTCTTTTTGTCAGTGAAATCTAGCCACACCGATCACAGGCGGTAAATGACAGTTAAGTGCTGAAATGACAGGATGTGGTTTAATTTTGTGTGCTGAGGGAACTGTAAGAGCTTTTATTATAAAATTAATCAAACTTAATAAATTAATGAATTCGAACTAAAGGGAAGTTCTGTGGTTCTCGAAGAGCAAACCCTTCTCCTCTGGTCAGATTATGTACGATTTCCTCCCCGTAATGTTCATCTCTTTCCCCTCAGCGGATCAGCACTGCGAGCGGCGACGGCAGACACTACTGCTACCCCCACTTCACCTGCGCCGTGGACACGGAGAACATCCGGCGGGTGTTCAACGACTGCCGGGACATCATCCAGAGAATGCACCTGCGGCAGTACGAACTCTTGTGATGGGAGACTCCTCCATCAACCTTCTGTGTTTTTTCTCCACCATTCTGCATCCTTGACGAACCCTTCCTCCTCGTCCCTGAAAGAAACCCTGAACGACCCCTGACCACCCCTCCCGTCGAGGACTATGAAGTACTACTGAAGTGTGTCAAATCCTCTTCCTCTTCTTAACTTCTTAGCTTTTTGTACTTCTTTTTTTTCCTCTCTGAGACAGATTCATCCCCATTTTACAGATGTAAAAGGAAAAACTGGGGAACAAAGTTGTTGCGTGCCGCTTCTATTTTTTCAGTTTTTCTTTTATTCCTTCCTTTTGAATGCCTTGATTTTTGTCATTCCACTAAGCCTTGGGCTACCTCCCCCCCCTTCGTATCCTTCTCTTTTTTTGGCTCTGTTATCGGACCTGGGCTGGTGGGTGTGGAAACGTAAAACACGCCTACAGGACCTCAGTGTAGAGGCTGTGTGTGTGTCTGTAATGAAGAGAAGGAGGAATGCCATGTGAGCAAGCGCATGTATGTGTGTTTATGTTTGTATGTCACACGCCGGTTTACTTTGGCATCACCACAACAACCTTCGCCCCCTTTATTATTAATTTTTGCCCCGTCACCCCTTCCGACCTGCTCTCTCCACAGACTGGATGCTCTCTCCGCGACTGGACGCCGAAGAAACGGGAGAGGGCGGAGGGGAAACAGAGTGGATCAAGAGATAAATGGACTTTGCATCAGGTTCCTTAATAATTTTTTTGTTGTTGTTGTTTTTTCTTCAGAGGAAGCATACACACAATGTAGCATCACAATATTTATTACCCCGTCACGATGTTAGCTTGCCGAGCTGCAGGGTGGACCGAGCAGCCGAGAGACATGTGGAGCGAAAGATTAAAGAGGGGAGGGGGCAGGAAATTTGATGACGATGTGAAAGGATTTAAATGAAGGAAAAGGGACTAGGCTCTGTGCACCTTAGCCCTGCTGCCTCCACGGACTCAGACCTGCCTCCTTTTTCCACACAAACCATCCTTTTAGCTTAGAGGGGAGGGGGGAGGGTGTGGGGGGAGATGGGGAGAAAAATGTATTGTTCTTTTTTTGTTTTTGTTTTTGTTAACTTGTACACTGTGCAAGGTTGAATTATCCTGTACAGACTGTAAAATGTAATATTATTTTGTACAACTTAATTGAAAGAAAAACAAATCTACTTGTAGATCTTTGTGCCTTGTTATGGCTGTACCTGTAAATGAGCTCAGATGTAAGTATGTTTTCGACTGCGCTGTACAGCTTGATGTCAAACTCTATCGGCAGCGAAAGACTGCGGGTAGGGGACTTTCTCTGTAGAGTTTAGTTTTTTCTGGTTTATAAAAAAAAGAAATGCTGTTTAGTAAAAAATAAAAAATAGGGAAAAAATCCTAAAAACCTGTATACATTATGCAAATTAACCACTTACCTGCAGTGAAGACCAGATGTTGCAGCGCCATGCCTTTTTTTTGTTTTGTTTTCTTTTAATGGTTTTCTTTTTCCTCCTTTTATTCTTTTTGAATTTCACAGCTTTAAACATTGAAAATCCATTGAAAGTGTCCAAATTGCAACCTGGTGTTGTTTTAATAGGAACCAACGTTTTTTCGATATGAAGTGTGTCTGAGATCTGTACTGATGTGCGTGCCTGTGCGCATGTGTACATAAAACAAACATAGATTCACAGACGCATTGTGTGTGTGCGTGCGTGCATGTGTATACGAGGGTGAGTGTGCGTTGTGTGTAAAATTTTATAAATGTATGTACATGTAAATTTATAGGTCTATATAAATATATATGTACAATTATACATGTTTAATTATGTGTGTGCCTAGGTGTACATACTTATGTATGTATACGGTAAATATGTATACATACACACATAGGAAAGCATGTTTAGAATGGAGATGAATAAATGAGAGTGTGCAATATTAGTAATTCTTTGGTCCTTTGGAGCCATAACAAATGGCACAGGCACTATGAATGTGTGAGCAGCACCCAACAAGACAAGCTCTTCTCCTTGTACAAACAGCATCAGCCTTTTCTTCTGCTACAGTACACATCTATCCCCAAAAGAGAGTGAACTGACTGGAGGTGCAAAAACCTTGTTTGGCCTGGGAGGATGATTTAAATGACATTTTTATTTTCTTTAAATAAAGAGGCACATTAGAGGACTTTGCTTTATTTCCATCTTGGTGTCCATATTTTTGTTTGTCGATGACGCAGTGGTGTTTGTGAGTTCATGATTTAAACTCATTTGCAGTGGTGGAAAGTAACTAAGTACATTTACTTAAGTACTGCACGTAAAGGTTGACTTCAACAGTTTTCAGTTTGCTTCTGATGGTTTTAGTTTAAGGAGTACATGCACATTGATGTTTTTAAACTTCCCTCTCTGTAGTAATAATAATAATAATTGATACTTTATTGATCCCCTTGGGGAAATTCTTTGTGGACAGGCTGCCCCTTTGAGGCGCCAGGGTTCAGGGTGTCTTGTCCAAGGACACCTCGACATGTAGCTTGCCAGGACTGGGAATCGAAAATATGCCTGTATTAAAATATGTTTTTGCTTCTGGTTAAAAAAAAATCTTCCAAATGGCGTCATCTGGACTTCGGATGATATCTTCTGGAGGAGCAGGTTGACAAAGGCTACAACCTCTGTAGAACTGGCAACCAGGTGACATAACCTAAACTGGAAAAGTCTTTCAGAAATGTAAAAACAATATTATATATTGCTCTGCAAACTAAAACCATAGGAATTGAAATTTGGTGAAGTCGCCCTATAAGTACAGTTTGAAGGTATTTCTACTTTACTTGTATTTTTACTAGTACTCCCTTATATTTATTTTCTAACTAAAGTTAGTAGTTGCTCTACAGAATCTGATTAATAATACAATACAGTGTAATAATCAGACTTTATTGATCCATGGTGTTAAAATTCACAAACTATCCAGCAATAGGTAAAGTTATCATAATTATAATTATTAGATTAAATAATATGATCAAATGGGCGTATAAGATTAAGTTAAAATCCATTCTTACCAGCTGCAACATTAAAACGATCAATAATTATAATTTCATTAATATATTTGTTAATGTGAACAGTCATTCTGCATGAAGAGGACTTGTAACAGAGCTTTTCTACACTGTGGTACTGCTACTTTTACTTAAGTAAGTGATCTGAATACTTCCACCACTGCTCAGCTGCCAGTTTATTAGGTACACCTGGCTGAAACGTACTCCTGCAGTAAATCCTCTCTCAGGTACGTGATCGTGTTCAGTTTTGTTTAAACTGTTTCAGAGAAAAGATTCAACTTCGTGATCATTTCGGCGACTACAGCTGAACTGTACTGCGATCCAACTTCAGTAAAAATACCTGTCAGCAATACAGTTCAACAGCAGCACAAACTACATTTTCTAAAATAACAGAGTTAAATCAACACATCTTGAAAACAGTTTAAGAAGAACTGAACATGTTAAATCAGGATTTATTGCATTGTGTAATCAGACTGAATTAAAGTTAAGAAGGTGTACCTAATAAACTGGAAACTTGTAAGTGTATATGGGTAAATAATACTGGGAGAATTCAGTGTATCTGTGTTTCAGCTGCTGTGATATTGAGAAATCATGATGAGGGGTCAGGGTTGGTCCTGGAGTGAACCTGGAATATTGTTTTCATCCCTGCCGCTTAGGCTTTAAAAAAAACCCATCTTGAACCTGTCGACTTGTAGCTTAAATATTTAGTATTTTCTTCACAGAGCGACACAGTTACTGGATACTGAGTCATAGCTGCCTCTAATTTACACCATAAAACTCTGATACGCACCTTAAGATTCAGATTTATTATGTACAGTTCATCAGAAACGCTTAAACAGTTTGGCAAAAACCCTCACAAACATTTGGCACAGAAAGTCAGCAGTAAGTATATTCAGATACGCATCATAAAAACGACGAGAACCCGGCTCAGACGTCAACAACGGAAACGCGATGGAGCGTGTGAGAAGATGAGCGTGTTTACATCAGGTCACAGTTAAACATCAGAGTGAAGAGACTCTAAGCACCGACGTATGCCTGTCTTTACCACCTCAAATCAGACCGGAGAGAGTATTTACACGATGGACGTGTTTGATTTGATGTGTTTACTTAAATAATCCAGACAGTGAAAGTGTTGTAAAAGTCAGAGATGGATACTTCTGTGATTAAACACTTCTTCATGCCTCATTCTCCTGATGTAAAAAAAAAAGCTCCACCCGTCTGCTACTTCCAAAAAAAGGTACAACACACGCCACTGGTGATCTGTAACAACAATTTGGCCCCATATCTGCTTTGTCACCACAGGCTAAAACCACATTATTATTAGCATCAATATCAGGCGTGATAAACTTTGAGTCCTTTAAAGACATAAAATATATATTCAGGTCCGTCACAGTGCCGCAAAACATTTGGACAAACGAATTGAGGTTTTATGAACAGATTTTTTTGGCCCATTCGGCGTCGCATCTGCAAAGCCTCACATCAAGTATTCACTAACGTCATGGCTCTGTCCCAGAACGTGGTGCACTCTGGGTAACGCAGTTCACAGAGACTTGTGCTTCCCCAGCAGGCAGAGGCTGAGGCACTGCAGCAGGCCCTTCATCCACAGACAGTGAGCGAGGATCAGCAGCAGCAGGCAGGCGCCGGCCGAGCAGTAGACGCCGATCACCGTGCTCTCCTCCGGCAGGAAACACTTGGACAGAGTGTAACTGCTGGGTGACACCGACGCCTGAGAAGGGCAATAACAAACAGCATGGGTGTTAACAATTTGATTTTTGAGCCACATTTTGGTTCATACCTCGGTTTTTGTTTCTTTTTTCTTTAGTTTATTGTGCAGGGTTTTATTAAATCACCAACACTATTAGGCCCACAGGCGCTTTCATAACACCTACACTGTGTACTGTTCCTCTGTACAGAAAAATCCACTGTTACACCTATAACTAACAGTAACAGACAACAGGGTTTACAGGGTAAATAAAATAATACTTCAGACAAAACCAGAATTTACTTCAACCACTTTAAGTTCTCCCCCGTTTTCAAGCAAAAAATGACTAAAATGTCATAAGGAAAGTAAAATATCTGTGGCTCCTGAACCAAACAATATGAATAATTAAGATCTTTCTAGAATGTAAATGGAAGGTTTCTTATTTAAGTCTCAGCAGCAACAGAGCAGCAAGTTTTTAATCCAGGAAAAGGTGAATGTTAGTTAGTTTCAGTCTAAATAACTGCCTCCAACTTAATCATTTTAGGTAAAATACTACTTCAAATTTGCTGAAACTGGTTCAAACCAAAACAATGATACGGAGTTAGCTGAACAGTACATCTTTGCATGTAAGAAATATGTTATCTATCCAAACATTTTCAGAATAAGGACGACTCCTGAGAAATACATGTAATATCATATAACTATTGTCTGTTTGTTCTCACCAGGATGAAGCTGGGGTTGTTCCTGTTCCTCCAGCTGAACGACGGCACGCTGATTTCTGGGTACTTGTTGTCATGGAGAACCTCGCATCCGCTGTGGGTGTGTCCGCTCAGGATGAGACGCGGTTTAAACCACTGCAGCAGCTGAGGAGACAAACCCAAATCCAGCTCAGAGACCGGTTGCTGCTGCCTTACATCATCATCGGTTTCACCATCGTCACCATCTGCTGTTTCTGTATGTCTGACGGCAGCTGTTTATGCTGTGTTCTAATTGGATGAAACCGCTTGATGTTTTAGATGAGGCGGTGTGATGAGACTGCGGAGCACTCACCCTCTGAGAGGCCTCCTTGGACAACACGTCATACTTCTCTCTGAACAGCAAGTGTCGCTCTTCAGGCGGCGCAGCATCTTGTCCTGTGCAGCTGGCATCGCTCACCCTGTACAGTGGATAGTGCTGCAGAGCAGAGCACACATGATTATGTTTACTCGGGTTTTATTGATTATTTTTAATCATTAAATTATGTTTGCATGTGATGTTGATCAGAGAAGATTGACCAGATTAATGTGACGCATTATTGCTCTTCCACATGCAGCCATAAAACTTCAATAACATACACAAAACAAGGCAGTTTATTAATTAATAAAGTAGAATATCAACAGAAACAACAGAATCATTGCCAATCAATTTGTTTTCCAGCAATACTTTTGAATTGATCAAGAAAACATACAAAATATTTGCTGGTTAAAGCTTCTCAAATGTGATGATTTAGTTTGTAGTTTGAAAATCATTTGGTTTGTACCGTTGGTCAAACAAATTTATTAAAATCTTTCACAACCTGCTGTTTTAATGAATTTTAGTAGCTTGAATTTGATAAAATTATCTTTTTTCTACACATTCTGACAATATAATGCTGATCCCGAAGAATCAACATCAGATGCACATTTTGAATAAACTTTTTGAATTATTTTTTTTGAATAAAAAAAGAGTTGAAACTTTAAATCTGTATATTTACACTGAATCAGAGAAAAGACCCAAACTTCCCTCCGACCTATCGAACCCCTGAGCCAAAGCCTTAGTTTGAGGTTAACATTTCTACAAGACTAGAGAGACACAAAGTCACAAAGACACACAAAAATGGTGCAAAGTGACCACAAGGAAGGAAACACAATTACTTCACAGAGATGATGAACAAACACGAAGTGACACAAAATCACTTCATCACTACTTCATAGTGATGCAAAACAAAGACAAAGAGGCATAAAACAACTTTGCAGAGACACATGGATGAACACAGAGAGACAAACTGACTTCATATAAACAAAACAAAAACAAAACCTGCAAAGTGACCACAAAGAAATGCCAAAAACACTGTAAAGTGACCCCAAAGAGAAAGATGCTTAAGTCACAGAAATGCCGAACAAATACAAAGTGACACAACACTACATCATAGAGAAAAAACATGATAAAACTGACACAACACAATCCAAACACAAACACACAAATGCTGCAAAGTGACCACAAAGAGAAACACAATTACTTCACAGAGATGCGAAACGACGACAAAGAGGCATAAAAGAAGTTGGTACAGACACTTTGATGAACACAAACAAGAGTCACAAACTGACACTGTAGAGATGCAACGAAACAAAAAGCTGCATAGAAATGCAAAAAACAGGGACCAACTGTCCCATAAGCAGCAGAAATCATTTCTAAGATTTTTAAATCTGCAGATATCCTGGATGAGGACTGAGATGTTTTACATGAGCACACCTGCACAGAGAGAACAGTGTACCTGTAGCATGATGGGGGATGCGGGGGGGTAGAGCTGCGAGCCTTCACAGTTGTCCGTCACTCCGCTGCCGGACTGCGAGTTCTGCAGAGGAGACGACATAAAGAATTTATCAGCTGCCTCCTCAAACATCAGCCAACATTTTTACTTCACATCTCTGCTCTCTTTCTGTTTTCAGTCGCCACTTTGAATGTGTAACAACAATAAAAACAGCTTTGGATATAAAAGCAGTTGAGGTGTATTTTTCTCCTCCTTTCTCACTTGACTTGAGTCGTTCTGTGGTCGAGGGGTTGACAGCGCGCTACTGATTTCCAGAATTTTTCTCCCACCTGAAGAGAACAGTTGAGGTCTCTGGAGAGTTTGATCAGCTCCTTCTCCACCGACTGGCAGATGGGACACCCGTCACCGTGCAGGGCCACACTGTTTACCAGCAGAAAACTGAAGAGAGGGAAACAGCCTCGTTGAAAAACAGAGAAGCTTCAGTGAGGCTGCAGAGAAACATATTATTTTTTGGTGAAATTTGGTTTCAGTTTTATGAGTCTTAGGGGTCTTAGGTGTATGGAGGATAAACATTGCTGCACTGACTTTTGTGGGTTTAAAGGTGGACTGGTTAGCAGCACATACATGGTTTATTTGTTTGGTTGGAGTTACGGAAGAAAATGGTGCATTTTCTTACAATATCACCACAGGAAGCAAAGCAAGTATTACTGGACTACAGTGGTATTTAGATTTTTATGTTTAACCCATTTGACCTAGGCAGCACGGTGGTGTAGTGGGTAGCATTGTTGCCTCACAGCTAGAAGGACCCGGGTTCGATCCCCGGGTCGGCCGGGTGCCTTTCTGTGTGGAGTTTGCATGTTCTCC
>JAUMHL010000010.1:17755397-17777073 GCA_032362345.1 Sandelia bainsii | reverse complement strand
GATGACAGCTGGGATAGGCTCCAGCACCCCCCGTGACCCTTACGAGGACAAGCGGTTAAGAAAATGGATGGATGTTTGACCTATTCATTAGATTGAATTCTGTTTAATATTAATGTGATATCGTTTGTCTATAGAGAAAAAACATCATCCGTCCATCTTTCATGTTTTCTGCTTGAAATAAGTTGTTGGCACGGCCTTCTTGGATCCTGTGTTTAAATGTGAACACAGATGTTCTATGAGGGCGCACCACCATTAATAGACTATTTTTTTATGTAGTTGTTATGGTATTTGTTGTTTATAGTTGTAGCACTGACACTGAAAAACTTAAGTCATTTCGTATGTTGTAGGCCTCACACTGCACTTCTTAAAACAAGTGTCAAAAATCAGCCAGTGCAGTTACACTATTTCAATCTGTTTTGTAATGTTAGGAATTTTCTACAAATAGTTTTTTTCAAGTCGCTGCACCTGAATGAAGAAAAAATAAACTTGTGTTGTGAAAATATGTGATATTTAAGTTAACTAAGTTAGTTAAGTTTTTTTTACTATGCTTTCTTTCCTGTATGTTTCTTCTTTATACATCAGTACAGTATGTATTCTTTAACACCTAGTGCAGAGCACGACATCTCTGCATATTTAAAAGCACTTTTTTTTTTGGTGCAGACTGACTCAGGGGATTAAACCTGTGACCTGTCAGGCTGCTGAGTCACATGTTCACTCACTTGACTCCCTTTTTGGTGACGATCCTGGTGGACGAGGCGTTGAAAACCTTCTCGAAGCGCTGCAGCTTGAACCAGTCCATCCTGCAGGGGAGACACAATAGCACTCGTCACAGTGTGCCAAAACCTGCCGCTCAGTCTGTCACGTCTGTCTGTCATGCACTGTTACGTAAGAGCTGTGCCACTTCACTTCCTGCTGCACGAGTCAAATCAGAGCACACACGAGCCGCTGCGTGTCTCCACAGTCCCACATTTCTGAATCACAAGCATCAAATACTAGACTGTGGGATTATATTGTGTATTTACTTTCACCGCTGCTTCCCCTGAGAAATCAGCTTCCAACAAAAACAGGGGGTGGATGCAATAAACGTAACATCTCTGCAGTATAACGCAATGGAATACAATCACAACACAAAATATGCAGATGAAAAAATGACCTTAAAGTTAAATCAAGACCTCAGTGATACAGTCTTATAAAAGCTGATGAGCTTTATACTGCACATGTGCTCCTTTCAGGCCTTCAGCATTTTTCCTACAGATTTTATTCATGTGACTTTCTCAGTTTACGTTTCATAAAAACACCAGAAAATCCCCAATATAATCTAATATTTTTATCAAGACTTACTTTTCAGTTCAAACGTTAACAGTGTCTTAATGTGCATTGGTTACTTTCTTATAATCTGTATTACGTTTGTTGGTTTTTGTGTTATTTTATGTATAGCACTAATCTAATCTCACTATAAAACTCTTTCTCTCATGAAAAACAATTTAATAGGATTTTAGAAATATTAATAAGTTAAAATTTACCCAAAACATTTTAAGGCTAGAAGAAGACAAAAAAACCTTCTTATTTTAATTATTTAAATGAGTAGTTCCCAACTTCAGTGGTCGCAACCCCTCTAGTGTGTCAAAAGATGAATGTGAAGAGTTGTAAGATGATCAATAATGTAGAAGAGAAGACCTGAAAACATTTTTTTGCACATTATCTCCTCTGTTATGTTTTTTTTTCTTGTAAAATATTGGAGACGTTTAACCTTTCCGGGACTCAAAGGTTATTCATGAAACAATCTGAGAAGGTGAAGCGAGTTTCATTATTTAAGAGGGTCACACAAGCTACAAAGTTTGGGTCTCTAAAAGCTATTTCAAATCTCCACACAGTCAGAAACTAGAGTCCTTTATATTATCAGAGTGAGTTCACACCCGAGGTGTGTCAGCTGCATGTGAGGAGGAAATACAGAGAGGTGTGGACACAACTGAAATAACGACTGATGACTTTAGACAGGATCAAAAACACTAACACCAGTGACTCTTTTCTTCACTTCATGATGTAATATATCCTTTCCAAATCCAAGTACCAGCAGCCAAACTAGTTCCAGTTTGCTAGTGCTAGTTCCAGGGTCAAGAATGGATGTTCTAGATGAATATAAATTAAACAGTTTCCCTAAAAGAACTTTAATTACCTCTTGGTGATAATTGAAAATGGCAGTACATTCAGCGAGGAGCACAAAATGATTTGTTAACAACTGAAAAAGACAAAGTTTGGACTTAGACTTCAAAGACGTTTTTATTACTATGTTCCACTTTTGTTTATTATTATATTTGTTAATATTATTATTATATTAGTTATTGCTAATTGTTTTATTGTTATTGTTTTATTGCTCAGAATACGTCACATTTTAGGCAACTGAGCTTTTACAAAATAGCAGAATTCGGTACCATCCCATGATAAAACTCAATATACACCATCTGGCACAGAAACAGTGATTGCCCAATGTTATACATTTTTAGGGGTTTAAAGATTAAAAATACTGGATTTATTGTAAATTATAGGCTGTAACCTGCAAAAAGAGTTGAATGATAATTTGTCTGTTAACAAATCCCATAAAAAAAAAACCCAAAACCAACACTTTCATACTCAGTCACTTTCAACTACTAAAGATGTACGTCTCTCAGATGGGGTCACAAATACATTGTTTTATTGTTTTTTAAACTGTGTCATTTTCTAAAACAACTGGGTGTTGTAGTTTTTAGTAAACATGGCGTATTTGTCACATTTGGTGCTCTGTTGAGTATTTACAGCAGCAGGAACGGTGTATGTGGGACTGACTCGAAATAAACCACAGTGTTTGTTCTTGGTAATCAAGGAACATGTCACCTAGTGCGACTGTGTGGATGTGTTTTAATAGTTTTGGACAACAATGAATCTCTAGGGAACACAGGGAGACACACAATGCTTTAGCTACAAACACGCTAGATTTGGTTTTTGATGAGGGTTTGTTGAACAGTGAAGAATTCATAAAATATCACTAGTTTTATCCTTTAAAAGCTCTAAATTCCTACAAAACTCACACAAGACACAGACTCAGCGTCCTTACAGGTGCCTACAGTACAACCCTGGCTGCATTTACCCCACATGCCAGTAAATAAAACGTCCTCCTAATTGGCTCATTCTGAGGTCTAATAAGTGACAAAGTCCTTCTCTTATCAGGAATCCTTCCCTAACCCCACTTATTGCTGACAAACCAGACTAAATGCATGACTAAAGGTGGAACAATGACAACAATAAAACAACAAGGCTGTGAAGCGTTTGCTTACTCATAATGGAAACCGATGTCATGGTTTCCAACCAGTACGACCAGTTCTGTGTCAGTGGAGTGTCTGAACATCCTGTGGAAGCGGCGCACGTCGTCCTCCCAGTGCTGAAGGGAGAAACAACAACAACAACACAGTTGAAGCAGGTTTCACTGAAGAAAGAAAAAACTAAACTCCCCTGGGAAGCTCGTGAGCATTAATGGGATCTCTGAGGGTCAGCCGGCAGCCCCCATGGGCGTCTGAGCTTTGATTCAGACTCCAGATCCAACTCTGCACCTGCAGGCACCGAAGCCACACACAGGAGGCCTTCTAATTACAGCAGTGCTGTGCGTTTAACATGTTGTTGCTCACACGGATGCGATTCCCTGATGCTGCTTCTAAAGAGCCGTGAAACCACGAGTCAATTGTAAGTTGGTGGTTTAAATAATCGATTCATTGTCGAAAACATTAATCAGACAAAAAAACACCAAACATTTGCTCTTTTTCAACCTCCTAAAGGAAACAATGTGCAGCGTTTCCTTTGTTTTATAGCATCATATTTGGGGAAGTTTTTAAACTGGCGTCAAAATGATCAGTAACTGGAAAATATTTTGATAATCAGTTCATCTGTAATGTCATTTATTGACAAAAAATGACAAAGATTTGTTGGTTTTAGGTTAAAATTGTGCTAATTTGACTATTTTTGTCTTTACCTCAAAATGTTGGTCTGAATGAAGACATAATTTTGGGGTGTTTGTCACTATTTTTGAACATTTAATGTATAAATCAAAAACAATTGTTCAATAAAGAAAATAATCATTAGTTGGAGTCCTACTTCTAGTATTATTTCTTTTTTGCTGTAAATTCAAAGCTTTGAAATCTTCCTGAAGAAGCTGCTTGTTCGTTATAATAATTCATCAACGAAACAAGTTGTTTTAATGTTATTTTGACGAAACAAGATATTTCAATTCACAATCTTTTTGTTCTGGGAAAGTGTGAGAAGTTTTCACTTAACGTATTTTCACTTAACAAATAAACTTAAACCCAGTTAACAACAGTTAATCAATTAGTCAATAAAATAATCAACAGGATGATCCATAATGAAAACAAACAATCAGCAGTTTCTTTCTCTGCATATTCAAAGATTTGACTCAGAGAAAAGCGAAAAGATGCCAAACAAGCGTGATAATGGAAGAGGAAGGGAACACGGTGGATATTTTACATTCTGCGAGCTCCACTTCTTTTTTAATGAGGTTTTCTTTCTGTGCTGCACATCCTCACCACTTGTTCTTTCTGGTTTGATGGATCCCATTTGACAATCCAATAACAGATGCGTGAGAATTCCCAGGAGATTTTTTTTTTTTTTTTATCCTAAAGCATCATGGATGTCATGCACCATGGAGGGCTGAGAGGCTGCAGCTGTTGCTGTTTCCCTCTAAACCTGCAGCCTCTCGGGCCTGGATGGTAGGAGATGAGGGTGATGGGGATGATGATGACCGGAGAGCACTGGCCTCTGCTCTGCATCCACAGACCGTTTTCTCACACCACCACCACCACCAATCATGAGCACTGTGCGTGTGCAGACAAAGTATAGGGGAAAAAATGGGAGCTCTACGTTACCTTCTGGGAGCTCCACTTGCCTTCGTCGAAGATATCCCCGAGAATAAACACTATTTCGGGCCTGAGCAGCCACAGCGCGGTCTGGAAAGCCCTCTCCATCTGCCATTCCCTGCGCGTTTTGGATACAGAAGCCAGCGTTATCTGCTGTTTTTGTTTACAAATCGTACCTGCAGCGCCCGCACCGATGCGTAGAGAGGAAGTGATTAAAAAATGAAAATGAATGAGATTACCTCCTCAGCTTGTCGAACCAGTGTCCACCGACGGCTCCCAGGAGGTGGGTGTCTGACAGCACCATAGCGCGGACCGGTGACTCCGTCGGCCGGCCGTCGATGCCCTCTCCGCCCCGTGCATGGTTGATCTTCGGCCAGGCGCACTTGAAGATAGTCGGGAAGTAGATGAGGTACTCGCAGAAGAAAAAAGCACCGCCGACTACCAGAATCAGCACCGCCGCAACCATCCATCTGATGCTGAACCTCGGCATTTCTTTGTTATTCGGCGTTTGGGATGCCCTGAACTGGCGCACTGGTGGTGGTGGTGGAGGTGGTGATGGAGCGGTCTATGAGGCATGTTCACCTCTTCCAGCCCCGACTGTTCAGGTCTCCAGCCGCTGGATGCTCATGGCAAGTTCGCTCTCTGCGTAAACAAGCTGCGCGTCGAGTCCGGTTAATTCAAAATATGAGATAAAAAAAAAAAAGTTAAAAACGCTCCAGGTGACAGAGCTGAAACCTGCCGCAGCTTCACAACGAGCTCATCTGGGTTCTCCACCACTGTCAAGCTGGAAACACTTCCTGCGGAGGCTTTTCAAAATAAAACCCTAACGACGAGCTTTCACAATAAGGATCAGTCACCAAACCTGGGTCTGATGGAGGTTTCTTCTTTTAGAGGGAGTTTGGGGGGATCGGCGGGTTTCTCTCTATAACTCTGACCTTAACATGTGAAATGCCTTGATATGATTCTGTTGTGCAAATACAACTGAATTGAATATAGGCAAAAAAAGAACAGTACAAATACCCCAAAAGTTTACTTAAGTGCAGTATTTTTTTTTTATCACTCATGCATGTATTCAAATACTCTAATAAAGTACATGTTTGAGGTACTTGCACTTTTAGCTTGTTTTATGCTACTTTACATTACTACAGTAAATTTGTGTAATGTGGGACATCTAGACTCAAGCTGTTTATATTTGTGCAATAATATGTTGTTACAAATATTACAGTCAATGTTTGTCCTGCTTTAAAAAAATGTGGGACAATTATTTACATTCATAAACTGCAAAGATATGCATTTAAAACTACACCTTTTTTTTTTTTTTTCTGGTATTTTGTAGTAGAAATATGCTCCAAACCACCTTGTGAAACCGACATTTGTTAACATAAGCACAATTTTAAACCTTTACCTGTAACAAAACAAATTGCAGTATTTGTACTCAGGTAAAAAAAAACATCTTAAGCTCACTAAAATACTACATTTTATTTTGTGATGCTTGTACTTCACCTTAGCAATTTTCAAAGGTAACTATGGTACATTTACTCCACCAAATTCATTTGCAACCGTAGTTTAATTAAGATTTCACACAAAAAACATTGATTGTATAAAATATGATGCTGTTATTAAACTAGTTAACAAACTGTCAAATATAATATGAAACATGAATTTACCCATGTTCACACAATGTTTAAATGTATTTCTTTTCATCAGTACACTTTTCCTTTAACCCACAATGTTCTTATTTCAGATGTGACAAATTTAAATCAACTTACAAGTAAATTCAACTCACTTCCTGTACTTCTACTGCTAACAACTGCTAACTTGACTGCATGTTTTTTGTTGTGTGCCTAAAAACAAATTATCTACAAGTTATTAAAAAAGTCAAGTTAGTCTGGAAATGATAAAACTATTCTATTAGTAAAACTGGTCATTGATCGGTAAACTTGGCATCTGTCCACACAAATTCCAACAGTGGGAAAGAAGCCTACAACTATGGGACAAATGAGATTAAGTGATTAGGAGCAGAAATCTAATCAGCAGACGTCTGCTTATCTGTGCAGCTCTGTCAGCTATGAAACTAGAACCAGGGAACAGTGTGATTCACAGAGGAAACAGCTCAAATGAAACTGCTTTAATTTTAGCCTCACAGTGGAGCTACCTGCTAAACCAGTTGGTTTGCAAGAGTCGTGCATGCTTACTCGGAAATGCAAAGAAAAGGAGGAATTTTCACCCTTCCCCTGCAAAATAAATGTTTGCTCTGGCATTTTATGGTGAGATTTCCTTTGTACACAAGTGTGGAAGCTGCAGGAGTGAAAAGTAAAACACAGCACCGACACATGACAGTGACATTACAGAGGAAGACATCTCAGTTCTCAGACATTCGTTTGTTTGTGGTCACGAATGAGTATTTTTATCTTTAGAGCGCAAAAGGGTGAGGACTCCAAACACTGCTCCCCTCCAGATGTGTACTCTGGCTCTGTTCCACTGTCAGACTTCTAAGATATAAAGAGCATTTACTTAGAATTTTAAACTCCACTTTTACCCCTTTAACCGATCATCTCTTTCTGCTTTAAAACATGAAACAAGCTCAGAGAGATTCACTTATACAACAGGCTGAACGCCTGATGTGAAGCTGCCTCTTCTCTGAAACAGTGAAGCAAAACAATTCACACTTCTTAATGCTACAAATACTGCTTTCATTCGCAGTAAGTCAGGCCTCTATACACATTTTGTCACACAAAAATACTCTTTTCCTTCCTGGATTTTAGAAATATTGAAGCAATGATTCAAAACGCCACCCAAGTCCCCTTCTCTAACAGAATTTTCACACCAAACATACACTACGTTACCAAAAGTATTGGGACACTTGCCTTTACACACACACAAATTTTAATGACACCCCATTCTTAATACATAGGCTTTAATATGGAGTTGACCCACCCTTTGTGGCTATAACAGCTTCAACTCTTCTGGGAACACAAGGTTTAAAAATGTGTTTATGGGAATATTTCACCATCTCCATCTTCCAGGAGAGCATTTGTGAGATCAGGCACTGATGAGACGAGACGAGAAGGCCTGGCTCACAGTCTCCGCTCCAACTCATCCCAAAGGTGTTTTATCGAGTTAAGGTCAGGGCTCTGTGCAGGCCAGTCATATACTTATGGACCTTTCTTCGTGCACTGGATTCATTGATTTGGAGGGGTGTCCCAATACTTTTGGCAATATCATGTATATCACATCCACTATAGCATTTGTTTATAAGACATGTAATCATAGGTAGTATGGAATGACAACTCATCAGAAGTAAAATAAACTCAACGAGTACAGAGATAACAACATATAAAATAAATCCCTATATACGACCATTAAACAGTTTGGTGTAACTTAGAAATGTCATTTTCTCCATTAAAATAACATCATATTCATCAAAAATACAGAGTAAATGACTATCATAGCTGGAAACAGGTGTTTTTTGTTAATGAAATATCTACATATGTGTAGAGAGAGGTCCGTTACCAACAAACATCAGTCCTGTGTTCCAGTGGCAAGTTATGTTTGCTAATGAAAGTTTATCAATTTAAAAGAAAAACTGATCATTAGAAAGCTCTTTTGTTCTTATGTTAGCACAGTGAAATCTGTTGGGCTAAAAGTGGCCTTTTTTATAGACTCGTTAAGTATCTGGAGCATCAGCAGTTGTGGGTTCGATTACAGACTGAAAACAGGAACAAAACACTTTCTTCTGAAATTCATCAGTCTGTTCTTGTTCTGAGAAATGAAGGATATTTCACGTGAGACATCGCCAAGAAGCAGAGGATTTCATACAACGTTGTGTACCACTCCCTTCACGGAGAAGCGCAAACTGGCTCTTTACAGAATAAAAAGAGGAGTATATGTATATGCAGACTCAGGTGTCAAGCATGGGGGAGGATGTGTTGTTGTGGAGCTGCTTCGGTGGGAAATTTTTACAGTTTAAAATAGGAGAAAGAACAAAGAAGGCTATCACTCTATTTTGCAGCCTTTTCACATTTCATTCATGTTCAATTCACTGGTCCGTCTCCAGATACTCATTAGTGCAGATGTTCTGCAACACGTCAGGGGGAAAAACATGGAACCTGGTTAGGGCTCTTTCCTCAGACCTGCCAACGCTGTTTAACCACAGGAGAAATATGACTGACGCCTGTCTCTTTTAGAAACAGGTTTCAAAAGCATGAGAAATCATTTACTTGTTACTATTTGTTTGAATACTTTAATATATGTAAATTCACATGACTCTAAAGTTGTATCACTTAAGGAAACAGGAAATTTCCTAATCTATAGTAACATGATTTGTCATGCAAACTTTTATAAATGATTAAAAAATGGAACATTTAAAGGAATGGTTTGACATTTTAGGAAATAATCCTGGTTGTTTTGGTGTTGAGAGTTACAGTAGATGAGAAGAGCACAAAGACTGGAAACAGGGAAACTGTGACGATGGTTGTGTCCAAGAGTAAGACAATTCATCTCACTGATTTTATACTGAACTTGTATTTTTACTGAGTTTTGTATGTTGATTTTAACTCCCAGCAAAAATAAGATAAGAGGATATCCTGAAATGTCGAGCTATTCCTTTAATTTAACAAATTAAACAGTTAATTTAAAATTTAATTTTTTTTTATCAGTTTCTACATTACAATAGGATCTCCATATGCACAGTTTTTCTCAATACCCAAATTAAACCAGTTGCCTTTTCCTCCTTTGTAAGCACTGGTGACTATTCTCGCCCATCCATGTTCTCCCTGAAACCAAAGCAAACAACGTAAAAGATTATTTTTTCTGAATGCCACAGTGCCTGTGAATAAAAATAAGGTTGTTGTACTTAAACATGACTCGCAGAGTGGTTAAAAGACAGAGCTGATTTATTCCATGCTGGAGCAGTTGTGGAGCCAGAATGTGGTGTAGAGAGAGAGAGAGAGAGAGAGAAACCAACCCAAAACTCCCCCCAGGAGTTTCTGACGACCCAGTACTCAGTCCCGTCCTCTGCCACTCCCCAACCAGCCACAGACACGATGTGATTTGGTAAAGAGAGGACGTGAAACTCTGAGAAGATCCCTCCAGAATATGCCTCCAGGCTTTCAGTGGCCATCAGGGCACAACTGAAGAACAGAGAGAAGAGTTTCTGAAGTCATCCAACCAGATGCAGCCACATGTGAAACATTTCTGTCTTTCTGTTGTCTTTTAACATTTATTTATCACTAAAATGTGATCGGTCAATAAGGATCACATTAGAGATTTCTATGGTTGTGCTTTCAGCTGTGAAAGCAGGGCTGAAATTTGCAGTGTGACTTAAATGTGTCTCATGCAATTTTCAGATTTGAGGATGCAGTCAGATGTTCTCAACGTCAGAATCTGTATTAACCAAGCGTGCAAGGACACACTGTACATAGAATGTGATTTGGTGTATACTTAACAAATGCAAAAAGAAAATCCACAAGGAAAAAAGTGAAATACACAAAATTTAAAATAAAATGATTAGTGAAGTGACCTGTAAAATCTGAACTCGACATGGACTGACACGTGCAGTCAGTAATAACGTTATATATTGATGAAGGAACAGATACTGAATAACGTAACAGTGGAACAGTGTAGGCAGAATGAAAAAGTCAATCAGAAGTACAGTGATCTCACTGAGTAAACACACAGAGACAATAACTACGGTGGCCCCTACAGAAAAAGCACATACAAATGTGAAAGCACATGCAAGATCAAAACACGCTGCAAACAGGAAAGCACGAACAAAAACAAAACGCTGCAAATAGCTGATCCCAAAACGGAAGTGAACCAGGACGCTAGGAGCAGTGATGAGCTAATGTGGCCCAGTGGCTACACAGACCAGGTAGTACCAACGATCAAGAGTTTTTTTTTATTGGAACTTTCAGATATATGCAAAAAACAAGGCATAAAAGGGAGAAGTGAGGAAAATCAAATGGCGATAATTATACAAAAAGTAACACACAGAAACGATCATGAAATGAGGCTGGTTGGGACTGAGTTGGACACTTAATATATACTGATTTTGCATGTGTGTGTGTCAAAGCTCAGCCATTCTGTAGTATATTTACCATCTTTTTTATCATTAAGGGAAGTTGTTTTGATGTGTATTTTAATGGAGCTAGCCTTGCTAGCTAACCCCGCTAAATACTTTACAGAACATCTAGTTTAAATGTACTAATGAGGTTAGATAGCCGGCTATCCATCTAGTTAGTGTCAGTTGCTAATTCTAGGGTTTGTGGATTTATTAAAAATAATTGCAGAATATGTGCTAGCTTACTACCTAGCTAATTTACATCCTGTCATAGTCTTCTTCAGACACAGCAGTTTATGTCAACTGAAAACACAATGTCCCTGAATAGCTAGTTAGCTTACTAGCTTTAGCTTGCTTACGGTTGCTAATGTAAACGGTTTGCAAATTTGCAAATCGAGCTCATCACTGCCACTGGTGTCCTGTAGCACTTCTGTTTTGAGATCAACTATTTGCAGCGTTTTGTTTTTGTTTGTGCTTTGTCATTTGCAGAGCATTTTGATCTTTCATGTGCTTTCATATTTGTACATGCTTTCCTATTTGCAGCGCGTTTTGATCTTGCATGTGTGACATTTGTCTCTAGGGGCCACCGTAAAATAATACATAAAACACACCACATAAGAGAACATACAGAGTAAATCATGCATATGAAAGCAAATGTAAAACATTCTTATATACACTTTCTCACAACTATGAAAGGACATCATAAGTAAACCTAAAATGACATCTAATATTTTGCACATATTCAGTATATTAAGTATAATTTCTTATTAGACAGTATGATTTCGTATTTCTCTTAGTGGAGTCTGGTTTTAACCACAGTTCAGCTGTTTATAGTAGGGCAACTGCTTCTCCCTGAGGGGGCTTTGAATAACACCATGTTTTATTTAGATAATTCCATTTTTTTCCCCCTAACCTACAATCTACAATCATAATCACAAACTTGAATTTTCAAGGCCATGTTTTTGACAGGCTTACAAAAAAGGGCGATTTAAAGCTACAGGCTGTGAAGTAATTTCTGAGCATAATCCCTGTTTGAGTGTTTTCTGAACAATTTTAATGACAAAGCAAACATAAGACTTTTAATGCATAAGTAATAATTTAAATACAATATAAAGCTGTCAAACCAGACCTTCACCAATAGAAAAAAACTCTAATAAGGCAGAAAAAGACCTTCAATAAATTGTTCAGCGACCAAACGTTTGGTTGTGTTTATTAAAACGGACACGATGAAAGATGTCTGCATGTACAGCAGAATGTATTCAGTACGTTAAGGCTTTAAATTCACATGATTTACTGTGTTTAATGACTAATGTTGGTTAAACCAAAGTACTTTTAGTGTTTTATGAATGTTTAAATATGCATCTACTAATAAAACCTTCACTATGATTAAGAATTGCTCTGTGAAAAGCTGAATCTCTTCCTTCGTGTGGAGGATGTACAGTAGGTGGATGACTCATTACAAATCACTGGGGAGGATTATTTAATCTACCTGATGGGCCCGTTGGTGTAAATTTCAGCTTTCATCTTGTCCCTTCCAGAAACTTCTCCGTAGTCACCCACTTTCCACACGGTGTAGTTCTTCACAACGGCACACGATTCAAAGGAGCATGTACCACACTTGTTGAACAGCTCACACTCTGTGAATCAGCAGAAACAAAACGAAGACAATAGTTAGAATATAATAGAAACATACACTTCTTTAGATATAATAATAAATGCATGTTCTATGCTACAGCTCATAAAAATATATCACCAATTAATGACAAACATTAGGACACAGATATGCTATACACCTGCTGTAACACCCAACACTTTTCTGCTTTCAGGCTTTTCCCCCAAAATATTGAAACCTGGCTGCAGGGATTTGCTCCCATTTTAGCCACATGAGCAGTAAAACTGGCCTCTGATGATAGATATGGACTCTGGGTCACAGTCTGTGTTCCAGATCCCAAATGTGTTGACAGGGATCAGGACTCTGCACAGACCAGTTTTTCAACAACAATCTAATAAAATAATGTCTGTAAGGATCCGGCTTTCTGCTCAGGGATATGTTGGAAAGGGTTCTCTCCAAACTACTGGTGCAACACTGGAGAAGCATGTTTGTCTAAAATATCACTATACGTTTTTTCTTAAAGATTTTACTTAAATAGAACGGATCATTGAACTAGAAATACACCATATTTAAAAGACTGACTTTAAGAGCTGACAAAACAAGACAGAAACTGTAGATTTGTTTACTTTGGTTTTTGGCTTGGTAGTTGTTGCAGGTTTCGTCGGGAATGCCGCTCTCGTGCGCGTAGGCGTAGACTCCCAGGTGATCTCCTCCATAACAAGAGCCCGCCCTCCCGCAGTCGATCACATTTTGGACTGACAGGTAGGCCAGCGGCCACGATCCTCCACGCTTGATGTTGATACGATCTTGGACAAAAGGAAAATAAATATTAATGCTGAAGTGATCTTTTTTTTTTCTTGTGGGTGCTGCTCTGTGATGGAGGCTCTGCCGCCACACTAACATGATATAAACACTGTACAATATAACATCTGTATTATATGATGAAAAAAACTGTGAGAACAAACTGTATATTAAACATTTTAAATTCACATAAAATACAGTATATATTACAGCAGTCCCATTTTCTATCCATCCCTCTGTTTTTATCTTGTTTTTTTCCTCCTCTGTCCCTCCTTCCCCACATTGCCATGGTTACCAGCTAGTGCACTGGTGGCTCCCATGGCCCAGCAGGAACCACAGTACTGGGGGATGTGTTGGTTCCTCGTGACGCTCACATAACTCTTCCCATTGATGTTCCTCCAGTCCCAGGAGAGCGGAAGGCCCGACACATTGACACGCTCATGCGGCCGGGCCTGCGTCCTGAAATAAGTAAAGGATGAGGCTCATATCCACCTATAAACATCAGAATCTGATTTCTTCGCTTACCAAGTACAAGGAATTCAATGTGGATCAGCATCAACAGAAATCACAATACAAACATCAGTCAGTACTCCTACTACCACTAGTACTACTACTATAAATGTAAGTATAAAATGTAATGTAGAATGAAGTACCATTAAATGATTAAAGTATTTTCACTTTAATAATAATCCTGTACACTGTGCATGAAAAAAACAAACAATATTTAATGGAGACCTGAGAGTAATTTAAACAATAGAAAGAGAAAAAGGCAGCAGTACCACTTCAAATTCTTTCCTCAACTTTAAGTACTAAATACTTTAAATAATTTACTCAAAGTATAAAAGTACTCTAGTAAGAAGTCGGTTTCTCAGGGCATCAGTTCAATTGTGTTATGGACTAACAAAAACTAAATATTTTAAACATAACTGAACTTGATGTTATTCGTAAACTTGATGTGAAAACCCATTTTTAAAAATATATCTATCTAACATAAATATAAATCTAAAATGTTCAGGCCTTGTTAAGTTTAATTCATGTACAGGTTCGAGGAGAGAACAAAAACCTAATATCTGAGACCAGAATAAATCAACATTCATTTATTTTTTCTATTTAGCTATAAACAATAAAAAAGGAGATGTTGGCAGTATAAACCAGTGAAACACAACTTTTTAAAAGAAGAAAATATTTTAGTAGCACTATGAAGCAGAGCTTTAAAAGCCTCAGATCAACAGAAGTTGTTTGTATAATCTGAACATAGTTTGTGACTTTGTGTTGTTGTTAGAACTCAAAATCTTTGAGCCTTGTTGAACCACCTGAACAACCATCTGAAACACCTGGTATTTATTAAATGTTGTTTGTCACCTGTGCATGAAGTTGGTATTCGAATCGTATACCTTCCCATTCGGAAGTTAGGGGGAAAGTTAAGGGAAACTCAAGTTCCGGAGCGACATATTCACCGTTTGTTTGCACCTGTCGTTGTTGTGAATGGATGCTAGACATCACAGCACAAACACTGTCTGAAACCTATTTCCAAATTTGTAAAAACTTTATTTCTAACTGCAAAAATATGCAGTTTGACAGTTGCTGTTCTCACATGCACACTATTCAGAGCATATAAAAACTTGAGCAATTAGACGTATCAAATCAGATCTAGATTAACAACGAGACTGTAAACAATTATTACAACCTAGTTTCAGATTAGGAAACCTTTTTTCTACTTGTGAAATTTCATAAAATGACCATTACCATTTCTTTCATGTGGAGACCAGTTTGGGGCAGGTCCAGACCACAACAAAAACCACAACACTTAGCCTTATCAAAGCTGGTCTAGACTATCAAGGAGACAAATAAAACTCTTTTGTTTCAGATTTGAGGTGCAAAAACGCGCAGAAAATGTCGATCTGTAACGTAACGTAGGTTTCCCTTAACTTTTCCCTTAACTATTAAATCGGATGCCAACTTCACCGTCGTTGACAATGTCTTTATCCTTTTTTTGGAGTAACGTTACTCTTAATCTGTAATATTTCTTCATACAATTGTAGTAGAGTAACAGTTAAATCAACATAAAATGGAAAAACCCAAGTAAAGTACACGCAGGCTACTTCAAATGTTTGCTTAAGTACAGTAACGTTACTCGAGTAAAGTACTTAGTTATGCTACCACTAAAGCTATAAAGTTATATTACTATACAGACTCATTTTAATTAAAAAATAATCGCATGGGAATACTCAATAAATACTGAGACATTGTTGTCGTTGTTAGAAACACACAAAAAGTAACTTAATGTCTCATCTCCAAATCACAGCTCCGGAGTAACGTTAGTCCGCTCGGATGAAAACAACAACCTAAAATCCTTCATCTGGGTCGTTGTCAGTAAAAATCGACATGTTCTGGTCACTTACTTCACGGAAGCAGGTCTGTCGTCTCTGATGGGTTTGTAACAAGGCTCAGAGAAAAATACCGAGGAGCTTATTTGCAACCAAAACAATGCAAAACAAAACAGCAGCGGTGCAGTGTTTGAAGCCGCCATGTTGGCGGTTCTTCTTCCTATTGCGCACTCTCCGAGCGCCCCCTGTCGGCCAGGACGACAACGTCATCTTTCATCGACGAGAACTGGTAGAGCAGGTTGTTCAAAAGGGGTTTTTATTAAGGCTAACATGCCGATATCAAGCTACAATAATCTTGTTAATTCTCTGCCAGCTAATGTGGGTTGAGTTGCTTATCCTACATGAAGTTATCTTGTGTCTGTGCTGTGCAAAGTGGTGAAAACTTGCCAAAAAGATCCAAAGCACATCAGCATCACTAAGTTTCAAAATGTCAACAAAGACAAAATTTCTACAAAGAGACACAAAGACCACAAAGAGATGGTAAATGATTACAAAGAGACACAAAAGTGACACAAAATTAGGAAGGTACCAAATAGAAATTCATGTTATATAGCTACATTTGAATTTATTATCAGTTCTCTGTGTTTACAAAGCCACGCTGTTGTAGCAGGTGCAAAATGAGGCCTGCCATTGTCCTGCTAAAATATCCACTGACTTCTCAGGAAAAGACGTCTGATGGCAGCATATGTATCTTTAAAATTCCAATTTATGCCTCTACATCAATGGTAACGTCACAGTTATGCACGTCACACACAGACATTGACGTACCACCATACTATCACAGATGCTGACTGTTGCGCCTTTAGTTTACAACAGTCTGGCTCCTTTTTTTGTCTGACATCTGTTTTTCCCTAAAACAACCTGAAACATGGACTGTGTGGGTCCAAAGAACCTGTGTTTATGCACAGAATTGATTTGTAGTTCCTCCTTGCATAGTAGAGTTTCAAATTCCATTTCTGGATGCAGCGGCGGACACCGTTACGTGAGGGCTCATGTGGCTCTATTCATCACAGTAGCACGATGGTTTCTCATTGAGTACCACCAAAGGTTACACACATTTAAAAGTGTTTTTTTCTGCTCGTGGCCTTTGCACACTGACATTACTCTGCAGTCGTCAAATCTTTCCACAATATTATGTACTCTACTTATTATGGACTTGAATTCTGTGCAATCTTGCATTGAGAAATAATATTTTTGAAATCACAAAGCACAAAGCTTGGAGAGCCTGAGACATTGGTGGATGCTCCTTTTATACCCAGTCTAGATCCCCTCAATTGTTACCAATAAACAGGTTCTGGATGATTTTGAAATCATCCAAACTAAATTTGCTCATATTTACAATGTAAAAGTTAAGTTGGTCCATAAAAACACTGGAAATCTTTTCTTTGTACTTTTGTCAGATATAGAATTTACAAATAACTGATTTCATTAGAATTTTAGAACAAGTCCCTAATTTTATTTGAATTTTACTGTTTGTATTTTCAGGAAGCTTTTGAAGTATTTATATACTTTTATCATTAATATTTCTGTTTATGCTGATAGTCTTTGCTTCAGCTGATTCCTTTCTGTGTCTCGCCACATGGATCAATGAAGAATATCTACTAAATAAAAAAAGGTGTCAGAGCAGTGCAGATTTTGCAGGCGCAGCAGGAAACTTTTACATAACACACTCAGTTCCTTGGTACAATCACATTACACCTAATGCAGTGTCTGATGATTGGTTGAGTTATTGTAGATAATATGCAGCTCTTAACAAGGTTATATTACAGGATGACGCTCAACTTCAATCAGGGCTTGTTTTTGTGAGGGGGAAGCACTATTGTTTGTGCTTTTAATGATTAAAACTAGAATCAGATTAGATGTGCATTAGGCACCTAATAAACCCTCAACAGGAACACTAGATAAAACACTCACCAGTTGTTGTTTGTTGTGTAATCCATCTTCAGTTTGTGGTCTTCCTCCTGATGATGAGCAGTTCATGTAAAAGATATTCACCAGTAAGAGGAAAGGATGTTCATCTGTTGACGTCAGTGTGAACTGGCAAAAATAGGCTCTAAAAACACTGAAAATGCTTTTGGCTGAGTCCCAACCAACGTCGGACTGATATGGCAGCAAATTCACTCCACAGATATGTTATACTCTATATAAATCTTTACCAGGAGGATCCAAAAATACATTTCGTATGTCATTATTTTGCTATAACTTTATGAACAGCCCACAGCGGAGCACAGAGTATTTAGCGGTGTGCTTAAATTAGTTCAGGGAATTGTAGGAAATAACTGTAAAGGTCCAGCACTGACCAGCACTTTGTCACAAAGTCGGATAAACAGTGAATCATGACTGTGAACATCAGATAATTATGATATATGTGACAGTAGGGAAGGAAAGGTTGAGTGTTCCCAGAAGGAGTCACTAACCTCAACTAATTCATTACTCTGGGTTTACAGCTTCTGAAACGTACCAAACAGAGCTAACCTCAGTCGCTAGATGAAAAGTTGAGATAATATTGGAGCGAATATCTGTAATTCTGGGATGAAAAGTCACCAACTCCTGCTGCATTTTAATCACAGACGCTCTCAGTTTTCCTCCTCATCAAGTCACTCACTCTGTGTTTTCTTTGACAGCAGACGCCGCCTGCTCCTCCTAAGAAGTCCATCATGTTATAAAAGATTGACGCTGTTGTCTGCTGCAGCAGAACGCAGGAGTGATGTCTCTGTGACCTTTGGCCTTAGGTCATGATTGCTGTGTTAAAAGCCAAACTCTCCCCTGCTTTGGGACCTCTTCAGGAGCACAAACACTCGTCAATAATGCAAGGCTTTACAGCCTGAGGCAGGACTTCAATCTGAGTGCTGTAAATCTTTCAGGATGTAATGTAGTGTTACAAACAACTCAGGGGTAAAAGAAGACATCTCTCAACATATCAGTTCTTTATGATGAGGACGATGTCTTGGGTATGTGCATTAACACGGGCATCTTCCTGCCTGCTAATGCTAAGATAGATAATAGAATCTGATGACACCGCTAAACAGATCTTCAGTCATCAGGTAATGAAAGCCGTTATTCCGCTTTGCAATTCGCAATAATAAAGTAGCTTCTTACATCCAGACTTCTCTGTTAAATAATTTGAGCTGTGTCCACTTGTCTTACCTTTTAAAAGTCATGTATCACATCTGTACCTGATGCGCTGATTGCTCTTTGAGATTAGTAGGAAACTCTTTTCAAGTAAAGTTTGAGTTTTTAGAAGATATAGGTTCACATGAACATTAAAACAGGTTTGATTTCCTCCTGTTAATTAAGAGACCCTTTCAATAAATACTTGCTGTGTAAGTGATGGGGGTTTCTACTTTTACAATACAAAATTATGTCTTTTTGTCATTATTTTTCTTTTGCAACTCAACAGGGAAACACCGTCTATGGAAACTAAGACTTGATTTGATTAACTAAGGCTTTTGAAGCCTTATATTTTTATTAGATACACATTTGAATACATTTATGCACAGAAAAAGGGCTGTGGACTGTGTCCCTCATCACTTAAACAGGCTTTAGGAAACAATCTGTTCATGGTCAGTATAAACAGAGGGACTGATTACAGCAAGAAAAACCTCTTTCAGTGCTTCTATGGGCATTTTACTGTTGTTTTAAGACAGACTACAGACCACGCTAGCAGCCCGACTAAGGGAATGCTGGTCTGCTGGTCAGTTCAGACTAAAATATCTAAACAACTATCACATGAATAACCATTTCATTTTGAGCATTCAGGATGGATCCTTATCTGAATCCTATTTAACTTTGGTGATTCTCTGACATTTCATCTAACACCACCAGCAGGTCAAATATTCCTCTTAAAATCACCATTGACACTAATTTTTCATCCCTAAATCTTACCAACTTGGGTGATCCACTCACTTCTCTTCTTGTGCCACCTTGAGGCTGAGATTTGTGGATTTAGGTGAACTATCTTAATTAATGGATGAATCACCATGAAATTTGGCATAGACATTAATGTTTCTTCCATACTTCTGTGACTAAATATCTTCAAAACTACCTTCCCTACCTTGCTTGTACTTTGTATGTAGTACTTAACATCAGCATTTTAGCATTGTAATTGCGAGGAAGTTACTGTGCTGATGTACGAGGGACCAAGTAGTCAGGCACAGGAGACACAGTGCAATTTAAGGGTTTTATTCACCCAAATATTAGTGTCCAAACAATCAGATTGAACTCAATTGTAAACTAAAGACAAAATAGTGCAGCTCTCCTTACCCTTCAAAGGCTAAGAAGACAAAGTGAGCTGCATTTCCAAGCAGTGAGACATTCTTCTTCTTCTTGTAGTTATTGGCGGTTGGCAAACAACGAAATGGTGCATTACCACTACCAACTGGTAAGGAGTGTGGACCTGGATTCTAACATCTACCTCAGTAAATCATAAAACACAACAAAACAAAACAAACAAAGATAATAATAATAATAATACTAAATAAATAGATAAATCAAAATTAAATCCTCCCAATTAAGCGTAACACACATTTTTCCTGACAATTTGTATCTTACTTTAATCTTTTCAAGGTTTTGGATAAGAATACTTCTTTCTATGTCATACTTCCTACAATGTACCATAATGTGTTCCACTGTCTCTTCCTGACCGCAAAAGTCACAATTGCCTGTATTATGTTTCCCTATTCTACATAGTGTGCTGTTCAGTCCTGTGTGTCCAAAAGTCTTGATATTATTATGTCATCTCTTTTGCTTCTTCCCGCACCTCACCTACTTTACTTTGTATTTTATAAAACCATCGTCCTTTCCTTTCTTCTTCCCACTGCTTCTGCCACCTTTCCTTCAGCCTCTGTTTGATGATGCTTTTGACTTCTAACCTACTGAAATTAACTGCTATATCAATATTCTCATGTTTTGTAGCTTCCTTTGCCGTTTTGTCTGCTACCTCATTTCCATTTATCCCAATATGCGCTGGTATCCACAAAAATATTACAGCAAGCCCCATTCTAATTCTATAATGTCTGTTGAATCTCTAGTAACATCTGACCTACCCTCCGAATGACTGTTATGTAAACTTTGCAAGGATGAACTTGAATCTGAACAAACGATTGTTCTAAGTGGTCTGATGTCCTCTATCCATTGTAATGCTAAGAGTAGTGCCAGCATTTGCCCTGTATACACTGATAACCCATCACTAAGCCTTCTCCCCATTGTAAAATGAAATTCTGGAATAATAAATGCCACCCCCACTTTGTTATCCGAATCCTTCAATGCATCTGTGAAGATCTGTATGTTGTTGTGATATCCATCAATATAAGCCTGTACACTGTGAGAATCAAACTTAAACTCCTTGTCTTTCTTCTTCTTCTTTTCTAATATTGAAAAATTAACTTTAGCATCAGGGAGGATCCATGGTTGTATTGCTGGTAATGGAACGGTTGGAATAACACTACATTGAGCCACTCCTAGTTCTGCAGCTCTCTGTTCCACTGACCATCCAAAGCTTTTAACCTCCTTCTCCTTCTCCTTCTCCTTCTCCTTCTCCTTCTCCTTCTCCTTCTCCTTCTCCTAGCAAGGTTGTAGGGTGTCGTGCGCTGGATCAGTGAGACATTGCATTACAGGGAAACATTTATAGCTGTCTGGCCAGAAAAAGAACACAGAAAGGTAGGGAAACAACATTACAAGTCACTATACACAAATTAACAAACTAACATAGACACTGAATGTAATTAGTTTAAATTAAAAACACAATATTACTTTACTCTCCACATTTCATGGTGTTTCAGGTTAGAATCATAGTTATAATGTTTGAGATAATTTCTGATTCTGCCCTGAATCTTAAACATAATAAAATGCACTATAACCTTTACAGGTGAACTTAATGTGACCTTCCCTAAACTTTTGAATGCACATGTCCAACTGT
>JAUMHL010000010.1:17707075-17752181 GCA_032362345.1 Sandelia bainsii | reverse complement strand
GGGGCGTGCCCGGAAAACCTCACCAGGGAGGCGTCCAGGGGGCATCCTAATTAGATGCCCGAGCCACCTCATCTGGCCACTCCATAATTTTTTTAATTTAAATTGTGTGGACATCCCCATGAACTATCTGAATTACTGCTTGTTTAATGATATTTACAGTAATCAGGACTTTAAAAAGCAAATATTATGTCCTGAATGAGATAAGATTGTAAATGGGAAGATCAGTTTGTGTCCTGAATTGCACTAACAACCATCAAAGTTATCTGTGATATCAGGCTAATGAGCTTTTTTACACAGGGACTCATTAATGACTAAAAAGTCTGCCTACTAAAGTACTCTACTACAAGATGTACCTGCTCTAAAAGTTACTTTAAGAAGAACAGTACTTTTCTGAGCTAAAAAAAAAAACACGTTTTTAAAATGAGAAAGTATTAAAATTTCACATTTGTGCTGTAAACGGCAAAGAAACATTAAAATGTGTAAAGTATGGCAAAGAAGAAATGATGGTAATTAGTAACAAAAAGATGTGAAATAAAGATTTGTTATGTAGGCTGAGTCGCTTGATGTGGAACAACAACAGCTGGCACTGAGTACTGGTGGAAGAAGTACTCAAAATACTTCTGCTTAAGTAAAAGTATCATTACAAAAATGCTTTTGTAATAAAAATATAAAGTTTATCATCATGTGATGCAAATCTGTTTATACATACATGCATTTTAAGGGGGACTTTTGAACATCTGTAAACAGATCTGGGCAGATTGCAGCTGAGGCTGGAGTCACTGTGTTTACTCACCAGACAATTGGATTAAATGTAATCAGAGAAGATGTTTTAGCTGCAGCCTTCGTGATTATTTCCAGAACTGAAAACATTTTGTTTAAATTCTGCCTCCAAGGGAAAATGTGACAGATGTGCGGGCTGAGTTCTTAACCATGAGGCGTCACTGTTTCTCTCTAATAAATAGCTGTGCAGCGGACCTGAGCACATGCAAGAATAAGTGGAAGTGTTAACTCTCTGGAGATGCTGGTTATTATTTAATCCGGATTACCCATACACATAGATAAAAAATGTTTGTGTGAAATCAAACTAAATGTTAGTATTTGTGAGACGTTATCTTTTGTTCCCATCCATCTCTTGCTTCAAATTATCTCACAGGGCGGGACCGGCTACCGGACGGGGACTTCTTCTTCTTCTTGATTGGCTGGATCAGGTGTCAATGACAGGCTCGTCCTGTACCCTCCTGGTAGTGAGCACAGTGCACACCAGAAGTCAGAAAGTCAAATTTCACCAAGGGGAGAAACGGAGACGGGTAGGCTTACCCGGTGGGTGTGAGCTCTCTTATCACGCTTCGTAGTAATTTGACGTTTTAATATTTTGAATGTTAATGAGATTTGTATTAGAAAAAGTAGTTTGTATCACAAAAAGGGGTTAATTGGACTTGAAAACTTGTTGGCTCCTCTCAGCTGCGTTTTTTTACGCACTGTACAGCTGTGCAGCGTCAACATGACTTTAAAGCATTCGAGCAACTAAACTATGATGGTGACATCTCCTACCGGTTGCCTACCTGCTGTGCTGAACCATGACAAACGCGCAGTCCGTCAGCGTGGTATAGTCCACCGGAGTCCAGGTGTCCAGCTCCGGGAGAGCTGATGTCGTCGCCCGGAGGAACGCACCAGTTTGATGCCAGCTGGGATTTGACCCGAGCTGAGGAGTTTGGGATGCGAGAGAGACATTAGAGAGGCGACACTCGGCAACTTTCACGTGGGTTCAACACGGGCTGCATAGAGCCATGGCCTCTCAGGTGGTGTGCGGACTGGTCTTCAGGTTGCTGCTGCCAGTGTGTCTTGCAGCTGGTGAGTTTTTTCTTTAATTCTCATGTTTTACACATCTTAATGGTTCTGTGTGTGCGCTGATTAATCAGTTAATAGCTTATCTAATGCTCATAAAGTCACTATTATCCAACAAATATCCCCAAAATGTTTATTATACTTAAATATTACTTTAAAGGATGTATTTATTTTTATTTTTTATAAGGAAAATGGCTATTCCCACATTTGTACACTGAGACTCTGTGATTAATAAATAATAATCTCATAGTGCACACCTTAAGTATTTGTGTATGCAGGATGTTAAGAGCAGCAGGCAGATTTATGGTTGTGTGAAAAGTTAATTGACCTTTCTGATGATTTGTGATTGACCTCACAATACTTGGAGGTCGTTTCATCCTCCTCCTCACTGCTCTAACTGAAACCCCGACAAAAGAAATAGACTGCACAGAGTGACACACCATCAATATACAGTGCATAAATTACAAACCAGAGCCACGTTGCACCAGCACTGTTCTTCACCTGCCGCCTTTTACTGGGTTTAGTAAAGGGAACACAGCTGACAACAGAGCATCCAGTCACAGCAGAGTGTGCATTAGACAACCTTTAGCAGCCACAGCACAGAACGTGTGTGTGTCAGTTTGTATGTGTAGAAATGTCTGAGGTTAACAAATGAGACTAACATTAGGTGCATTTTTCTCTTTTCACAGTATGTGATACTAAAGTCACCGATTTTTACTGTAGTATTGTTCTCTTCTGTTTTATTTTGCTGAGCAAAACAGAAAACTTAATTTCAGTGCACAAACAAGTAAATGACATAACGTGCTGTAGTCAGAGTAAATACATGTTACTATAATTTTTCAGTTTTACAAATGAGTATCTTTTCTTTCCATTGTGGTTTCTGAGTTTGCTTAATGACTATTAATAAGTCAGTGTTGTTATTGATTGTTTATCTACAGACTGGACATTCAGTAGTGTTAATATTATTTATTAACATCTTTATCATTTTCTCAGTGTTGGAGCTACGTCTCTGGTGCTGATTTTCAGTTTCAGTCAGTGGTACTTGTGAGTTTTTTTTGGTTTGTTTACATTTTGTAACATTGTCAAGAAGAGGGCTCTGCACAGATGAAGTTATTGTTGCTATGTTGTTGAATGTTTTTACTTGATTCGGTTTTTTGCTCTGCAGATTTAGAAGCTGATTTATAGTCAAACTTGGCAGCTTTTATGGACTTAGCAGTTGTAGGCACACTGGAAAAATCTCATTTTTACAGCACTGATAGACACTGAAATGCAGATTTGTGCAGAAGACGCTTGTGGTATGATCACACCTTAGACGCAGACTCTATTAAATGCAGTTTACTTTATGTTTTAAGCTGTAATTCTGCGGTAGACCACGAATGAGAATGGTTATTCTAACTGTGGTGTCTGGCTAAGACTTATTACACTGAGGTATTTCTGAAGCTAACAGCATGCTTTCTATAGATAAGACCCACTCAGTACCACCCTAATGCATCACTTGACAGCCCAACGCCCCCTTTTATTTCCAAAAAGCAATTGTGAGGCCATGCATTGTCTCCATTAATTCGTGGAAAGTCGTTTTAACAGTATGAATTAATAATGCAGGTTGTGAGGGAGAGAAGAATTGCCTTCCCTTTTATCGTAAACATACCTTTTAATATTTTATGGGTTTTTTTAAAGTGCAAATGAGCACTTGCCATTCACCGTAGCTGTACACAAGAACTGACAGAGAGGAGGAAATGTAAAGTGGAACATATAGAGGAACAGATGATGTTAGGGATGAGCAGAGGTATTCCTGTCATCAGTATCACCTGATCTGCAGCGGATTCTACTTTACTTTATCTAATCTTAACTAAAGCTACTAAATAGATGTCATGTAAATCAATAACCCTCATTTTAATGCTGATAACATTTTTGTCACTCTTGTACAATTTGATTTATTTTTTACCCAGCTTCATATAGGTTTGGCTTTGATGCCACATGTTTTATGGTACAATAAAATAAAACAGTACAGTACTTAGAGCTGAATAAACAGCACAGCAGATGTTATCTGACTCCAAACACCTACAGTATCATTACTGTATGTTCAGTAGTGTAGTATGTTACAGATTGTCGCTTTTCTCGTGTCCTAGTGAAAGACTTGTCTGCTGACGTTATACAGTCTGTGTTTCCTGTGAGTCATCTGACAGCACCTCTATTGAAACTGACAGAACTGCTGGACCCGTGTGTACACAGTCCCTCTACCACACACACACACACACACACACACACACACTTGTACACAGCTACAGTTTCGCTGATCAAACAGGCTGCTGTTTATGTGTTTACTGGCAGAGTTTGGAGTGTGAACATGATTATGAGCGTGCACTTTCCCAAATGTCTGATCTGATATCGGACGTGTGGTGTAAATGTACGGACAGATCAGCTGTGTTGAGTGGTGCAGGTCGCAGCGGAGTAAAACATAACAAAGACTGTGCAGAAGTGGCCGAGGCCATGCAGACATTCGGCTGCTTGGAGCATCACTGCAACCATGATGCTTGTTTTTGTGTTTGAGTTTTAATTTAATAAGACAAAATCAATTTCTGCTACCACATCATTCCATAGATGGATCAGTTGGCACTATCATAGAGAACCTGCTGTAGAAATAATGCTTTTAATGTGCTGAAATTAGTTATCAGATGTGATAATAACCTACAGTAAGAGCCTATTCTAATATTTCTATGGCTATAAATACATAGGAACAAAAATCTAGCACAAAAGCACGTTAAACCATTTTAAATATTAACAAAGGATGAGAAATGTGCTTTTGCCTTTTGATTGCGCAAAACAAATCAGATGCAAAGTTAAGCACACAAGAAAGTGAAAATTCAGACGTTAATCAAAACACCCATGAGGCTAAAGATAAAGCTAAATTAAAGTTATAAACTGTTTTAAGTTGACATAAAAGAAATTAAATTGTTATCATCACCCAACAAACATTGGACCCAGGCTACAAGAGAAGTAATGCATTTTTAAATTTGTGGTTTCTGGGGATTTCATTGTTGTAAGTGTCTGATAATGATTTATATATTTTCAAACTGTTAACCCATGTCTAAACTAAACTTAGTGTACCTCTGTTTATTTTACATTTATTAACTTTATTTGACCAGGAAAAGCTCATTAGAATTAACAATCTCTTTTGCAAGTGTGTGCTGACAAAGGGGGCAGCTAACAGGCTAATTTGTCATGAGCTAACTGGCATTAAATGGAACCTTTGCAAGAAAAAAATGTTTTCATTTTCACAAACTTAAACTTTAATTCAAGCACTAAACTGAAAGTAGTAAAAACTCTGTCTGCTATGACCATTGCATTTAGCTTATGCTAGCTAATACTGCTAAATTTCAGTGGACTTCTGTAGTAGTTTCAGTTACGTTATTTTTTTAGATAACTTACAGTAAGTCAATATGTTCACTTTATGACTCATATCTACTTGTACTTAAGTTAAACTGTAGCTATAGTATTTACTAGTAATGTTAATAGCTTGTAATGTTGTTAGCTAGCGAGCTAATGATGAATAGCTGCTGTGGTGAGCTAGCTAACAAGCTGAAATTTTATCTTAAAATTGAATTAAAGGAACTGGGAGCTGCAATTATTAGTTCATTCATCAATGAGTAATTTGACAGGAATTAACTGGTAACATTTTTTTATTTTTCATGCACAACTTGCTAAATTTTAGCTTAAAGTAGAGCTGTAGAGAGTAGTTGATCAGCCAAACCATAGCTCACAACAGAAGAAAACTAATCAACAGCCCATTAGACATTTTTTTTAACCAAAATTTTGGAATATTTTCTTGTTTCAACTTCTCAAATATTAGTAAATGGCTTTCTGGGTAACATCTGGCAGCAGTATGAACATCATTAAGTTTTAAAATGTTGACATTTGGACATTAATTGAGAAAATAATTAGAAGATTAATAGTTGCAACCCTAGTTTGCAACTTGGCAAATAATGAATTTGAAATTTAAAGACCAAGTGACTGAAATGAAAACTTATACTTACCCAGCTTTTTACATTGACTTTTAAAAAAAGTCTGTTTCATGTTTCAGTGCTCTGATGAAAACACAGTGGTTGTACAGCCTTGATGTGGTATGCTCTGTATTATTTTCTTCAGAGTGGTCTAAATTCCTTTGATATCTCCCAGTACTTGGCCTGGCCAGGCACTACACCACCTTATCTTCCATCATCACACTTATGTTTTTGGACTCGAACTCTGAATTCAGTTGGCCTTGACTTCATTTTTAAGGCTAGTTTGCTTCTTTTATGTTTTTTGTGTGTCTGCAATAATAGCTTTTACTGGGAAAGACAAAAGCGTGGTTCCCCCGTGAATGCAGTTGTTTTCTTTTTTTTTGCTGTAATCTGATGTCTGAAAACAACAGCAGTTTATTTTCATTCCCCATGTAAAAATCCTCAGATGGTGAGTCATACAATGAAGGCAAATGGTCAGGAAGACTGTGGTCAAGTGTCTGCATGCTAGCAGCTGGAGCAGAGCCATGCAGAAACAGATTATCTTGATCTCCACACAGTATAGAAGTAAAAAAGACTACCATGGATTTGTGACTCCATGCTGATAAATAATTTGGAGTAACATTCAGAGTGCCTGTTTGGTCAAAACAGGCAGGTTAAGAGCTTATTTTATATGACATTTAACACAATGAAGTGGGTGGGGATAGAAATGGTGCAGAGTTAGACCAAAAATGAGAGATTGTGAGTCATTCCCTCCTCTCTTCACTTAAGAGGCTCTAACCTACTTTTTGAAAACATTTTACAAAGAAAATAAAAAATGATTAACATTAATGATAAACTGCTTTTTTTTTTTTATGTCATTACATTTGTGGTTAATCTGTCAGACATGTCAAGCATTCATGCATACTTGAAACTTAATCGCTAAGATACTCTAGATGTTGTAGATGATTGCCCTTGTAACAGTTTAGGTTTAAACATTTTATTAAGTAGTTTTCATTGGTAGGGAAACCCATCAGGTTCACTTACTGGCTCTAGCAAAGGGAACAGTCAGAGGCAAGTCAGATGAATAGACCCATTGAGTGTGCAAAGATAAATAAAGCACCGTTTTCAGCAGTTAAGTGTAATTTTTCAGTAGTTCAAGACCAGTAGTTGTCCAGACGGGCTGATCTCTGTGACTGAGACAGTAACTTATGCAGCTGACCAGATTGTGAACTCGTGAGCTTGTTGATTTAACCACAGAGAGAATTTTGGGAGGTCAGACTGTGTCTCATCTTTTTATACGAAGTCACTGTGTACTTTCCCGCTTGCTGCACCACCGATTGACCCAAAAAATGTTAAAGGAAATGTAAGAATTGATGCATTTTATCACACATTTTGTGCATACTTGGAATTACAGCTTTACTTGGGTTGTGCGTTGGCTTCAGTGTTGAAATGAGTAAGTGTTTGCCCCAGTCTGGTTCATTTTGTACGCGTTAATTGACATTCAGTCAGCAGGTGGTGTGAGCTGTTTAACTGGTAAAAGCCCCAGTCAGTGCAGATGTTCAGTCTGACTCTGGGGAAATGAGGTGCGTTAAGGATCAATACATCAATTAATGGTTTTTGGAAGTCACATTTGCACTTAAGCATTTCAATTTTCATCATGAGCAGCAAAACACTTCCTTTATGAGCTCTGACAGGGTGTATATGCACGTCTGTGTGTAGGGGAAGTGTTTGGGGAAATGGTGAGTGTGTGGCGTTATATTATCCAGTGTCATGGGTAGTGACACATTCTAAATACTGTAACAAGCTTGACTGAAATCAAAGATGAGTAGAGCTGTAATTATGTGACTGATTATTCTCACTTATCTTCTTAGGTAAGAATTGTTTGGTCTATTAAATGTCATATAACAGTAAAGTGTCTTTTTCACGCAGCCTGTAACCAGAACAAATGTTAATTATCACAGAAAAGTTGGCACGTAATTATACGATTAACTGACTAATTGTTGTCTAAAGTAGAGAAAATATAAGGTGTAAGATAAATATTCACTAAAAAGAAAAAGAAAAAAGAAGAGCGTTTCAGTATCTTAATCGGCATCAGCCTTTCACTTGACTGATTTTCTTTTTCCATAACTTTTATCACATGCATAAATAAACAAAATTAAACAAAAATGAAATGCAGACATTGCAGTGAAAATATTACACAAAGTTCAAATTAAACAGCCCCTGATCACAAAGACAAAAACAAACACGGGGGTATTTTCTCACGTGCCGTTTCACAGTCTTCCCACATGTGGCTGTGTTTTATTTAACATTTTGGCAACTTAAAGTTATTTTCCTACTTTCAGAACACTGGGGTACATCGTGGATTTCAGGGGTGTGTGTCTGCGTGTGTGTGTGTGTGTGTGATGCAGCTTCGTTTTGCTGATTTTAATTTTTTTTTAAAACAAACGTTATCCAGTTTCAATAATGCTCACAATCCATGAAATCGAAATGAAATCTGATACAAAGCTGCACTTTGTGAGGCATTAAACAGATCTGACCGCAGGCAGCTCAGTCAGTTAATTCTCTCTCTTAACACCCAAGGACGATTGTGTGATTATTTTACTTCAAAACAAACATCAGCTCTCTGAATGACTGAATTAAGCTCAGGCTCTTTTTGTGACACAGACCAGATGAACAGATAATGAGGGTTGTGAGTGTGAAGTTTGGTTAGAGGAATGTCGGGGCTTTTTATTGCCATGAGCAGCTTTTCTGCACCAGGAACATTTTAATGAGTTTCACCACATGTTTCTCTCAAATTTGTGTTTTAGTTTACCTCAGTGTGTAAGCTCTTAGTAACTGCTGCCAGCTTCTGCATTTATTTACTGTTAGAAGTGTAACGTAATGCAGTATATATGATGCAGCGATAAATATCCACTTGCTTTACTGATATTTAACTGCATTTTTTTGTTTGTTCGTGATGATTTAAATGTGGTTTGTAGCCTAACAATTGAATCTGTGCTTGTGTCTTTGTTTCTGCAGCTTGCCTGTTCAGGTACAATGTCCTGTCCTTCTTCTACCTCATCTATCTCCTGCTTATTCCACTCTTCGCAGAGCCCACAAGCACGACGATGCAGGGTAAGATCACTCTCTTCCAAGCTTCCCATGTTCAGTGACTCTGGTGTGGTGCATCGCCCGGAGAGTCTTGACTGTTTCCCAAAAGCCTCCAGTTTAAACTGCAATATTGTTCTCTGTAATACAGACCAGCCATTCAGTCAGGGGACTTGAATTTCCTTGAGATGAGGATGGATTTGGCACATAGCTCAGTTCATGAAAAGTAATATCGGTTAGTGAGTCCATCTGTAATAATAAAAATGATCCGCAGCCAGATCTGAGATAGAAAACTATGATCCATCAGGGCCATGTCTGCACGATAAAAGTTAACATTTTAGGTTTAGGTTTGGTTTATTTGCACAAGTAATGTTCATATAATGATTAAAAAGAAATTCATAAGAGGTGGTATTATAAAAGTTTAGGTGGTTTTTATTTACCATGATCTGCAACCATTTAATGAAGGTGAGTAGTTGCAGTAATAGTTTGATATTCTGGTTCAGGAAAGACTTTGATAGCCTCACTCAATGCTGGTGAGCTAACGCCCTATGCAACAGGTGTTCATCCCGTAAAGAAATATAAATAACAATGAACGTCTGAGGTTTATTAGAAGTGACTGAGATGACTGTTCTTTTAAATGTGGGATTGTGTCCAGCCACGCCTTACAGCACTCTGCTCACCGCAAAATACTAAACTGCACACCTCTCGGACCTCTCATAATGAGTTTCTGTAGGAGACCACATGCAGTGTTTAATAATGGATAAACATATATTGGTGGAGGGAACAACATCGAGTCCGAGAGCCGCCTCTGCTCGTCTCCAGCTGAAATAACAATCAGGAAGTAAAGGAGGAAGAGAAGAAGACGGGAGGAGGGAGTAGAGAAAGTGGACCACTTACACTATCATCAATACTTAAAGAGAGAAGTATTCTAGTAAAACTGAATGTTTTGTGTCTGAAGGCTGCTGAATTCCCGCCTCAACAGTTAAGTTGGGTTTTTAAATTTTTATGAAAATATTTTATCAGCCTAAAACATAAAGTGGGGCTGTAGCCACAATATCCTGTCCCCAGCTGAAATTATTTTTCTCAGATTACTGTAGATTAAAGACACATTGAAATTGCTTCTCTGGGTTAAAGGTAACACTGCCATTAATAATTGAATCTTCTTTTTTCCCAATTAATCAATTAGTTGTTTAGTCTACAAATGTCGCACACATCACAAGGTGATGTCCAAGGTGATGTTTTTAGATATCTTGGTTTATTCGATGAGGAATCCACAACCTAAAGAAATCCAGTTACAATGATATAAACTGAGAACAAACAGAAAATCACAGGAGCAGGAACAAACACATTTTTGACATATTTAATGAAAATGAATCTCATTAATTTCTCCATTCAACCAGAGACTTTTTGCTGTTTGAGTAGTTGTGTAGTGTATTTTCTACTATGTTGTATGAATTATGATTCACATTTGAAGAACTCACAAGCATGTTAGTATTTAAAGCATACAGCAGGAATTAAGCAAAGATCTGAAGCAATTACTTTTGGATACACTTAATTTACACAACATTTTGCTTATCTTACTTTCACAAGAAGTATTTCTCCCACACAGTGGTTACACACTTTTAGATTCCTATCCAGGCCTTTACACCTTGCAGATTCTGGTCTATAAAATGTTTTAGCACTCTTTCTGCAGCTACTAGTGATGTTATTTACATTTCTGGTCTCATTTTTGTTGTTTACTGTGGTTTATTTGTCTTAATCCCACATGTGATATCAAAGTGTCACAATCTGAGTAAGGGACACGCGAGACTCTTCATTTGTTTTCTGATCTATCTTCATGAATGAGTGTGTTTGTCATCAACATTTCTAAGATGATCTGAAGCACTGGAGTTTTTTGTTCTTACAGGATGTGCTGATAGGTTTTTATCCAGCTTATGTTTATGTAATCTTTATCCAGGTGTTATTGGAGTGTAAGGAAGCAAAAACACAAAAGAAGTGGAGTCAATTGGCATACATAACACCTGTTAGGACATGAATCCCATCTGTCTGCTTCATCTGTCTGTCATCAGGGAGGGGGACCGCTGACTCACAGTTATGAGGAAGTTGAAGTGAGCAGCATCTTAGTAATAGGATTATTTTGGACTGGTTATGAAACAACTGGAATCTATTATCATTTCAGAATAAACATGTTGAAGGTACAGTAAAAATCAGATAAGACCGATTATTAAAGGGAAAAGTATTAAATTTTGCGGAGGAGGACTCTGATAACACTGCTACATTCAGAATAAACGCTGACAGTGCAAACTTAAAAAAATACACCTTATTTGTTCAGAAAAGAGGTTACTTAAAATTTATTTTAGAGGGATTTAGGAGAGGGATTGAGCTAATTCAGCGCTTTGTTTTGATGGTCTGTTTCCTTTTGTGTGTTCAAACTTAAGACGTGGCAGTCAGAAACGTAAATGTTAATTCAAACCAAATGTTAGACATGAATAATTCATCAGGGGTATTTTTGTTTTATAAACTATGGCAGTGCAATATGCCCAAGGATACATCAGCATACAAGACTCCAGTCCTAACTGGAGACAAACAGTGTCTTACGCAACTTGTTGTTGTTTATTTACTTGCTAATGCCATAATTGTAGTATTTGGCTTCGTTTACCCTTGAAGGCATTAAATTCTCAGTGGAGGTGAACAAAATCTGAACTGTTGCTCTCATATGGGTTGCAGCAGTTTCAGAGTCGTTGCTGTTAGGTGCAATATGGCTTGTTGAATTGGTACTGACATGACAGTTTGCCTCAAGGGAGTCTTTTAGTGCTGTTGTATGAATTTGTATAAATATTTGATGTTATGGGTGATTTATCAGGTTTATATTTTGGCCAGTAGACTTCTAACAGAGGTTGTCTGGCTTTAACACATTAAAACCCATTGTTATCATACTTTTCTAAATGGCCCGAGACACCTTTTTCTCTTGTGTTAATGCAGACTCTTCTGAAATTGTTTTGGTGTCCAAACCACTTCACTGGGTTTTTCTGAGATTGTAGTTTGGCACAACCATGTGGCTAAATGAAGTTTTAATGCTGACAAATGGATTAGTTTCTCTGACTGATTAGGGGAAAAGCACAAACTGTTAAATCTGAACAATGTCCTCTGTTTTGTATGAATTTTAAAAGCACTCATGGGATGGCGTTTTGAGACTGAACTATGGAGTGACGCAAAATGCTAATTCAGGATAAGAGACAGATGACTGTCACACACACAAAAAAGCTGTATAAAATTGCAATATCCAGAGCGTTTTGGACACAGAAGCTTGCTAACAGTTTGCATATGTCATATTTACAAGCATTCTTTTGCACATTGTGAAAGCCAAGGGGATTACAATGGGATATTAGCACACATTGTTCTTACTTTAACATTTAATAACCCTTCCATGGAGCTGCGAGGTGAGGTTAGATCTCCTCAGGTTAGCCCGAGGCTCAGTAGTAGCACTTCACCTTAGCCAAGATACTGTGCTATACTATAGTAAAACTGTTATGTGTTCCCCGCAAAGATGCAGTAAATTTAACGAGATGGAGATGTTTCCCCGTGAATAACTAGTGGAACTGTGCAGATATGTAAGATGATTTAATCTTTTAGGGCTGGCAGCACAGCACAGGACATTACTGTTATTTCCTCATCAAAGAAGCAAAGTCTCATCAAGCTTGTTCTTCCCAGAGGATTTTCATTTTTATAATAACAGATTGTCAAAAAACTCCTACTGTAAAGAACTATCACTATAACAACTCCTGAAATTATCCCAAATACCTGTAGGTGCACTGTAAAACGGCAATGTGTTGAACAGCTGTGCCAGCTCCCCATTCTGCTCTCATCCATCTCTCCCAGGATCAGTAATTTCCCACTGACAGCTGTATCTTTACCTGTATTTAAACAAGACACTGAGTCAGTCACACTTACATGTTACGCAATTTACAGTCTTGTAAAGTGAAGATGTGAACTTTAAGCTACTCAAGCCCGAAAAACAACAAATCAAATCACTTATAAAGCCTGGCTTTGCCCTCTTTTGATGATGAATTAGATTTACACCAGAGTGTTTATTTATATATGAAAAAGAAATAAGCTTTTCTCTGATAGTGTTGCCAGTCCTTAACTAGGATATGTATCGTGATCCACAGAAAATGTGACTGCTGCTCTCCCAGCCACCCTCTTTACCAAAGCATTCAAAACATCGCCACAGTTGCTCACCTGAATCTGATTCACATTCAGATTTTTACTATGGGAACCAGCTGTTCATGCTCAAGTACATTCCTTAACCTGCCCTAAGAGTAATACAAGAATGCAGAAAAAACAGGCACTTTTATTAGAGAAGCAAATTTTCGTCCATGTTAGACAAGGTTCTTTGCGGCTTAAAAAGCAAACCAGCAAAGAGACTCTGTGTGTTTCAGTGCAGCATTAACATGTGGAAATCCTTAAGCTGAATGGTGGTGGTGAACTCACTGTGGCTGTTCTCCTTCTCCAGGCCACACAGGACGACTGCTGCAGTCCCTCTGCTTCACCAGTATGTCCTTTCTGCTGCTCCACATCATCTATCAGATTACAGTCAACAGCCTCCTGGCTGGGAACTCCATCACCTCCGACTTCAACTGTGAGTACACTTCAGCCTTTATAGTTCAGCCTCTAAAGATTGTGATGTATGTTAGGAATCTAGAAGTACCCCAAACTGGGGACAAACAATATCTTATGAAACTTGTTGTTGTTTGTGCTTTACTCTGATGTCATCATTGTAGTATCAGTACACTGCAGTTTTTTTGGTTATGACTCTGAAGATTGTGGGGTTTTCTGGTATGTACTCAAAGGACGACTGGAATTCTGAGAGATTTTGCCTCTTTTTTTGTGTATTCGCTTTTCCAAACTTTTCAATAGACATACAAAAAGTGATGTGTATGTTTATAGAAGAAGTTAACAGATGAACATCATCACTTTTTTAAATTAATGGTTTGCCATGTGACAGTTGCAGCTCAGTCTAATAGAAATTGCCTACTGCATTTGTATGACCTAATATTTCTGCCAAAGACATTTTAGAGAAAACTGTCTGGATTATGTTCACTGGCAACAATTTTAACACTGCAGTATGTGTTCTATACATAAAAAAGGAGGCGGGTAGTGTGGGGGATGGACACACAAAGCTCAGGACACCAGATACTGTGGTTGGCGCCCTGTGTCCCAGGTGTGGTTGTGTTTGGGCTAAATCACTTCGCAGTAGCTTGACATATTGGGAAATACACTTATTAACTCTCTTGCAGCTGCTTAGCTTAGCTTCACTTTGCCCAAAGATTGAATACAGGGAGAAATAATCATTATAAACTAAATACTAAGGTGTTTCATCTGATGTTTAAACAACACATTTAAAGAAGAAGACTTTTTTTTTTGACAACTTCTTGAATGAATAGTTAATTGGGACACTGATTTCACAGATCAGCACAAGTTGACTTATTTTAGGGGCACTAATTCTACCTACTTTGCCTGATTGAAGTGATTTTAGGTGGTCTCAACATACCCACAAAATGCTTTTGTTGCTTCAGGTGAATCTTTACAAAAAACAAGTTACAAAACATTGTCAATCAAAGATTTTCAACTTGTTCAGTGTGACTATTTATTAACTTTTCAGGCATACATATGAAAAATATTGATACAATTGTTAAAAATGTCACCTGAGTTATGTTTCTTGCGTTTTGCTTTTGCAAATTAGCAGTGAGTAAACATGTACACTGATTTCCCTGAGTACATTAAATTTAAGGTCATCGAAACTTGAATTCATCCCTCAAAGCCCTGACAGCTGTAATGATGGATTTCTTAAAGCCTAAGTCTTCTTCAGAACAATTCACTCTTTCTGAGCAGTTGAGATCTCTACTTGTTGGTGCATGTTCACTCATGACAGACTATGTGCACATGTGTCACATTCATCACACTGGCTGTTTTGTACTTCTAAACTCTGACCTGATCTGTTGATGAAGTGTCACAAAGTTGTATATCACCAGAAAAGGTGTAGCTTTTCTTTTTTTGCAGCCCAAGGGATAGTTTCCATCTGAAAAAGCTAGGTGATGACATGCTCCATTCTGCAGGAGTACTGTAGATAAAATGTGCTCTCTAATAATTTCATAATCATTCTTATTGCATTTTGTTACCTTATGAAGATTTATGAATCTAACACATTCCTCAGTGTAATTAGTTTCCTTCTGCCATATGGGTGACTTAGAAAAAAAGATTCCTGCTGCCAGTAAAGCAAACACTTTAAGCTACTAACTCAGCGTTGGGGAGGTGTTAATAGTCGGCCTTGGGGATCTCATGAAACCCTGTATCAAACTGTAAAAATCTGAATGTGTCTAGATGGGACAGACCTTGACCTTGTGTTCCAATGACTTGTTCTTTCTAATGAAAATAGTTTGCTTTCTACCGTCGAAGCACAGCCAACTTCTGCTCAGAAGGCAGAACGGACCTTATCGCCTCAGGCAGAAACATAGAGCCGTTCAGAGAGGGTAGACTAAATATTCACTGAAGGAAATGTTTATTACTGAGGTCTCAAGGGTTGCAGTTTTTGGCAGATCAAACTGTGGTGAGATGGGACCATAAATTCTATCCATATACTCTATTTAACTAGAGTATGTATTATCCATCTGTCTATTGATGCGTCGATTTAAATAGTATTTACTTGCATTAAGAGGATTGTAAATTGTGGAAGAAATTAACCGAAGCTTGTTTGTACTTTCATATCCATCAACAAACCAACTGATTGATTTGTTAATAGTTTTTTACATACATGTGTTCAACAATATGACATCGCCTAAGACAAATTTTATTCTTTTTGGAATAAAAGCAGATTTTATAACTTCAGATTGATCAAAAATACAGTGTAGATATTGTTAATGCTGTAAGTGACATTTCCTAAAAATTGAATATCTTCTGTATATATTGTATGTGTGCAGAAGTCCATTATCAGCAAACATTGTCATTGCTAACACATTTTTCAATTTAAAAGGCTAACTGATCATTAGAAATTATGTTGGCACAGCTGAAAACATGTATGTTTTCATGAAACACAAGGAATTTCATGTTTTCAAGTGACCCAAATCTTTTGAACGGTAGTGTATATATCAGAAAATACTGGTTAACATGTTAAAATGGGAACTACTTGGTGCCAAAATGGTACAGCGTTTTGTGAAACAAAGACCAAACAAAGAACACATGTAGACTTCCATCAACCATTTTTAAGCGATAAGTTGTAGCGGGGTTTTTTCTGTCAATAAATCATTAGAAAACCAAAACCAACGATAAATTAATCCTAATTTTAATCATTGTCTGTGTTGCCAAAGCCTGACATACAGCAGCTTATTCCCCTGTGCCATAGACCTCCATTGTTGTTCAAATACTATTAGAAACACATGAATGAACGTCACTCATGCACTGGATGGCATGTTCCTAACCTGAATACAAACTGTGTAGTCAGTTCCACTTACACTGCCATGAAAACATTCCCCCAAAATATCTAGATTTCTCCCGTTTAAATAACGTTTACTAAAAATGCCAGTGCCCATATGTTTTAGGAGATCATATATCATATTTTACTGTAAATTTATGAGGTGTTTTTAGCCATGCTAGCGACATTGCCTGAGGGATACTGATAGTCAGTTTGTCCAGAACTTTTGCTCAGACTGAAATAGCTCAGTAACTGTTGGATGAATTGCTATGAAATTTGGTTCAGACTTTCATGATCCACATGAGGTTGACATTTGTGCTCTTGAATGTCGTATCTCTACTACAGAATGAACTGTTATTATTTTGGTGATACTCTGTTTCATCTAATACCACCGTTATGTTTAAAACTTTCATACTGTAAATATACTGTATCTGCAAAACTGACATTCCCATCAGCTTCGTCTGCACATTTTAAGCCAATTAGAAAAAGATCGCTAAACTAATATGATTGCTGCTAAACATGAGCATTTTAGCATTATCACTGAGAGCATGTTTTAATGGATGGATACATATACTGCACTATTATACTGTATTAAATGATTTTGGACACAGTCTTATGCAGTTTTACATCCTCAGGAACCAGTGGGATTCAGGGCTGAGACAGGCAGGATAAGGAAGTCACAAAGTATTACCAGATAGACAAATGCATTGTTTGTTTTTGTCTTTTGTTTTAATTGACAATAACAAAATCTACTGCAGAATGTCACCAGATTTATGCTAGATTATGAATAAATAGACTGTGATGTCAAATAAATACCACATTAACAACAACCATGAGTCTTCCTTATAATAGTCAATCATCAGCCGTCTGGTTTAGGACAGTTTGATGCTGTTTTGTGCAAGGCCGTTGAATGCACACTAAGGACTATGGTTATCTGTAAGTTTGTTGTTTCAGACGTTAGATAATTAAGCTTCACTGGCACTTGAATGAATAACATTATCTGCACCATTTAACAACAGAGTCCCTGGATGGGCAGTGGGTTGATAAACATTACTTTATAGTGAACAGCTGGTGGACGCTGACATCATTTGACAATTAATGAGCCGCAGGTAGGAGAATATAACATTACACACTCAGGATAAAAAAAGAAGAAGTTTATATGGATCAGAAAGACAGTAAAAGTTTAAGTAAAAACTACATAAGACAGCAGATAACTTTAGAACACTAAGACAACCTACACACAATATTGCAAAATGTTTTACATACTTATACAATTGTACTCCAACTACTTCCCAAAGTGGCTATCATCCTATTTCTATTTTTATTTTTGTTCTATATATATATACACAACAGAAAGTTAGACATTACTTTTTGTCATCTTGATCCACCGCCCCCATTCTGATAAAATGCCTTATCTCAGATTTCTGTATCTGGTATTTAGCCCCTTGACACCCTTTTCCTTTTGGCAGCAAAGTATAAACAGGGAGTTCTCCTTTGCGGTGAGGCAGTTATCCTCCCCTTGCTGGATAACTTCATATAATTTCCTCTATTCACTGTAGCCAAATACACCATTAGAGCAGTAAACTGAGTGCAGAATGAATGAGAAAACTTTCCAAAAAAGCTAACACCTCCAGCTGTTAGAGCAGGTCAGTGACTGGTCACCAGATGAACCGGAGCCGGCTTCCTTTGGAGTCATCTGTCATTCCTCTGTGCTGACTCAACATGGTGGGAACTGCATTTACAAACACTTGTAAGAGTTTGTATTAAGCGTCAAGCAGCACCAGATGGGTGGAGCTCGCTGCGTTTCAGATAATGTCAACTAAATTTTCAAATATGGACAGAAACCACACTGACTTTCAGATACTTTCCTGTTATTGTCTCAACTTTTTTGCCATGCATTGTCCTTGGTGGCAACCCCCGCCCATCTGGCCACTAAGTAGGATAAAACAAACCATAACAGAAGGAGTTGTAAGTTGGGCTGGGCTCATATCTAATGGCCTTTGGTATTTCACCAGTTCACCATAGTCTTCATTAAGGTTTGTATATGGCATTGTTGACCTTTAATGAATTCCCCTCAGCATTCAGACAGTTTGCTAATACTGACATACTGTAATGTTGACGCTGCATATTACCAGTCTGTGTAGGAGAGGCCAACTGGATTAGACCCCAGAGATAGAAGAGAGAGTGCACAGAAATGTTGTGCTGAGAGGTTAACAGCCCAGCAAGTACAAAGGATGTTTTATGATGTTCACATAAAGTCTGAGGACAGGTAGTTTTGGTGTCCAACTGGGTTGGAAAACAGCCACGTCCCGACAGGCAGAACATCTCACACTCCATTCCAAAAGCCTTCATGCTGAGTTTAGTCTATCACACAATATTCCTCTTTCCTCCTCATGGATCAGACTGACCTCGTTTTACCTCTGGCATTCTTTGTGTATGATATCACACATAGGAAGGATTTCCTCCAGGATAGGATGGGGTTTCTCGTATACCTGTAGGCTCAGTTTGAGCTGAGTGATGTTAGGTGTTGCAGGTGTTTGGACATGTGTCGACTTGAGTTTCTGTACTTAAAGATTATTAAAATGTTACAGTAGTAAATATTACAAATTACAAAAGTTTTGTATAACTGAGACACTGCATTAAGCTGTTTGTTGTTTTGTTAATTTATGGATCTAACATGTTTTGCAAACAGTTGCCAGTGTGCACATCCAGCTAAGTGTAAACTGTCCTTTGGTTTTTTTCTACAGTCTTAACCTCCTCTAGAGAAAAATGACTGGACTGGAGTAGTTTTCTAGCAGGGCCACCAGCAGAAAATTCTGAATGGAATTCTGAATTCTGATGGTTTTTATGGGGTGGTCATTGGCTAAATGCCTACTTTTTATTTAGGAGGAGAGGGTTAGTAAGACCCAATCTTACAGGTTGCACAGTGTGCGAGCTGTAACACCAAAACAATGAGCTAAAAGCAGGTAAAATGTGTTGATTCTCAGTGGGTTTGGCACCAAAAACAGTTTCCATATTACTAGAATGATTTAGAATGAGAAGCACCAGTCTGTCTTGTAGAAGCCTTTTAGCATCCAAATTAAGACCAAACATATCATAATAAAAAATACTAAGCTTATATCTGTTTCATTACATAGTTTGTTACACGTGGGGATTTGATGAGATGCCTGTAGCATTTCTTTGCTGGGAAAAATGTTGATCTAAACAGTTTAAATAGTTGTGAACAGCAGTGTCTTCCTGCATTACATCCTGCCTGGTAATGTTTATAAGATGGTACCAAGGCTAAGCAGAGCTAGTTTTTATTAATATACATTATTGTAATTGAGATTAAACTTTTATCTAGATGAAATGTCACACTGCAGTGAGGTAACATAATTGTAAGTACTTTGTATTTGGTGTTTTAGTCTTTTTGCCTTTACAGGGGTGACATCTGTGGCACAGTCATGGCACCGTGTGCAGATAATGGGAGTAGACGTGTGGAGGTGGACAGATTCTTCTAGTGTCTTAACATTTTCACTTGGGTGTCAGGGATGCTGTATGTTATGTGGACTCATCCCTCCTATCACAGATGTTTTGTTTAATTTTCAAAGCATGTGTTGTTTCCTATCACATGTTAACTTCTGTCAGGCTTAGAGGACTGTGGGCATGCAACACCTGTGAAAGTGAAGCAGTTTTTATAGCTTTTTGTCACTGATGAGTAATAAAGAAACACTGGGATATGTGCTGACAGTCCATTATTGTTCGAGCCACCTTTAGTAGAATTCACTTCTGTTTCCTGTTTATTACAAAGTGCCTGATAGTGTGAGTCAATCCTTTTCTGGATGCTTGGTGTGTGTGTGTGTGTGTGTGTGTCATTTAGGAGAAAACCCTTAGGCTAGGTATGCTTTATTGATTAGGGATTACTTGGTATTTAATTCTTGCCATTTACAGATAAAGCTTTTCAGTCACATTATCGTAATATATTGATGTTTGATACTGATGTTTAACTACTGATCAAAGTTTATAAAAATATTTTTATAGCCTGGATTCTGTATATTTTTAGAGCTATTTAACTGTCCTCCCAACATATCAAAGCAGAAGTAGCTGCACACAGGTGACACAACAGATGAAGTCAGTCTGAACAAATGTGTTTAACATCTTCTCTCTCCTCACTGCCTTCTGTACAAACCAGAAACGTTAGCACCTACTTAATACCCTTATACACCCACAAAACATATGGACACATCAATATGTCACTGAGTCGATATCCTTAGGTCATAAACTGATATTGTGTTTTCTCCAGCTTTAGAACAAAGGCCAATAAACCTTCCTTATTTTTTCTCAGAGTGCAAATTGAATACCTGGAAATTTCTCTGAGTGCTCGAGTGACGTTCAGGAACACTTCAACCAGTCCAAGCAACAAAGTTTACATGAACAGTTTTTATTTTCTTGTTTGTCATGAAGGTCACACCAACAGTGACCACAAGCAGGTTCATTATTTTCCATTTCTGCTTGATTAGTGAGTTTTGCTGCATTGTTGTTGTTTTTTTGTAATTTTGTGATACCTGAAGGATTCTGCCGAGCATGGTGGAACGTAGCAGATGGTAGAAGAACAGAGCGGAGCAGAAAGAGGGAGGACTGAGCCTTGTGTAAATTGTACCTTACAAGCAGTTATTAGCTGTTGATACAGTGGATATAGTGGAAATAAACTTTCCTTTCTTGTGTGAAAATGTTCCATAACACACCATTTTTTCTTTTTAATGTCTGGGATATAAAAGTGGTATAAAAGATGCTGAAATGTATTTCTTTGCCAAAGTATCAGTATTCACTGAACAATTTCTTATGTCTCTGTCCAGGTTCCACGTGGGAGAAATCCATAAGACAAATTGGCTTTGAGAGGTAAGATGATAAATTTAGCCCTTCTCCAGTGAATGCACTCATTAAACTAAGTTGTACAACCAATAATGAGAATGTATCTGATAAAATACAATCTAAATCACATTTTTACTGACTGATAACCATGCATCATAAAATATGCAAGTGTGTATTTTGTTTAACTGAGCCGTAATAGTTCTCCCAGTTATGCCACTCAGATGCTTTTTCAGGCGACGCTATCTCAGGTGATAGGACTCAGCTCAGTGACTGATGAAAAGGAGGGTGAGCACAATAACCTCTACAGAACAAAATTATGATGATAATGTTAATGCTGCTTAAAAAAAAAAAAAAGTTTAGATAAAATCAACAAAAAAAGCCTTTAAAGAAAGCAATTTTATTTCACCTGTCAAAGGTCATACATGTGGTTCTTGTCTTCTGCACTTTTTACAGGTAGGCAGTTGCATTGTCTGTGCAGAGTGTCCTAAATATAGCAACACAATAACATTAAACACCACTTTTTGCATTTAGCCACACTGGCTCGTCATCTGACAGGGTTTATAAATGTTCCTAATCTGTCCTTGTGTGGATTCATGATGAACGCTAAACCCAGTTACGTCTGACAATCAGTTGACAGGCCTATTTTTCAAAGCTTTTGCTGCTCTGTCTGTCTCCTCACATCCCCATGATCGTATTAGATGTGGTTTCCTAAGTACGGGAATGTCCAAACTCAGCCACGTCCTTTTTCCAGTACTCAAGAGCCCTCAGAGGATACTATACTGTAAGTGGCGGAAGTAGAGCCATAAACATTTTATCCCGCCTGCATTTACCTGTTTGTGTTGAGGCTCATATACAGTATATACAATATTTACAGGTGCATTTGCTGCACAAGCAGATGCTTTCTCGATTTTACTTCCTCCATGGATGAAATTGTTGAGCTCAAGTGAGATGTAGTGGAGTCTGAAGAGAAGTCACAGCTGTCGTGTGTCTTTTCACAGATCCTTCAGTTTCCTCAAGTTTGACCTTTTCAAATGCTTAATAAATACCAAATATTTATATGGCGTAGGACATTTTTTATGCTCTCTTTATGTGTAGTTGCCGCTGCAGCCTGAGGCAAAGAAAACGGGTTTTAGCACTGCTAATGCTGTTGTTATTTTCTCACATGAAAAGCAGAAGAAAGTAGGAGTCATTGAAATTGTTGGCTCAGCCCCGTCTGGTTCAGACGGTTTCCATTTCTATGATCCACATGAGGATGCACAAAGCTTCACAACAATAAAGCACATGGAAACTGATGTCCTTGATTACATTAAACTCACCAACAGCAGCCAAAGGTGCAATTATCTATCTGTGTCTGCGTTTTCTATCATGCTGATTAGTACTGTTTTCAACTTGTTAACTTTATATCCATTCAAGGCCACAGTGAGATTGGTTGTGTCTCAAATGACAAGTTGTTTTTTTAACTTGATCCAAACATTTGGTCAGCATTTCTCTGCAGCCTGCACCACAGAATCACCAGTATGTTTTGTTTATTGTAAACAGTTTAATTACGCTTGGAGCTCAGCATTAAACGAAAACATTTTAGTGGCAAACACAGGATGCAGTATGATTGCTGTAAAACTGATATAGAAATGGGTTTGGATGATAAAAGGGAGTTTTAAAGTTTTTGAAACCTGTTAGCCATTCCAAGGACAATTTTTATTTGCTTTAATTGTAAATGCAATCATGACACCTCATAAACCATGTCCTCAGGCAGCACAAATACATCACAGCGATGCCTGAATTAGCTGTAGCAGTCATGGGAACAGTTGGTTGTCACGGTTTAGTTTCCTGTTTGAACAAATCTGTTGGTATTTAGTTAGAGGTGAGCAGATAAATCAAATGTTACAGAATCTTTGTTTGCCCAAGGAGATAAAGCTACAAGACTTCAAAGTGTCATACTTTGACTGGACTAATGAAAAATACACACATGTAGACAAGAACTGTGATAAATATAATGTATTTTCAGCATGTGTATAGTGTTTGTAATCACCATATAAATAATCATCACAACTTAAGACATTAAATCTGAAAAATCTAAACTAGTAGTCTGTCAGTCATTTTAACTTTATTTCATGCACATTAATGAAACAGAAGGGATGCATGTTACTATAAGCAAAAGATGGAATTTGTAAGGGAGTGAACATGTTTTTCACAGTTCAGTAAAAAAACAAACAAAAAACCATCACTCTCCCATGGCCTTTTTGCTTGAATGGAAATTCACTCACTTGTTAATAGCAATACATTTAAAACTGGGAAGCCTGATTTCATTAAAATGGGTGGTACTCCTGTTAAAAGCCCAGGCGTTCAACAAAGCACATATTAAAAGAACAGTTGAGTAACAGAACGATCCAGATTCCCATGCATTCATAAGAACAGGTGGTGTTTTGTGAAACATATAATTGCTGCTATAATATCTGTTCTCATGAGTGCGGGCACAGTTCCAGGCGGTACGAACACAGTCTGCGGGGAAATAATACACAGTGACAACTTATGTGCATGATTGTTAAACTAATTTTGGCTTTTTAAAATAGTCACAGACACATGAAAGATTTGAAAAGATACTGGGAGGGGACGTGTGGTAAATAATCAAATTCAAACACAGGACAACACAACTCATTTGTTGACAAGTGAACTAAACAAGCAATCATAAGTCCCTGGACTTTTGAGAAAAACTGTTTCATATTAGGAGTGATTGTCCATGAGCAATTTTGTTTGTAGCCTGTCCCATTTTCCATAATTCTCTCATGATCCTAGCATGCAAGATTTCTGCCGATTGCATTTTTTGGAGATATTGGGATACATCTATACAAACGTCTGCTTTCTGTCAGTGTGCTTCCTTTATTTTCTGTTTGTCCCCAGTGTGATTGGCGCAGATGCGGGGAACGGCATCCGAGTGTTCATCCCTGACATCGGTATGTTCATGGTCAGCTTGGCCATCTGGCTGTTGTGTCGCAGTCTGGTCCAGAAGAGGCCGCCTGAGGACATGGCCCAGTACAATGCTGACTTCGAAGCAGAGGAACAAGTGGGTACCATGTAGTGACACGCAGTGCTCTGACAACAGTATTTGACTTCTACTTTTATCTGTCGATTTTCTCTCACTGTCTTTCTATATATCAACCTTTTCACCTCAAATGAGTAAACATTTTAATTGCTAAGTAACATTTTGACATTGACTGCATTTTAATTTCACTCTAGCAAAGAGGTTAGTGCTATGAGGAGGTGCCATGGTGCACCGGAGTTTGAGAACTAATGTACTTACTGATTAATAGACTAATTGTTACAGCCCCAATTTAAAATAAAGAATTAGCCCTGGTAGCTAAATGGTTAACGTGAATCATTTTCATATTAATAGTATAATAGCCAAAACTTCTGGCTGCGGGAGCTAAGTTGCATGTCATTCTGTCTCTGTCCCTATTTTATTGCAAAAATACAAAATATTCATCTTCAAAATAGGAATTATGTGCCTACTGTCAGATGTGAGTAAGGGAGTGACTTGAGTTAAATATCATAAACTGTCCTAAAGAGGAAATGTCTCAGTTTAGATGGAGTAATTTTCTCCAAACACCTCAGCTGACCACAAAACCCAGTGTAAATATCTTTACACTAACTGATTTTAAATGTATACAAACAAAAAGTACTACCTTGTTACTACCCGCATAAGTGATCCAATTTAGTTTTTACTGTGATCAGTTGTTCAGCTCCAACATGGTAAATAAAGCAGTGAGCAGAGAGGAAAGTTGATGACAACCCCCATCCCTTTGCAAGTCCTCCATTCTCTTTATGACTCAGTGTTAATTAAATCCACATTCACTTTCACTTCGACTGTGCTGCTCAGGCTGGCACAGCTGGCATTGCTCCCCATCACTGAGAAACACCAGAGATTAATCCATTGAGCCTGCATTGTTGTCAGCCTTTTATTTGAGCCCTCTGAGCTGAAATCAACATTTGATTCAGAACAGGATTTCTACCACCTGCTACTTCGTTTTTCTTTATAAATCACAGTTATTGGCACATTTGTCATGTTTCTCTTGTATTAAGATGGTTGTAGTAGGACACATAGTTGGTTTGATAGTGCAGCCAAGGAATAACTAGACTAGATCTCAAGCCAACATGTGGTTCTAGAGGAAAACATCTTCCAGGAGTTGGTAATAATCTGAAGCAGCACACAGACTACATATATGTTTAAATGTGCTGCATTACGTATAATAGTGGCATACGCACAGTGTATGGTTAGTTATAGTGGTATAGTACTACCTGTAGGAAATGGTTTTCAGCACCATGGAGAGCTCTGACCTCCAAACTGCACCATCCATCACTCAATGCTAAAATTAGTTTGTCACTTACAATCTGCTTCCAAGGAAGAAGAGGAGAAGTTGAGCCTGGACAACAACATCCTGCTAGAAGAGGACTTTGAAGCGGGGTATGAGGCCGAGGAGGATGAGGATGACGAGGAAGTGTATGAGGAGGAGGAAGATGTGGAGGAGGAGGAGGAAGTGAAGGAGAGCACCAAGATGAAGATCCTGCGGCTTGTGGCAGAAGTTGCGTCCAAAGTGAAGGAGATAATTGGGAACTTGATCACCACTGCAGGGAAGGTGGTGGTTACTATCTTGATGGGGACGACAGGTGAGTGCGTATCTCAAGTGTCGCCATGTTTTGCATTCACCACTGACTTATTAGCTGATTTAGTGAGTATCTACTGCCTAGGTGGCCATAATGTAGACTTCTGTTTACAGTATGTATCAGTTCTTGATAATGTTAATCAATCCATAAAAAGTCTAACCAGAACCTAAGTTTGAACTATTTTTATAAACCTGGATGTTTGAGCCCAGTGCGGATTATAGTCTTTATATTTATAACTAACCTTATCCCAGTATTAGTGTTTCAGGCCAGGACACCAAAGCTAAAATGGTTTGTTTATTATAGGTCTGTTGGGTTTGATTTTCAGGCTACATCGACATTTACTTGACGGGCTTTAGTGGCGAAGGTTGTCTGTGTGTTAACAGGTCAAGAAAGTGATATTAGTGTGTTCATCACTTTTTAGTGGCTGTGAGAGCGCAAATTAAGAAACCTACTAACAGTAGGTTTAGAATAGGATACAACAAGCATGGCCCCTCCCAGCTGTGTTCATCACTTTTTAGTGTCCCCAGGAAATATTTCCCTACTCTATGTTGTCTCTGTATTCTGTTGTAAGACTTAACTGTTGTTTGAACTTGCTTCTTGAACAACATACACTATGTGAAGTGTGCGGTCTACATGTGGTAGAGTTTGGAAACTACGGGAAAAGCCATCAGTTAATATTTCACAGATTTCCAACTTACCTGACCTACTCCGAAGCGTTGTCAAGCAGCGTGGTTTCAGTCAGTGAAGTGCTCCATGCAGGTTAAAACAAAGGCTGACAGTTATGGATCAGATTAAATTAAACCCCAGCCCCTCTGGGTTTTTATCCCGTTTTTGTGTTTGCAGGCATCATGCTGCCTTCATTGACCTCAGCTGTTTACTTCTTCACCTTCCTGTTCCTGTGCACCTGGTGGTCCCTCTGCAGGACCTTCGACACGCTCATCTTCAGCTGCATGTGTGTCCTGATGGCCATCTTCAGCGCTGGACACATGATCATCCTCTACCTCTACCAATTCCAGTTCTTCCAGGAGTCTATCCCACAAAATGACACCTACATCAGGTCGGACATATGGATCCATCTAAAATAACGTCACTGAATCACTTTGCTGAAACTGTCACTGTATGTTACCTCTTTTTAAATTGATAAGTTCATGCTTTTATTTTGTTAACTAGGTGCAATATTGGATCTCGGCTTGTTGAGATGCAGTAGATTAAACCGTAACTGCAGACTAAACTTTATTAGTACACTTTACTGCTGCTCTTCACACAGACGGAGATGAAACAGACCTTAGCAACAAAATACAGTCTCCCAAGCAACAGTGAGCTAAAGCTAAACTTATCGGGATCCCCTGTCTCTCTCGTGACTCTGATGGATTTTAGAAATTGTGTTTCTCTAGTTAAATAACACAAGCCCATACTAATACTGTCTGCCTACTTAATAATATGAAAATGCATGACGTGATGACAGAGCCCAGCAGCCAGAGCTCCTTTGACTCCATGATATTTATTGCACCCAAGACACATTTGTTTAAACATTAATAAATATTTACTATTGTTACAAACAAGAAGGCAAAGGAAAAGGCAAACCCAGCTGCAGGAGTGATATATCAAACTCCTACTCACCACACATCAAGCTTTTAGGCTTTTCACTACAACCAGTGTTGTTTTATTATGCATGAGAAAGGAGACAATCAGCTGTCTGTGGTGAAACATTGTGGTTGGAGTAAAGCCACAGTGCTGCACGTCTTGCAAATATGTTAGTCACAGTTGTAATGAATGCAGACTCAGTAGCAGCAACTGCTTCACTAAGCTCATTGATGGACAACCTGGAATGCAAAGAATGCTGTTTATTTACTAATTACAAAAAATAACACGTCATGGCTGCCCCCTCGTTTCTGCCCTAACAGAACATTTAGTTATAAAAATAATGATAAATATTTTCAAATGTTTTCTTTAAATTATTGTTTTATCTTTCTCTGCTGAGACAGTATAGCAGTAATGTAAATGTAATGTAATGCGGCATGATAGCTCAGTGGATAGCGCAGTCGTCTTCCAACCAAAGGGTGAGTGGTTCGATTCTCAGTCCCGGCAAGTTTCATGTCAAGGTGTCCTTGGACAAGACACCGAAACCCTGTAGTAGCGCTGACACAGGTCTAGCAGCTGTCCAAACAACAATTTCCCCAAGGGGATCAATAAAGTATCAATTATTATTATTAAAACAAAGATAACTCCTGAAAGGGTTCACAGTGGTAATAAATATAGGACAAAAACTTGTGAAATAATTACAGGAAGCATGTACAGTATGTTTTGGCAAAGAGGGAATAGTGAAATAATTTCAAATATTGTCTCTGTTGTGTCTGTGTAGATGTTGTCTTTGTGCCCTTGGTATTTCAAGGTTTTATTGATGCCATGCTTTCTCAATTGAAAGCTTTGCTGCTATGTGTCAGGACCGAGGCTATTTACAGCTATGTATAGCTGAAGCTGCCTTGGACAAAATGTGTGTCCTCCACACCCCTCTCCTGTGTCAGATGGCAGATAAGGTGTGATGATAGTGTTGCACTGATGGGTTTATCTTTAGGAACTCATTAGAATTAATAGACCATCCACAGTGTTGGTAATAGTTTATTCAAACTGTGCACGCTGTTCCTCAAGTAGGGGTTAGGACACACCAGTAGGATCCAATATACAGTAAATCAGAAGGGTGAAAAATGTTTAAAGAAATAAAAATAAATCTGTCGTGGAACATTTATGTATAGAGTAAAATCATTTCCTTTTCTTGGGTCTTTAAAGTTGCAAAATACTTCCCTACCTCTACAAAAATCCTTTAGGTTAATAAAATACTGACTCTAAATCCTTAAAGTTAGTAAATTAGTGGATACTTTTGTGCTTTTTGGGCTCTAAAATTAGGAAACAGAAATATTCTGAAAATAAAGAAAATGTATTACCAAAGATATCTCGTTATTTGCCTTATTTAGTTTGAAACACTGAGTGGGTGAGTTTTTTTAAACAGTGAACATCTCAGTTTGGAGAAAAACTATCCCTTTGTATATTTGAAGGCCTAAATTGGGAAAGTTTGCCATGGCTCTGATTCTTTTTTGATAGCCTTTACACGAACAGGCCAACTATTGGATCATGTACCGACTCGTCCTACGTTCATGTTGACTTTCCACAGCGCTGAGGTATTTCTGTCTTCCACTGTCTAAAAATTCTAAAAGTAACATGTAACATCTGCTCCGGGCCTGTTTCCCCTCTGCATCAGAGGGAAAAACTTATGGCTGTAAATATGTGCAGCTCCCGCTGGACAATAGGCCACCTCAGTGCCTGCCCTAATTGTGCTTGTTGACAGTGACTCGGCCTTGCTGTGGGGCCAGTGCTGAGTGAGACTGTTGAGAGGCCTGGCTTCCACTCTCCTTCCTGCCTCACCGCCTTACAATGGAAGTATTCAGTCATGTGACCAGCGGGCTTCCCCAGCTGTAGCAAGGAACTGTTCAGGAAGTGTGGTGGGGTCAAAGGGTGGTGTTGACTCCTCCACATGGCTTAAGAGAAGACTCAGGAGGCCTCTAACTCTGTGTGTTTGTCACACTTTGAACGGAATACGTCAGTGAGGTTCCTGTTGAGAACATGACCTTTGTTCTTCTTAGAGGAAAAGCTCTGAATCATGACACATCCTCTGTGGTACAGACAGATTTTTACATGTAGTATTCATGCATTTTCCAGATTCCAAGGTTAGAGATGATTGTCTAGTCAAGCGTTCAAGTCATTAAGAAGTAACAGTGGTGGGAAAAGTATCAGAACCTTTACTTAAGTTCTCCAAGTCTTGGAAAGTCAGCTTGGAAAACTGTGAGTTCCTGGCAGTAATATTACATGTGTTATTGTTTTGTATGTGACTGTGGATGTTGGATGACATTACACACAACTAGAAGTGGGATTGCTATGACAGTGGATTGTGCTACAGGAGGTGTTTTGACCCTTTGTTGTGGAATTTCAGTCTGAACCGTTAGACCTATGGCAAACACCATCAATACTGCTGGCTACAGGAGCTAGGAAGATCATCTATTATTACGTCTAGTTTATGTAGTGACACTTACAAAACTTCCCACTGATCAAAGTGACATCTTCATATTGCTTGCTTCATTCATAGGAGTCGGTCTGAAATAAGTAAGTCAGTTTCTATCACTGACCATTTGTTAAATTCAGAAAGTTCACACTGTGAAAAGGAGCCGTCTGTTTCCAACAGTCAGTCTGCACTTGTCTAAAACCTATGATGAGTTTCAGAGATGGGGAACACAAGAACTCCTACACTGAATTGAAAGTAATGAACTGAATAATCCACTGACTGACAACTTTAGGCCAGTTTACAAAATATTTAAGCTCAAGTATACATGTGTTTTACTTCCTGCCACAGTTTTTAAATGGAATCACAACTAATTAAATGCAACCTATTTTTAACAACTACTATACGTATATGTGAAAAGAGTCTAAGTGAAGTTGTAAAGTCAACTAATTCTAGCAGCTCTAAAACAGATACATATTTTATTTCAATGCATTTGTATAAATCATATTTACACCACAGTGATTGTTCATGTGACCTCTGTGAAATCCAAATCTTAAGCCTTTTTTTTTTTTAACATGTCCTTATCCTGTCCGGTCTATGCAGCGTATTCGGCATCTCCCCCATCATTCAGAGCAACTGCTCCCACACATGGAAACTCACCGTGCACCCGGAGCGTAAGTGGTACCACTTCGTGAATCCCATCATGCTGTTGATTCTCTACTACACCCTGGCCACGCTCATTCGCCTCTGGCTGCAGGAGCCGATCGACCAGCTGATGGTGAGAACAGCCGACACATTTATTCGATTATATCATTAGAAAAAAAAAAAGTATATACTGCACAGAATTCTATATGTCATATTTACTGTTTTTTGTGATGTTTCGGATTTATATAAAATGTTATTCTATGTGGTATTAAAATGGTCTTTAAAAGTCTCACATTTAACCCAACAGAAACCATTTGTTTTAAACAAAATAGTAGTAGAAGTAGTAGTAGTTCTGTTGGATATATTTTCAGGAGTGTTAGAGAAAAAAAAATTTAGCTATCGAAAACATATTTATTCAGGTATCTGGACTTCTTTCTTGATATGTTGAAACGTTTCACTACTCATCTAAGTAGATTCTGCAGTCTGAGGAAAGTTGGTAAGAGACCAACAAATTTATCCTCTAGGTTGGTTTCACTTCCCAACAGGATAAATTTGTGGTCTCCAACCAACTTTCCTCAGACTGAAGAATCTACCTGGATGAGTAGTTAAATGTTTCTACCTATAAAGATAGAAGTCCAGTTGCCATGACTCAACTTCCAGATAACTTCACCTGGATGACTGAGAACCTTCACCAACATATATTTCAAGTCTTTTAAATTAAAAATACAAGAGCTGCTGTCTGAACTTTGCTGTGATGTTGGAAGAAATATAAAACAAGAATATAAGATAATGTTTTATTGGTCCTAGTAGAGGAACTTCAGGTCTTACAGTATAGTATGCAGTAAAACTAAGAATATAGTAAAATATAGAAAGTGATGGGAATAAGATGACAATGACATAATATGTAGAAGGTGGCAGTACTCTCCACAGAGAATTTCTAATGCAGTCTGATGTTTTAGCTGTTTTTATATTTTTAATGTTTTTCATTCAGTTTTTACTGTTAGTGCCTCCAACTTATCTTAATGCAAGTTCACACATGGGACATGGAGAAAACAGTTAAGTGTGGACAAGGCAGAAAAAGACAACAAACAGCAGATGTGTGTGAATTAATAACAAAATATTAGCTATAAAGTGTAATTTGTAACTGAATAATGTGGGTGGATTATTTCTTACATTCTTAAAATTCAATGAATTGGTGAAATGCAGAGAATAATCTCAATTATTACATTCAGATGAAAAATATTTTGCTTGTCTACTCACAAACAGCATGTGATTTAACTATTATTTATTCATGTTGAGCTACTGCTTTGAGAAACGATGAATGCAGGTGGTCAGTTGGTGTCAAGCTGAGAGCTGTTTAGTATGACACCTCCATACTGCTCCTATCAGACAGAGAACTGAAATAGATCCAGATTGAATTAAATGAGCAGCCACGTGGCCTTATGATCAGAATCTGTGCTGATGAAACATTGCAGGGTAATCGGTTGAATTTGTTCAGGTGTTATCTGAGACAGTGTTTACCTAATAACTCACTACAACATTTCATACTAGAAAGTATAACTGCATCAACTCCGATCTTCATTTGGATTCATTTTTACCTGAATGGTCTTAAACATGGCATGAACGAGACCGACTGACGAGGAGCCATGAGATGGCAGGGCTTGTGCGTTGTGCGTATTTGTGTATTTTTGGGAATAGTTTTAACTGTACATTGCACTGAAAGTTAAAATTTACTTTTTAAATTGCTAGTATAATCAGGAGGAATTATTACAGTAGGTAAAAACTGTGTCAATGTTCATGATCGTCACTTTCCAGGATATTTAAAATCTTTTTTCTGTTAAAATGGTTAAATATTACATGTACAATATTTAAGTTGTCATTTGATTTTGATGGAACTTAAAAGGTCAGTTTAACAAAAAGACAAAAGAAACGGTCTCTTTGATAGAAAATAATTTCAATAAAAGTTTTTATTAGGCAGATAAAGTCAGAAAAATACAGTGGTCAACATATCACATGATGTGAGACGCACAGGGAGCAAACAAAAGCTTTATTAATTGGCTCATAGATAAATACTATAATCTTTTGAAAAAAATTACAAAAAACACACAATTTTTTAATTTACCTTAAAAAACACTTCAAGGAAGCCGATGAGATTAGGAGTTCCACAATAAATTAAGTTTATAAACTCTCTCTAATGAAGTGGAACTACTGCAGTTCTCAATGAAATGCCATGAAGTGTGTGAAACGGTGAAGACCCCCGCTCCTGAATTCAAACCCTCTTCCTTCACCTCAGAGCTTGTGGCTTAGCTTCTATAATGGAGTTATAGATTAGTGTTTTTATAGAGGAGTCAATACGTCCCTGTAAACCTGCAGGGCTGTATGCATTATTGATCCCTCCACAGAGGGGTGTGTGCTTGTTTTTTCACCTACGCTTACACTTTAGAAGATGCTAATAATAAAACGTGATTATGACATAAATTAGCAGCTGACAACTCTATTCGATATAGGAGATAATGATGGACCTCATCATCAAGAAAAATCTGGATGCACTGTTACACTTTCTCAGTTATTTAATTCTTGATTTGTGTTTGTTCTGCAGTAATTCACAGATGCATTAAAACTGTAAAAACAGAATAATTCAATCCAGCTCCAGAGAAATTAAACACAAGGAATCTGTAGCCTGCAATGACATGCAAAAAGTGGAATTCACACAGTAGCATCAACATAATAATTTAGTTATAGAGGAAACATTTTTACTCAGATACTGCTATCTAACGCTGTAAAACAGTGTCCAGTAGAAGCTGAAAAAAACTGCTCGACAGTGTCATCTGTGCTGCACAATAGTGGACTGAGCTCAAAGTCCAGTGTGGGAAAACATACATTATCCAAACTTGTCTATCTATGTTTTTTCAGGACGACAAGGACGGAGATATGTGTGAGGAGGAGGATCTGGCTGAAAACAGAGCAAATAACTCAGCCAACAGGAAGAGGCAGCTGTGGTGGTACTCACGCCAGGGCACTGATGAGAAAAACGTACGTGATGGTTGATAACACTTTGGTTAACATAACACTGTACAACATACAATACAAATAGACGCTAAAGAAGCACATGTGAAAATGTTAAAATCCAAACAGCCTCGACGACATCTCGAAGTTGTTTTTTCTTCAACTTCTGATGTACTTGGCCACCAAAAACCCAACTAACACATTTTTTGTGCATTCTTACAACTGATACCTATTGTTGGCCTGCGACACTTTGATTCAGTTGACTTATTAAAGAGTAATACAGTAGGATGGAAAAATCCTGTAATATTTAAAGATAACAAAGAAACTAACCGTTTATTAACTGTAATAATATTATAGGATTATTCCATCAGGCTGTAGCTGTTGATTGTTTTCACAATCTTACGTCTGGTTTTAGCCGAGCTTTCACCTTTGTAATAAACTCATTCCTGGAAAGATTTCAGCTGGAAATGCACACACACTCTCATACACACTGACCTTGTTCCCATATCAAGGACTGTAGTCTGCCTCCACTGGCCACCTCTTGAGGTTTAAAAGCTTTTAGGATGTACAGACACGGATGAGTGATGGGCTCGATTTACAGAGTAGTGCTGCTCAGCTTTGTTCCTGCTTATCAGCGACTATAAAGAACACACAGAGGCCTTTGACTTCAGCAGCTCATCGATAACACACCTCGCCTTGTATGCTCTTTTCTCCTCCTAGCTCCTCTCCATCCAGGATGGCATCAGTACAACTGAGGTGGGGCCTTAAATCTGTGCATTTTACCCCTATCCCATCCCTTTCATCCTACAGTCTTGCTGCAAGAAAATGGAAAAACTGCAAAGTGCTTTACACACTGCACTCTCATAAACCTGAGATAGACCTGTTTCAGTTCCCCCGGAGCAGCATTATATTAATACTGAATCTCTAGTTTACACCACAGCTTAACCCTGGTGTCAAACTGCCTGTAACTGCACAGTTTTCAGGTTGTTCAAGTGGTTCTGAGCCTTAAAAAACAAAAATAAGTCTAAAAAGTGGGGAAAAAAGTTTAAGTTGAAAATCTGTGGTTAATATTGATACGATATATTATTATTATTATTATTATTCACCAGCAATGCGTGTAACATAAAGAACAGTGACTTTGTTTTTTAAAGAACATTTAAATAAAAACTATATCAAGAAAAAAAGGTTAAAAAGGGAAAAGGTTAAAAAATATGAACGACCAATCACGCCCACTATGCTCTATTTTGTGGTAAAAGTACAAACGTAAAAGTTCTCCACTCAGAAAACAGTGTGTCTTAAACAGTATTGAATTTTATGCTTGATAATATAAAGTCTTGTCTAGATGTGTTTTACAAACTTTCAAAGGTGAAAGGTATGAGAAGGAAAATTTATAGGAATAAAAAAACAAGGACAAAGATCATGTTTACCTGGAGACTTGGTGTGGAATAAAAACAGCTATGGTAATCATTGGAGCTTATTTTAGCCACTTTACGTACTGACAGGTGGTTAATCTCTATCATTATTTCTTGGCTCATTATGTTTTATATTAAGAATCTACATCTGCAAAAGTATTAGTAACTAAAGCTGTCAAATAAATGTAGTTAAGTAAAAGGTATAACATTCCTTTTCAATTGTAAAGGAGTAAAAGTAACAAAATGTGAACATAAAAAGTATCTCAAAATTGTACTGAAGTAGATTAGTAAATGTATTTAGTTGATAACCACCTGCGTTGGTTTGTTCACCTCAAACTGCTAAACTTTAAATAACTTCTATGCAGAAACAGAGCTGTTATTCATTTGGACGGCAACTTATGGTTGTACTGATTTAAATCAAAGAATGTGCAGTGTGAAAAGTAGAAAAAAAATCCCTTTATTGCCCTAAAAAGCCAAAGTGTAGTAACCAAACGTCAAACGACACTCACGTAGTTACTCCTGTTTGCCTTTGTGGGGCAGAATGTCGTAAACTAGTGTAATCACATAACGAATCTGTTCTTCAGAAATATTATTTGTAATTTCTACCCGTGATTTGCAGGCTGTGCCCACCTCAAATGGGACATCCTTTGACTTAGTCACAGCCGAGAATGGACCAGTTCGTCTGGACTTATACTCCACCCCCAAGTATAAAATGGACCAGGCCAGTGATGAAGCAGGTGAGCTGTTCTGTTTACCTTCTGTTGTCTGCTTGCTCTTTCCAAATTTCCTTGGGTAACATGCCTCTTTAAGTTGTAGCATTTATACTCTTAAAAAATGACTTTTAAGACACTATAATGCAGTTGCAAGCATATCTAAGAGTTTTAATATGCTTATCAACAAATCCTCCTGTGGCCACTGCATAAACAGATACTTACTGACAATGTAGAAAAATGTAGTAAATAAAATGACCTTATAGCTCCCTACACCTAAGTTATTGTGTGTTATAAGTCATTTATTACATGTTACTATACTGCTTATAAATGTTAAATGGGGCAGATTAAAGTAGAGTTTTACAAGTATCTAGAAAGTTATAAATAAAATTACCAATATAAAAAGCTATTTTAAAACTAATATTTTGCAGATAAATGAACTGTTTTTATTTCCTTTTTTTTGGATATTGTTATAATCACAGTACTTAACTGAGTGAGGAATCTTGTCACATACTCACAGGGACAGTTGCGCTGTTCATTTACTCAAGTATTGTCTGTAAGTACAATTGAGATTTACTTGAACTTTAGTATTTTATGCTATTTTTGACTATCCTCCACTACATTTCAGAGGTAAATATTGTATTTTTAGTCGGCTATATCTATCTGACAGATTTAGTCACTAGTGACATTACAGATGGAGATTTAGAAACCAGTCACAAGTGTATAAAATACATTGTTATCCAGTAAACTACCCAAAGTAACTAAATTACAACAGTTACAACATTAAAATGCTGCTTATATGGACATGATAATATTAATTAGTAATTTTTTCTTTTCCTTTCTTCACTTGGTTCACTATTGTTTTACCAGCACATTTTTAAATTGTGGCATTGCTGTCGTATTACTGTCTTGACTCTTTTATTTTTCACTTTGTTGCCTCTGAATTTACAGAATGGGGCACTTCACTGATTTTATGTGTCACACTCAATATACAGTATTCATGGGGGAACTGTGAACACAGCTGTTTAATGTTTTCAGCAGATCTCGAGGAGCTTTATGAAGTCTGAGCAAATTACTCAAGGGACATCAAAGCGTCTGCCAAATGACTAAATGTCAATGTACATCTTGTTTTGGGCTTGGGAGACTACAACTTTTAACAAAAAGCCTCCATTACAAACACATTTTTTTTCTCAAACTAAGGGCTAAAATTCAGGATCTAGGCCTTGTTTGTGCCATTCTTTCAAAAATCTGATTATTTTATCACTTGGTCCCAACTTCACGTACTGGGAGTGCCTAACTTAGAGCACTGTTTCTGTGTTCAACCAGAGAAAAAGGATGAGAGTGTGTATGAAGTGTGCTTGCCCCCGGAGGATACGGCGTTGGAGGGTGGCGAGGAGAAGTCTGAGGGAGGAGAAGAAGGGATGAAGAAAAGAGGAGTGGGTGCGATGGTCAAAGTCTTCCACTTCATCATGAAACAGAGCTACGTCTGTGCTCTCATAGCCATGATGGTGAGTAATGCGGCTCACAGTTGGTGTAAAGTAGCAGCTAATAGGGGCTCATTTAAGATGCAGCTAGCACCATGTATTTCTCTTTAATAATTTTTATCTGTGATTTTAAAATTGAGGATAAACAAACTGTTGTAAAAATAACTCTTTAGTTAGATTTGCCTGCGAAACTCTACCTCAGGATGCCCTGATCTGCTTCTTAAATCTACTTCAAACGAAACATTGTTTGTAGTTTAAGTTTATTTTGAGATGAGATTGAGATTCATAACCAGAGATTTCAAACTCCAAAGGCCTACTGGAAAATGCTGTTGTACTTAGTAAATACCAAACACTCCCACCTCCATGATCAGCTTAGATGGAAATGGACATGCCCCTGAGCTTCAGTGGAACTGCTGGCTGATCAACAGGAGGAAACTGTGGTTGTACTGGGCAGCTTCTACTGCTGCATGTGTGTGTATTACTAAAAAGACCATCTGTTATCAGTTTAAACATTCCTGGATGAGTCACAGTTAAAAAACTGAGTTACAGCAGTAACTTAGTTTGACGTTGATTATAATTTAAGACAACGATGCTGTTTTTTTTTTTTTTACTGCTTATTTCTTTGGATGCAGTTCAAAAATACAGATGACACATAATAGTGCTGATGCTTTTCTGAGTACATGAAATGGAATTAATGTTTTTAACAAATGATACGTTATTACCTAATTGACACATTTCACCTTAATCATTCTGGCTGATTCCAGCATTTAAGACCCAGTATTTTTCCACCATGATTCAGTATTTACACCACCAAATTTTTACTTCCAGCTGTGTGGAGATTTTTACATTTGTACTTTAATTGTAAGAAATGAGAAATTGTCATGTTTTATTTTATAGTTAATTTTATAACAAATTTTATAGTTAAATACAAGTTTAGATTTTCTTTTTGAAATACACAAACAAAAATATCGTTCAAAACACAAAAGATGCAAAGACACTCACATGGAAAAATAAATATAAGGAGAATAAATAAAGTACATAAACAATGTGATGTTTTTACATACATTCCATCATTTTTCCAGACTTGAACCCAATTTAAACCACTTTTTCCTGTAGCTGTTCAGCCTTATTTGTCTATTTGCAGTTCTACTTTCCAAAATAAAATAATGCTTAATATTCAAATGAAACACATCAAAGTTAAAACTCACCTTTGTTTTTACATTGAAAATATATTTTTTGGCAAATATTTTTCCAGTCCATTAGTTTGTTGGCACAATTTTGTGCAAATGTTTTAAATGAAAATACAGACACACATTGAAAAATTGAATTATACACCTGTCTTCAAGGAAGTATTATATTAAACATATCTTCCCAGTAAATACAGTTTTCTCTTTTTCTTATTATGCCATTTTTTTTAATTGGATGGCATACAAGTAAGTTTCCTCCATTCCTTCAGCCCATTTGTTTTCATGCATTTGTGATTGCAACAATGATTAGATCAATATTCCAAAATAATGTTCCAAAAATGTCACAAAATGCATCATAAGAATCAATCAATTAAATCTTTTAATACAAATAAAATAATACTAAGCATACTGTAATGTAATAAGAAAAATAAGATTTTAGTTTGTTGTGATTACGAGCAGATGATTTTCAGAAGAATTCAAGTTTTTAAATGTTACAATGAGATATTTTTATGTTATGATTTTCATAGTGTGAGCATCTCTCTGACTGAATGTGGAAAAATACACACTGGTTTTATACAAAGCATTATGGGAATTGCGGTGCGTGAGGTTATTACACAACCATTGCAATAGGTAGAAATTGCAAATAGGATAAAGAAACACAACTAAACAAACTCATGACATTCAGTTTTTCAGTTTATATTTGTATGCAGCAGATGCACAACTGTATATTATGATTGTGTATTTCCGAGTAGCGTAGTTATGTTATAATCCATGTTGTGCTTCTTTTAATCAGTTGAGTGAACACTGATTAGAAACAGCCACAAGTTTCAGGCCACAAATACTCGTCTTTCTTCAACAGCGAAGTTGCAGCATTTACTATGAATTTTCTGTGATTCGTTTTCTTCAGGCATGGAGCATCACGTACGTCAGCTGGCTGACGTTTGTCTTCCTCATGTGGTCTTGCATTCTGTGGATGGTGAGGGATAGGAGACATTACTCAATGGTGTCTTCGCCCTTCATGGTGGCTTATGGCAACTTGCTGATAGTCCTACAGTACATTTGGACTTTTGAGAACATGGTACCGGTCCCTGGGTTGTTTGTCAAGAAGAACAACCCTTTCCACTCACTTTCATCCAAGGTTTGGCAGCTAAAATTTAAAACCAAAGAATGTTCTTGATTTTGACATTTGCCATGTATTTCTGTATATTTCAAATCTGTAAGTCTTTAAAACTGACCATTAAATGTCATTTAACATGTTCAAAGTTTTCTAAAGCAACATTTGCTGCTATATGTTTTATGTTTTAAACGCTGTCGGTTTGACAGTTTCTCTGAATTTATTAAGTTAGAAAGAGTCATCATACAATGTGCTCCTGAAGGGGAAGGTCAGATTTGTAGTATTTTGACATATTTAGGAGTATCTCGGACTTAAATGTTGGCAGCTACTGAACCTGTGTCTTTTAATATCCTTACTACTGCAATTATATTTCACACCTGGGTCAAACGTTTTAAAGTTGTGTGCAACATGTCTGAAGGTTTATACAGTTCAGTTTAAGTTTAGAAACTCACTTCTGATTTACGTATCTGCTTGTGTTGTTTTGGCCACTATTTATTAGTTCGTCGTTTCTTGCTGTTCATCTGTTTGTCTAAACACCGTATTTATTGGATGTAGGTCCTGTGTCTGCTGAGCTTCTGGCTGCTGCTGAGACAAACACTTACAGAGAGATGGGAAAAACTAAAGGAAGACGGCGCTGGTCTCTCAGAGGTTCATGTGGAAGATCAGAAGAAGGAGGGTAAGCACTGGACTGTTATTTGTATAAATTACTGTAGATATACCGTATAGTGTAAATTACAGTATCAGTAAATGGAAGCTACTAATCAGGTGTAGTTGGAGTAGTGTGGCTTTAGTTTGACTAGTGAGTTTTGTCATTGATGCGTATTATTCTGATTGATTTGTGGTTGGTGGATAAAACCAGAGTTTCTTGCTTTTATAGGAAAACATTTGACTTTATTTAGGTTCGTTTACCATTCATTTATTTTCACAGGGAAGAATATTGAAGCTGTTTTGCAACTGATCCACATCTCTACCTTCCCTCTTAAAGGGGGCAAAAGTTTTGATTACCTCTCTAATGACAAAGTCCAGGATCAGACCTAACATTTTCAAACAAGTTAAGTTATTTATTCATCATTTACTTGGCGGTTTAAGGATCTTCACCTTCCAGTAAAACTTCGGAACAGTTTGCCCCTGAAGGTCAGAACTGCCCCGGACTTGACTGCTTTTAAATCACTGCTTAAAATGTATTTATATTCCTTGGCTTTTAATGCTCAGTAGACTTTGACACCTCTTCAAACTATCTTCAGTTCAATCCTAATATATTTTTACTTACTCTTGACTGTCTTAATGTTTTCGCTTGTATCTTTTATTTATGTCATGTGAAGTACTTTGGTCAACTGGATGTTGTTTTGAAGGTGCTATACAAATAAATTTGATTAGTTACTTTAACAACAATTTCCCCGAAGGGATCAAAAAAGTGTGTCATCAAACTTTTGTAACATTTCAATTTAATCCTCCTATTTAGTCATCATAAGCAGTAAATCAATATTTAATATAGTTTATAACCTAGTATAAAGTAGTTATAAGCAGATACATTGTGAACATAACATAACTCCTCCTGTGGACATCCATAAGTGGCTGCTGTATAAACAGATAATGGACAACGGTTCATCGTAAAGCACAGTTATACCAGTATAAAATGAGTCTTCATGGGCAAAGGTATTATTTTGACAAATGCTGCACATTAAAAGACCTTATAATTGTGTGTTGCTACATTATACTATGTTTAAATTGTTTATTGAATGTGTCTATACTGCTTATGGTACCACCCTTACTTGAAAAGATTCAACTGAGAAGTATGGTCAAACTAGAAAGAATACTGACTTACTGTAAAACAATAGTTATCACTTTCTTTAGATCTGTGTAAAACCATTTTCTGCTTTGTTATAATGTGTTAGAAACTATTTAATGTGTTATGAACTTAAATAATTCTGGAAAAGTCTTTTTAAAGCTCTTGTTTTCTATTGCCACTGGACTTGTCCTACATAGCATATTTTGTATATATTATAGAGATTGTGTATATGTTTGTAGGTATGATAATGGTTGTGTATATCTGTGTATAGTATTTTGTATTTTAGTGTCACATTTAATTTTCAGACTAGACAAAAATAATACCAAGTCTTCGTCCGCTTTTGAGGTTTTTCTGGGGCTTTAAATTGCATGTCATGGTTTAAAAGCTAGTGAATGAATCAGTGACTCGAGTTATGTGTGCAATAGGACATACATAATGATTAATTACTGATTATTGATAATTTGCCTTCTGATTATTTACTTGACTGATTTCTTGAAAATAGTGGAAATGCTCATCACAAAGCAAATGTCTTAAATGTCAGTTCAAAACTTTAAACTAATAAAAAATAACCAGTTTAATTCAACACATGGAAAAAGAGCAAAAGGTAAAATCTGAAAACATGAAAACATTTTTAGATTTAAAATCTGAAATCTGACATCTGTTGACTGATATAGTCCACAGGAGAGTTAGTCTGTTTTAGTCACTTAGTGCAGTTTTCTGATTTGCTGTTGTGTTTTATAGAGGAGGAGGACTCTGAGGAGGGAGGAGAACAGGACACCATGCACGTTCTGGGCAGCATGGTCATGGCTCTGCTGGTCAAATACTGGATCTACATCTGTGGGGGCATGTTCTTCGTTGTCAGCTTTGAGGGAACAATCGTCATGTACAAGATTATCTACATGATGATGTTCCTCTCCTGTGTGGCGCTCTACCAGGTAACACACTGAAGAACACCAGACCATTAATTCATTAACTGTATGAGAGCATTAGTAGCATTGTTAACAAATAGATCTTGGTTACTCTTACACTCACTTCTCCTATTTTGAATTATGCCACAGAGAATTTAAGGAGCATAACATTTCATATTCTCAGTGAGCCATACACTGTTTTCTTAGTGTGCATAAGTTTGCTCTTCTTTAAGCTGTTTATGGAGATACAGGCTGGGTACCTGAATTAGTAAAGCAAATGTGATACTGTATATTAAGTTTGTGGAATCATTTGTCAGCAGAAGACATTGTTTTACTTCGGAGTAGGTCACAGAAATCTCCAATGACAACAGAGCTCAACTTCATTATGGTACTATGATACTGAACTTTATGTTAATCACAAAGTTTAGCAATAAGTCAAAGATCCTTAGTTTTCTTATTTGGGATCAGGTACCCTCCCATTGGCTTTGGAAGAGCTGTGAGCTGTAAAAATTTAAGAAAAAATATAAAATTGAATACAATTCAATAATACTTTGGAGTGGATGTTTAAGTTTGGTGTTTGTAAGTTGACAAATGGTGTGTCTGAAGCCTGGAAAAGGAGACAGGAGACCAAAATCACGAAGACAGAACCTGCAACACCTCCATCCCCCCAACCGTCCGCCACTGTGGTGCAAAAGTACATTTCTCTTTAATTTGCGGGATCTTTAAAGCGTCATCAGCAGTTAAAAAAAAGCATAAGCATTTCTGTAGGATTTTGTTTACAAATTCAATTTTCCAAAAACAGAAGCTGCTGACAATTTAGTAGTGTCATAAAGTTTGTGTACAACAGGCTAATAATCCGCAGTGTTTCTTGACTGTTTTATAACCCCAGTCACAGTAAAACAGAGCAGTCATCTTAAATCCAGATGTCCTCTTTGCTCTGTGGTTTATTTAATGCATTATTCAGTCAGATAATTTACAATCTGTGCAAAACAATAATCACTATTGTTCTTGTCAAGGTGCACTACGAGTGGTGGCGAAGGATCCTGAAGTACTTCTGGATGTCAGTGGTGATGTACACGATGCTGGTCCTCACCCTAGTCTACACCTTCCAGTTTGACAACTCGGATACCTTTTGGGGAAACTTGAGCGCGAATGAGGCGAGGTGAGCTCCATCTGGTCTGAGTGGCATGTAACCATCTCACTTCTCAGGCAGGCAACCAGAATAGTTAGATTTAAAGCTTTCCAACAGCTTTAAATCATCTGTTTCCCAAAGTTTAATGTGTAGACATTCTTTGTTTCCTGAAATACACTGATATTTTAAGTAATGTAAAAGTGTGTGGTTATGGACATTTAGGGAGTTTAAAATTCAGGTGGTTGCTCTAACACACAGTCTATTTATATTGTCAAAATTCAATTGTAAACACTATTTTCTATTTTGTTTTTAAAGTCAAGTAAATTTTTTATAAGCACATTTAAAAAAAGCAAAATTTGACCAGAGTGCTGTGCAACAAAAGGTAATGGAGAATTAAAAGAAAACCAAAAAAACCAAAAGCTGTTTTACAAAGTGTCCAGGATAAACATCTAAAATGTGATTTTAGCCAGGACTTAAAAGTCGCCAATGATGGTACGGTTCTAATGTGGCGCAGTAAACTGTTCCATAGAGTGCCCTGGAGGAGTGTGTGGATGTGTAGAAGCTCAGCGAGGTAGAACGGTGCTAACCCGGTATGTGAAAGCAAACAATAAAACCTTAAAATCAATCCTGTAGTGAACCAGAAGACAATGGAGAGATGCTACTATGTTTACGAGTTCCTGTCAGGAGCCTAGCAGCAGTGTTTTGAACAAACTGCAGACGGGAGGGTGAGGACTGATTGATTCCTATGTATAGCAAATTGCAATAATCAAGCTGGGATAAAATTCAAGATTCAAAAATCTTTATTAATCCCAGAGGGAAATTATTCTGCCACTTCCCTGTGGGAATAATAAAGTTTTAAATCTAATAAATAGACTTCTTTGTTATTTTATGTCTGGTTAAAGTTTTAAATTGAATAAAATTTTTAATAAATACATCTGCACTTGTAGGTGAGAGATATTGAAATCACACGCGAATTGTGCATGTAAATAGCTTTAGCTTTACAAAATTATTTTTAAGTACTTGTATTATCGGGTAACATATTTTTCTTCTTGTTAAAGCTTTAGATTAGCCGTAGATTGTATGCAGCAGCAGCAATGTCAAAAACCATTTGATTTGATTTCTTTTTATACTTTACTTACTAAAATAATTTTCATCATATTCACAAATGCCTCAAATGTAACCCAAAGTCTCTCCTTCAGTTTCCTCTAAATGTTTCCTTCTGTACAGGTTGAAGGCCCTGGGCCTGGAGCGGTTTGATGTGGCCATGCTGTTCACCAGGATTTTCATCCCCACTTCTTTCCTGCTGGCGTGTATTCTCCACCTGCACTACTTCCACGACAGCTTTCTCCAGCTCACCGACCTCCAGGCTGTAGTGGCCAAAGAGGAGAGCACTATTTACAGGTGAGACACTTTCTGCTTGTTTTCTTTGTCCCCAACTGTACAGTCTCTGAAAAGCAGACTTCTTTGTTCCTTTGGGTTTAGTTTAAGTTAATATGACTGAAATTCAAATAAACTGCAGCGTTTGAACAAAAGACTGATAAAAAATAGTTATAGAACAGTGATGGAGCACACATCCTCAGTGGTTGCATCTAAATACTGTAAGGTTCCAAATAAGGATTTTTATTCTTGGTGATTTCCCAAATTAATTGCTTGGTCTATAAAATGTTAGAAAGTGGTAAAAAAATTATTTGTCTTCTTTTGTTCTGGGACTGTTGGGTTTTCTATATAGTTCTGTATATATACTTATATTTTGCAAGGTTCTTAACCTTGCTATGTAA
>JAUMHL010000010.1:17690948-17706975 GCA_032362345.1 Sandelia bainsii | reverse complement strand
TAAAGTGCCTTGAGATGATCTTTGTTATGATTTGGCGCTATACAAATAAAGATGAATTGAATTGAATTGAATTGTTCGTTAGCGGTTTGTTTTCAAAAAAATAATGATCAAATTTGTTGGTTAATTTTCTAAAGAGTGAAGGATTAACTGCTCCCCCCTTTTTTAAGTTACTCAATATATCTGCACTTGGAGGTGAGAGATATTAAAATCAGTCTCAGGACATTAATAAGGAATTTTTCAGGTAACAATACAGTATTGAATTGAATTGAACAGAACAAAACAGAATTGAAGTTTAGTACAATGCTCAACTCTTAGGCAAAACAGAGCACAAAACAATTGGACCATTTATGAATTGCTAATTTTCATGCTCATGCTTCTCATGCTTATCAGACTGACATTTTGTTTATAACTTGTCAATCATTTTGAGTCTAACATCTTAGAAAACTCTAGTACAGTACTCTAGAATAATGATTGGTTTCTGTGGAAATAAGTATTTATAAAATAATAATTGTCCCTGGCCTTGTAGGAAAAATCCTGAATATTGATAAATGAGGAAATAAAAAATAAAGCTGCAGCTTAAGAAATTAGAAAATAGCAATATTAAACACATTTTAATTAGTTTTAGTAATATTTTAATGAACTTCATCCTTTTCATTTTTAGTCAACTAAAATTCTACACGTTCTAGTTTTTTCAGTCGACGAAACACACTTTAATTTAGTTTCAATCACATAAGGTTGATGAACAATAATGCTGAATTACCAAGAATGTCCAGTATTCAGCAATAGTAAAAGACAGTGTGTGCATGTTAAACCCAGTAGAACTTAAACTGAGTGTGAGGAAAAAACATTCATCCCTTTCCATCAGACACTGCTGGATAATCACACTTCCACGCCCTGTTAAAACATTTTCACAGTCTGTGGTGTGTTTAACTTTATTGTTGTGTTGTTGTGGATTTTCCATCATTTCGCCGCTGCTGCTTGCTCAGCTCATCTCTGCTCTGCTTCTCTCTGTGACCTGCTGCCATCTCTCCTCTGCCATCGTTTTCTCACAGCCATGCTAAAGTCAGTGGGCGTGTCTATCTGATCGTGAATAGGTGGGTATCTGCTCGCTTTCTGTGGCATCCATCACCATCCCAAGTTCACTTCTGAGTCTGAGCTTCCTTGTCCTCCTCTCGCTGTGACACTAATGTTTCCTCTTCACCCTGTTTGCCAGAGATGGTTTTTCTTCTGGAATATTATAACATTTTAAAGAAATGATGTTCTTTTTCAGGTTTTGTATTTTATTATTTTGCCTGTAGCCCTCTCCTGTTGGGTTCTGTCAGCTTTCTGGATTATTAACCTCCCCTCTAAATCCAGCCCAGCTCTCACCTCAGTACATCCTACTATTTTTCTCTAATATTAACTTTTGCAGATAACATAACTTCCTCAAGCATGTTTGAAATAGCAAAAACTCTTCTTTCCTTCCAGTATCTTGCCTTGGTCCACATCCCCTCTGTGCACTGATCCCCTTACCACAGGAACCTTTTGGCCACCTTTCATGCATTATAATAAAACTATGTGAATATTTCACATAGTGATTGCAGTCTGTATTTGTCTAGTTTCTCTTCTCACTGTTCATCTTGACTTTTGTGTAACTTCATTGTTCTGAGCAGCATCAAGCAAAATATTCCTACTCAACAGAGCAAGTAAGTGTGACCACTGGAAAACAAAATGCTCGCCTTGCTATGCGGTTCATGCAAGCCACACTTTACCTTTGACCTCACTCCATTGCCTGAGAAGAATTTAAAATGTTAATGACTCATTTCAGCTGTTACCATGTGTCTGTTGCAAGAAGAAGAAAATTCCTCAAAGCAGATTGTTTTAAAGAATGCAGAAGGAATGTGCACTGCTTTTCGATTACAATGCCTGATGGACAAAATGCTGACGATTCCCATCCTGACATTTGCATCATTTTCCTTTTGAGAATCACCTGGACCGTGTCAATGAGTATGTGTTGTATTTATATGCTTATGAGGACAAAACACCTTAAAAAATATAGCAATGTGAATAAAATTGCTTAAATTAGTGGCGTTTTTTTTTTTTTCTTACCCTGATTTTTTTAAATGCTGTTCTTAGAATTAGTGTTAGTTAGTTTCAGATTACTGCCTAGTAAGCTGAAGCACATGCTGTGTAAGTCATTATGATAAAGGACTAATCTCGTTTTCTTGGGTAAAAAATTTGCTCAGTTAAGATGGCGACGTTTCAAGTTCAAGTCTCCCTGAAAAACTTCATATCTGTTGTTCCTATGTTGTCTCTAATAAAGTCTTAAAAAGCTCAAAACTTAAAGTAAATACTGAAATGAGTTTGACAGGGTCAGATGTTTCTAAACACTTAAAGTAATACAATTCGTAATAGGTGCCAAAAGTGCTAGAGTCTTGACCGGGTAATGGTTTCAAGTGGGTGAGAAAAATAAAAACTGAATTAAAAGACAACCAGTTATATAGGAAAGAGCAGACATTACTGTAACCATCCAGCAGGCAGTGGTAGGAAAAGACGATCAGTAACTGCATCAGTAAAATGCAAAACAACCAACATGGTAAAAAAGGACATTTTTTTTTATAGCAGATGGTTAAACTGTCTGTCTCGTGAGGGAGCTCTCAAAGACGAAAATTCTGCTGTGAGAATGAATCCACTTAATAAATAAATTTATAAACATTATCTTATTATATCACTCCACATATTTGATTTGGCAAGGATTTTTACACCGGATGCCCTTCCTGACACAACCCTCCCCTATTAACAGGGCTTGGGGCCGGCACTAGGGAGGGACTGGGATGCGAACCACCAACCCTGGGGTTCTTGGACAACTAGCAATTGCTGACTGCCCAACCTACTGATAGATACCATTGTATCTTATTAAATCAAAGTTAGGAGTGTCAAGACCTTTTACACTAAAAGGTTGGAAGAAATGGCAGCAAACAGAATTGGCATGAAGCATCAACATACTTGTCAGCGAGAAGAATTTAGGAAGTTAAAAAGACCACTATGTACAAAAGTATGGAGATAATTGTACCTTGTTTTTGAGCAGCTGATGCAAGTGTGAATTTACTGTCCTACCTAAACTAATCCAATGATCCACATATTAAACAATATTTATATATTTATATCAACATTATTTATTGCTACAAATAAAGTATTTAATAGCTAATATGCAATATTAAGTGTTACATATTAGTCGAGAATGAAAATGTTATTGACTTCTGCTGCAAAAGATTGAGTAATATGACCAAAAGCTCTGGTACAGCTGCTAAATGGACACTAGCAGCTGTTTATTAATAGTTAAAAATTGCCCTCTGAAAAATTAAGGTTAAAACCAGGTGAAAAATCCTAAAGTCACTGAAAGTCCTCACAAGTGTAGAAATCACGTTTGAATCGGCTTGCACGTGTCTTTGTGTGTAATGATTTCGTACATGTGTTCAGACTGGTGCACCAGGATGGCAGCCTCGCAGACCTCACCATGCTCAGCGCCAGCTCGTTGGATGCTGCGCTGCCCAGAGAGGATGAGGAGCAGGAGAAGGAGGAGCAGCCTGAGGAGTGGGGGACAGGGAAGGAGAAGGAGCAGGCTCTGGTGGTGGTGATGGATGATGCTGATAAGACTGTCGAGAAGCCTAAAAGCTTGTCTGACCTGCAGCAGTCCAGCACAGAGGAGAGCCACCACTGCAGTGCGGGGACCGAGCCAGAGCCGAGCACCGAGCAGAGCTCAGGTACTGAATAACGCAGCAGGTCCACAAACCTCAATGAAACACTGACAAGGAAGTGAAACACTGTAGAGCTGCAATGAACACAGTAATTAATCTGTTGACTGTTTTATGAATTAATGTAATGATTGTTTACTCTATAAAATGTTGATCAAATAGTCCCAGTCATTGAAAAACGCCCCTATGATATCACCTTTTATATAAAACAGAAAACCAGCAAACCTCATATTTGAGATGGTAAAACCAGCAACCAGGAACATCCCTACACTGGTCAAGTTCACGCTGAGCTGTAGCCAGTCTGCAGGACAGGACCAGCACTTGTATTGTGGAATTATGTTTTGAATATTTTTTGTTGTATATTTAGCTTACTTATGTGGTAAAAGATCATTTTGGTCCTCCAGGGTGGTAGAGTTACCAAATAGTTTCCGGTTGTTGTATACTTGATTTTAAATAGTGTTTTCTTTACTGGATTATCTGTATTGTTCTGTTCCACTACATTTCAGGGGGAGGTGTTATGCTTTTTACTCCCCTGCGTGTATTTGACAGCTATAGTCCTTCAGATTAGGTTGTTGCACATAAAGCATACAGTATGACAATCTCATAAAATATCTTAAATGATTACAGATTGTACTGCCTAATAATACACAAGATTATTGACCAGCTACAACAGTAAAATGCTAATTACACAGTAATGCATAAGTATTGTAATATTATTAAAACTGTAGCATTTACATAATCTAATTCTCTGCAATTGAGTACTTTGGCTTTTAACTTTAAAAATTAAGTACATTTTGGTAATAATCCTGCTATATTCTTACCGAAAATATTTTCAGTCCAAGATTTACTGTTAAGTGTATGGTTACTTTTACTTGAGAAGAATATTCAATATCTTTTACAGCAGGTTTACTTGGCATGTATTCACACCAACTAATGGGTTTGAAAGCGTTTTATTTATATAAATTCATATTGTTAAAAAACTATGTTGTTGTTGTTAAACTGCTCATGTAAAGGCTGTGTGGCTGATCACACTGCAGTTGAGTTGTATGTGAGCTTTTGTATATGATGTTCAGGCTTTTGTTTTCCTCCACAGTATATCAGTACTTCTGAGATTCACATGCACTGTTGTGCAGGTCTGTCCCAGCCTGTAGCTGGATGTTGCCTAAAATCTTTTCAAACCAAAACTCTGCTGGAAGAGTATCTGCCTCCTGCGCTCTTGTCAGCCAACTGTTAATCATCCCGAACAAAGTTGTAAAAACCTGTTATGTTGCAGATTTTTGGGTTCAGTGAGATTTATCTCCAGTTTTATGTTCTGACGCAGCATGTAGCTCAAGTGCTCACCCAATATGTCTCCTCGCTTACGCCTGCTGAAGCTGCAGCATTTACACCGTCACACTGGTCTTAAATTATAGTGTTGTTTATATACACAGAAAATAGGTGATAAAACACAACCCTGCAGGGCCCCTCCGTTTATAATGAGCTGCAGGCTATATGAGCTATATGCTCTCTCAGAGTTTCTAATCCAAACAATGAGGCCTCTATTAGAACCTGGGATAATATACCTTTTTGGGATAATATACCGTGTTTATATTCTTTGTGAGAATATAAAACCAAATATTCTCAGACTTCATTCTCAGGTATCAAAGCAACAGTTTGGAATTTGCTTGTTAATACAGATTTTAAACATGTTTCCAGTCTTTTGACATATTACCCGTGGAAAAAATACATAAAACAAACATTTTATAGCTTTGGTTTACATGTAAAACACATTTACCTGTCACATTGACCTCAGCTGTATCTGGGATTCAAATGTTATACATCCTTTAACACATGCACACAAACACAGAATAAATGCCTAATTCATTTCCTGATTTGCTTGTTAATTAATTAAATTTAATTCCCATGTACATACCTTTTTAGAAATTGAAAGGGCTGCAACTTGAATAATCCAAAGACGATTTTCTGTTTTTGTTTAGTCTATAAATGTCAGCAATAGCTAAAAGGCCCATCACAATCCCCCAAAGCCCAAGCAGATGTTTTGTTTGACTCATAGTTAAAAACTCTTCAGCATGTAGTTTACTAACATAGAGGACGAAGATAAACAGAAAATATTCATATTTGTGAAGATGAACCCACTGCGTTATTCCAATTTATGTTTCAAATTCATTTTCTGCTGATTGAAAAATTGTTTAGGTTATAATGGTTTTTATTTTATTTCAGATTTATTCAGCTGTTACTGAGGTTAAATGTGTCTCTGTCAACCTCAAGATGCAGCTTTATCAATGTTTAGTGCGTTATTTGTTATGTGACTTCAATCTTATCTTTCAGGATATGAGGATTTGCATATTCATCTGTTGTTATGCATTTTTCCTCTGTGTTTTAATATGCGTTCATGGCAGCAGGGGTTGACTGAAACTACAGTGGAGGAACAATTTTTATGTTTTATTTATCATTGTAGCTTTTTAGCTCAGTACTAATACTACATCTTTTTCCAATACAATTGTTTCAAAGCCAAAGTTTATTTTTTCAGGTGAGACTTTAATTTAGGCACCACAAAAACTATCTATGGCGCAGATAAGACAGATTCAATCTGTTTCAGCTTCAACTGATGAACTAAAAGACACGTGAGCCAGTTATTGGATAACTGTGAACATATTGCTGTAATTAAGAGATGAAACCTGGAAACACTTTCCATTTGCACCTCTTCAATCTTGTTGTTTTTCCATTTAAGTGTATCTGGTTTTTCTCACTTTCTTTCTTCAGACCTGAAGAACAAATGGCATCTGGTGGTCGACCGCCTGACAGTCCTATTCCTCAAGTTCCTAGAGTATTTCCACAAACTTCAGCTGTTCATCTGGTGGTTACTGGAGATCCACATCATCAAGATCGTGTCCTGCTACATTGTTCTGGTATCTCTCAAAGAGGTATGAAAGTTTGAGACTAACCTTAGTATCTGCAACAGTCACTGCTATTTGATTTGATCTGTCAGCTCTAGCCCATCATCCCAAGTGGTAAAGGTACCGTATAAGCTTCCAGGTGTTACTATAATTGGTTTTCATATCCTTGAATCTTCAGCTATCCAATTTCTCTAAATTGGGCCAAAAACCTTGATTCTAAAAAGTAAAAAAAAAAATTCAATTTTTTTGCAGACTTGAGATGCCCTGTATAGTGTGTTGTAAAAACAAAAGTAATGTTTACATTCATTGATCTATTGTTGCTTAATATCCTGTGTAATATTGAGCTCTAGTAGGTGTTTTAAATTATTTTTAAATAATTAAAAATGATTTACATTATTTGCTTTGCTCTTCTTTTTCTTTGCTTTTGTTGGTCTGTTACCACTCTCCGTTGATTTGTGGAATTGTGTGAAAACATTGGTGGGACTGTGAATCATGTCATACGTGTGAATGTGCATGCATGCTCCAAATTTTTTTCCACCTAGAAGCTGTATAAATACGGTTGATTTACTCGGCCAACTTCAGCCATTTTGAAATGAACCAGGTTTGTCTACGACCTCACAGACAAGACGGATAATAATCTGGGCATATTTGAGGTGAACTGTAGTAACTGTTAAGGTTTTCTTGGAGGGAAAAAAAAGTCTTGATCGATAGATTGGAACGAACTTCACAGAGAGGTTTTCTCTGGATAAACTCAAGCTAATCAGTCTCTTAAATTCTTTTTATTTCTATGACCTGGTGATTTTTAGTACTTTTTCACCTATCTAAAGGATAGGGTCAGAATTTTTCAAGCCTGTCTCTGAACAATATTCAGGCGCTTAGATTAAAATTAGAATCAATAATTTCTCCTGTTTGCGTTTGGTCATTAAGAGATTGATTCCTAAAGCTCTTTCAACGTGGGACAAAAATCACAGTCCTTCTTGAACGTTTATAGATATTCAATTAACATTTGGAAAGTCGAACCCTGACATTGTCGTCAGATACACTTTGTAATACATTTTGTGCGTTTACTGCACTACAAATCTTTTGGGGGAACAACTTGGTATTAACGGGAGGAATGGTTACAACTAGCACAAACTGTTTCTTTGCTCAGACAGTATGTTGTTTTAAGGCACATGAAAAAATGTGATCCTCTCCTTTAGAGTGTTTTTGAAATATGTAATACAACAAAATATTGGTGCTAATAGTTGTAGTAGCAGTAGGAGGATGAGGCTTTACAGCTTTAAATGAGCTGCTTTTTCCCCCCCTCGTCACCTGTGTTGTCCTCTGTTCAGGTGTCTTTGCTCAACTATGTGTTCCTGGCGTCCTGGGCCTTTGCACTGCCCTACAGTCACTACCGGCCCCTGGCTTCCAGTGTTTGCACTGTGTGGACATGTGTCATTATTGTATGTAAAATGTTGTACCAGCTGGAATATATAGACCCCCCATCCCACTCCACGAAGTGCAATATGGTAAGTAATCAGTACAGTATTTAGAAACAAATCAATTATTTTAATTTTCCTGGTCTTTAATTGCTTCAGGAATTAATATATTTGAATCTTATTTAAATCATATGTATCGTCTTTAATGTACACATGAAATTTAACATCATGCACTTGATTACAGATTTAGATTATAGCATTTGATGGTAAATATCACCTGGGAAGTAAATATCTTTCAGGCAAGTTTGCAATTCCTCAGAGCCAACAGCACTTTTATATATTTTCTATCCCGCAGCCAGCAAACGTCTCAAAGCTAGAGACTGATGAGCTGAACAAGTCTCTGCTGTATAGTGGACCTGTGGATCCAGCCAACTGGGTGGGCTTGACAAAGTCTGACGACCTGCTGGGCTACATCAGGGTGAGAAGTGAAAATATTAATCAGTTTCCACCACACCCAGGACATTGTCACAACTAGATGAAATAAGTGCATGTTATACCAGAAAAAAACTATGACCTAAAATAGTTTACTAAGTCTAGCAGACTAGTGAATGAGCAAATAAAGGTTTTAATCTTTCTGAATGCATATACAACAAAATAAATAAATATTTTTTTCTTCATTTGCGCAGAACAACCTCTTGATCTTGGCTCTCCTAGCATTTGAGGTGACCATCTACCGCCATCAGCAATACTTCAGACTGAGGAACAAACTGTCGCCTCCTGCTGCTCGGATTATCTTCCATGATATCACGAGGCAGCACCTGGACATCGGCATGATCAGCTTCATCAAATATTTCATCAATTACTTCTTCTACAAGTTTGGACTGGAGGTACTAGAGAGTGTAGAGAAATAGATAAATATGTGTTTTGTGGGAAGCATGTATTTATTTGTCATGTGTTTATTCCCTGTGTTTCCCACAGACATGCCTGCTGCTGGGGGTCAACGTTATTGGGCAGCGTATGGATTTCTATGCGATGCTTCACGCCTTTGCTTTGATAGCTGTCATGTACAGACGAAGGAGGAAAGCTATTGCTGAAATCTGGCCCAAGTACTGCTGTTTCCTGGCCTGCATGCTGACCTTTCAGTACATGGTCTGCATCGGGATCCCACCTGCAGCCTGCAAAGGTTTGTGAGGTTCCCCAAGATGTGATATCTTCAAATTGTGTTGTTTTGTTATTTTAAATTTACATTGACGTAAGTAACAAAAATCAACTGAACTTTTGTTTTGTTAATTAGATTGAACCTTTATTAAGTGACAAAAGAGCAAACTAAATTATTATATTATTTATATTTTATATATTTTAGATTTTATTTATATTATATATTACAATATTATTCTCTTGTCTTGTATACAGCAAGAATGGGCAAATGTCCCACTTACAAAACTGCAACAATTAGTATCCTCAGTTCCCAAATGATTAGAAAGTGTAATTAAAAGGAAAGCTAATGACCTAAATGTGTTGAAAATTTGCATATACAAAATGTATCTGTTTAAAATGTGTATGTCTTGGTCCAGTGTTGCTTTGGTGCATTTCAGTTATTTCACATCATTTCAAAAATAAATTATCTGTCTTTTCGATGTAGTTTTTGTGGATTTATGTGTGAGCCCATCAAAGCTCTAATTGCCACAAATGCACAAATAAACCTAACATTTTTAGGTTGTTTATATGTGTGTTTAATCATAATGGTGCATGTTTTCATTTCAGGCTATCCCTGGAGTACTACAGATGAAAAAGTGGTCAAGTGGCTCTATATTCCAGATTTCCGCAGCGGTCCCAATCCGTTGTTCCTCATCTGTACGTTTGTATGTTAAACAAGAGATTAGGTTAAAGTAAAAGCAGCCACTGCTTCCACAGAGGGAAGTGTTCAGATCAGATTTAAGATTTTTTCTTAAAGTAAAAGTGCACATCCTTTGTATGTAGTATTAAAAAAATTACTATGACTGCTGGATCAGTGTTTAAGAAGTATTTTACTGTGGTACTTGGTTGAGACAGAGCTGGTCTTAACGTTCAAATACTCCTGTAAGTTTAATCGGCAATAATATATCGTATTTTATAACCTTATGATATGTTTTGATGCTTTGTATTTAAGATGTACAGGAACCCTTTACTAAATCTGCCAAATACATGTGGTGGAGGAAAAAGTACAAAATTTACATCCAAACAATAGTTGAGTAAATGCATTTATTCACCTTTGACCACAGTGACAGTAACTTCAGGCTGATTATACAGTTACCAATTACATTTTGTTGTATCATATTACTTTTGTTGGCCTTACATGCAAAAAGTTAATAAAGCTCTTTTAAGTTTTTGATTTTGAAAATGAATTGCATATTATAATAAAGGTATATTGCTGTTTTGAGCTAAATTGAATAAGGTATAGTGATGAATTCATTCTAATATCAGAATTACAAGTACTATCTCTGCTCTTTTCTAGATGACTTCATGTTGCTGCTCTGTGCCTCTCTTCAGAGGCAGGTTTTTGAAGATGAGAATAAGGCGGCAGTCCGTCTCATGGCTGGAGACAATGTGGAGATTTGCAGAGACCTGGATGCGGCCTCCTTCAGTGTCCACAACCCCGTCCCTGACTTCATCCACTGCAGGTACAGCAACTAATGTTATACTACATTTACACTGCGTCAGGAAGTATTTGTCTTATTTCTGCCTCTGATGGCTGCAGGGATACAGCGTAGGGCGATGGATCCCAACGTTTAAATTAGATTTTGCATTAGATCACTTGAAACAGTTGTCATAATTTTGGTGTCATTGGAGCTTGACTGAAGCAGCATTAACACAGAGGACAGCAGCACAGAGAAATGGAAAGGAAGTGAAGTAGCCAGCTTAACTGATGCTTAATGATGTTAGATGCTTTCATTAAATGTGACATGAATTCAAAACAAGTAAAGCTATAGTGTTGTATATTACATACTTGCATTACTTCTTAGGATATAAGATGAGAGCAGCAGTTTGGAATAAAAATGAACTCAAATCTGTGGTGTCATTTTATTACTTCTAACTACTCTTGGTAGAGAGAAGTTGATACTTTTAATGTGTAATGCTAACTTTTAATGGTCAGAAATTATCTTACTGTTTCATATGTTTCTTCATCTATTGTGTTTTATCCTTGCTTTACATTTGTGCAACAGGATATTGTGTGTTTCAGATTCTTTGGCTCTGTACAGTTTTATTTTTCTTGTTGAAACAAGTGGGTGCAGAGAGTTATTTGACCAAAGTGCAACTGAAATCTTTTACTTTTGAAAGCTGCAGTTTAAATCTAATTAACAAATCTAATTAATGTTGGATGATTTTTTTAGCTGAAATTCTAAGAAATAAGATTTTTTAAATCAATTATCTTGTTGACTTATTGACATTAATTAAACATTGAAAGGCCTGAATATTTTAGATTTCTGCAGAAATGTTGTTTATGAGGCACATGTATGACTGTATATCATCTGAAACAAATTCAATCCAGCGTATTTTTTGTACTGAAAATCAATCCACTCCTCTCTATTATTCTCTCCCTCTCTTTGCTCTGCAACCCTTCAGCCATCATTTGTTATATAATTACAATAAATAAAAATGCTAGAAAACCTACCAGTTAAACAAATAATTGAAATTCTCTGACTGGTTAGAAGGATGAGACTTGCTCATAAACTTTTAGAAGTAAATATCTCTGCACTGACGCCTTTGACACGCAAAACCCACTGTATGTTTTGGAAAAGATTTCTACTAAAAACATTTGAACATAATGACATACTGCAGTTTCCATGTTGATATGAGTGTAGCTGTTCTCTGTGGTATTGTTATTGTCGTTGTTGGTGATTAAAAACAAACTTGTTGGATAAATTAGCAATGAAAATGTGATTATGAATCATTCTCCCTACAACCTCTGTGGTATCTCAGAGTGAAACACTTACTGTGTACCCAAGTCTGCAGTATTTAGACATCTCTCCTCTACTGAGCTCAGTAGAAAACTGTTGTTGTACTTGGCTTCTGACTGTGTAAGTTTAGAAATCAAGTGGGGTGGTGCTGAATAACAATATACTCACTCAGCAAATCCCTTGTACTTGATAAATAAAGGAGAGAAAAAACTGACAGATGACAGTAGCTCATGTCAGTAGCTTAGTGGGAGATATTATTGAATACCCACTGTATACATAATTCAGAATTTTGGCCGTCGTCCCATATTTGAATCTAGAGCTGGATCCTGACTTTGCACATAAAAAAAAAAGAGCGAACAGAGGTTTTGAGAGGCAGGGAATAGAGAGAGAGTTGGAAAGACAGCAAGAGCATCCTGACCTGTCCACAGTCATTGATTATATGCTCTTCACATTCCACTGTTTTGATGCGCAAAGTGGACAAGTCTTTTATTAACGCACTCTGTGTCCATCAACAAGCCCTAGTAGAGTGAAAGGGAGCTGTGCAGCCCGTCTGTCCACGCCACAGCAGCTCTGCACTTATTCCATCGTTTCCCTCCAGGATCGAATTACGGATACGGGGTGGGGGAGAAATCCATAATCCACAAAAACACTCTGTCCGTCACTCCATGACACAGACACTTTTGCCCTGTACTCTAACTCAATAAATAGCTTTTAAGTATGGAAAAGGTATTTTCTCCCCCTGATGAAGGAGGACACTCACTCAGCTATTCCGGCCCATCAACGCATCATCCAATCCCACTTCATCAGAACTGCTTCCTAAAGAGTGCAGCTGTTGCAGCTGTGGTCCCATGTTTTCCCCAGGTTCATCAAATTAAAGCACCTTGCTTCCTATGTTTTCACTGTACACATGATTACATACACATGCTTTTAGCATGTTAGACCCTAACAGGACATGCTATAGTGTACGCACCTGAGCTGAGTGACAGGAGTCAGGTTTCAGTTCTGGTTCCCATTCATTGATCAGAGTCTTACTGGTGTCCTGACGCTAAGTGATACATTAAGTGTTATTGATGTAGTGGACACAGCAACAGAATGAGCTGAAATGTTGTTTTGACTTTTATTGTGTGGTTAACATGCATCATTATTAGCAGTAACTTTTGTACTTCAAACATCATACTGAGGGTTTCATTAAATCACCAAAACAGTTTGGAACACTGAAGCTGTTCAAAAATACGGATTACTTACATTCTGTGCTGTCCCTGAATGCCTCACCAGAGGAGATGACAGCCCACCTCATACTCAGCCTTCTATATATACAGTGTCACTTTCACTTTCTTAGCTTAAAGTCTGCAAAGCAAGTGACGCGCACTCCTCCAACAATAAATATCAGGTTTCTGGGACATAGTGTAATCAGCACGCATCAGGGAGAGGTGCGATACCAGTGGCACGGGGTTCCTGGTAATGGTGACAGAGGGAGTGTTGCTGAACCTTTGTGTCGCCATTTCAACCTCATTTTCAGAACAGTTACCCCCAAATCATGCAATAGGACTTAAATCAGCCAATAAGCTTATTCCCATTTCACATATTTGCTGTCTCTATAGTGCACTGTCACATAAGAGTAAAGCAATAAAATCACATATCTGTCTCTCTCCTTTAAGTGAGTATTGAGCAATAAAGTTCACTCTTGACAACTATGGAAGACATTTACTATTCTTGAGAACAATAGTTGACAAAATATCTTAAAGCAGCTGCAGCATAAGTGATATCTTTATTAAAAATGACAAAACAGTGAGACAGTGTGAAACGTTTCTTTTTGTCTCTTCTCTAGGTCGTACCTCGACATGCTGAAGGTCATCATGTTCAGCTACCTGTTCTGGTTTGTCCTGACCATCATCTTCATCACGGGAACTACGCGCATCAGCGTGTTCTGTATGGGGTACCTGGTGGCCTGCTTCTACTTCCTGCTCTTTGGCGGAGAGCTGTTGCTGAAGCCAATCAAAAAGATCCTGCACTACTGGGACTTTCTGATCGCCTACAACATCTTTGTAATCACCATGAAGAACATTTTATCGGTGAGTAAATAGTTGATGAGGAGATATAATAGATAAATAATAGAAAAAAAACTTTACTATAAACTTATCATATTCATATAAACTCAACATGTGTAATAATTGAATTTCAGTGATTTACTGAATTATTGCCTCTTCATTTTGCATTTACAGTATTTATTTTATTTAAAAAAATATATATATATATATGTAAAATATATATTAAAAAAAATATATATATATAATGTGTTACAATATACATATTCTTTTTTACTGTGTTCTTAGCTTCTGGCTTGTGGCTACATCACTTCTCTAGTCAAGAATCAGTGCTGGTTAATCCAGTTGTTAAGTCTCGCGTGCACCATTAAAGACTACAACATCAAAATCGAACAGCCAGAAAATGGTGAGTCTACTCACTATTTTATCGCTTGTGTCTTATATTGGTCATTTTTATTTATTTATCAAGGTGGGATATGTCATTCAGCATTGAGGAACATAGATCCCCGTTTGGCTTCAACTAACAGTCATATCGGAGCATATTTGCTTTGCTGCACTAGACTTGTGTCCAGGAGGGAGTTTCCTAAGAAGCTGAAATTAAACCCACACCCTTGTTTATTTTTCATTTTTGAAGCCAGTTTAGTTCAGACCGCTCTTTATCTTAATCCCTGTGGGAAACGGATTTACAGTGAATAGAAACACTGTCATAATACTCTGGTCTAAAACTGAGTCATGACGCTTTGTGCATAATCATAAAATAACAGCCTACAATAACATTCTCGAGAGTCTGTGCAATTTACACTCTTTAATGTCCTAGCTTTTATGTGTGATGCTGATCATATTGGAGATTAAGAGTTTATTAGTAATTTGATTGTGTAACATGTCTGTTACAGCTGATCAGTACTGTGAGCTTCCCAGTAATGAAGCTGGGATCATCTGGGACAGTATCTGCTTTGCCTTTCTGCTGCTGCAGAGACGAGTCTTCATGAGCTACTATTTCCTCCACGTGGTGGCTGATATCAGGGCATCACAGATCCTTGCATCAAGGTACACAGCTGACACTGTATCCTGGAGGGTCACAGGTTTTGTATTGGGACCCTATTCTGACACATTTTTGGAAAAACAAGTCCCTTATTAAAGCCCTGTGGGATTCGTGTGGAATAAATCAAAATTTGGTTCTAAATTGCCCATAGGTGGCTCTTGATGTCTAAAAGTCCTGTGATAGACTGGTGAGCTGTCTATGATGTACCCTGCCTTTCGCCCAATAACAGCTGGAATAAAATTAACCAGGACCAGTTTCCCATTATAGTTGAGTCATAGTTGGATAAATACGGAATCACTGAATCCGTTGAGTGGCGTTGGAAACTTTTCTGGCTAACAAAGTTTTGGAATCACTGAGTTAAGGTGTCAGTTACAGACACTGTTGTTACAATAATCTTGTTGTTTTTAATTTGTTTGGTTTTGATGTGTTTCTGTGTGTTCCAGAGGAGCAGAGCTTTTCCAGGCCACAATAGTGAAGGCAGTGAAGGCCAGACTGGAGGAGGAGCACAAATCTGTGGAGCAGCTGAAGAGACAGTGAGACTAAACACTTAACCTACTTCAATGTTGAATGATTCTGTTTTGGTTTTGGCTGCTGTATACAACACTAGAGGAAGTTTTGAAGTTTACATTTTAGAAGTTATTGCTCAAGATTTCAGTTTACTGTACCTTTAAAATCTGTATATTTAAATACACGTACTGTAATTTACCTTAAGCAGAATTAAACATCAGGATATGATAGTTCTGCCTGCAGTACTGGCTGAATGAAGCCAGAAGCATGCACAATTATTAGCTTTCTGATTAGTCAGAAGAATTCAAGAAATACATATATATATATATATATATATATATATATGTATACACACTCTACTCACAAAACGTTAGGGATATTTGGCTTTCGGGTGAAATTTCAGGATGAACCTAAAATGCACTATAACCTTTACAGGTGAACTTAAT
>JAUMHL010000010.1:17643531-17690848 GCA_032362345.1 Sandelia bainsii | reverse complement strand
GAACTTTTTACGTTTTCCATAAATTTCACCCGAAAGCCAAATATCCCTAACTTTTTGTGAGTAGTGTGTGTGTGTGTGTGTGTGTGTATATATATATATATATATATATATGTGGTAGATGAGGAAAAAATGTCTTGTATGTGTTTTAATAGTTCAGTCTTTAATGTTTCCTGGAAGCCATCTCTCAGTGTATCATGCCGCATAAAGTCATTGTATTTCCATCACTTACAGTTACCTCAGGAGCTGCTCATAAACACTAATAACATCCACTCTTGTGTACTAATGAGCACTCTACCGTTACACAATGTACACTAATTTCCATATGAAGCCTGGAGATGTTTATGGTCAGTCTGTCTGTAGTCGGCGATGTTCCTCTGTGACTCTTCACCATCTCTCCGATCTAATCAGGATGGAGCGCATTAAGGTGAGGCAGCAAAAGTTTAAGAGGGGCAAGGAGAAGATGCTGAGCATGGCACAGGAGTCCGGAGACGGACAGACGCTCGTCCAGCCCGAGGACGACGATGATGACGGTATGATGAAGCCTGCCAGGGCCCCTCACTGTGCGGTCAAAGTTAAAAAAGTTTGTGTAGAAGTAATATGATGGCTAGTAGATCTCAAAGAAGGTGGGTGAGAGTGTGTTAAGGCTAATCAACTTAATTAATTAACATATTTTGAGTAATTCTGTCTTTTAATTAGCGTTTGCGATAAACAGAGTAGAGTAGAAATATGCTTTTAACTTTATAGAAAAACTGATTTTATTATTAAATGTTGCACTGATGTATTTGTGAAATTTTAGGAGCACAGCGAACGAAAGCCAAGACCAAAAAAAAGCAGTGGTGGAGGCCGTGGGTTGACCATGCTTCCAGTAGGTTGACCCCCAACCCTCTTTTTTCTCTTCCTCCACTCTGATTGGCCCTTGTGTCCTTGACCAGAACACTGAGGATTCCCATACTGCACTGGGCTCTGAAGGCACCAACATACAGTAGCTTTGCTCCCTCCAGACTTTAGTCTTTTTCTGTATCTATTTAAGGGCCCCTGTGACCTGTAGCTCTTATATTACTTTACACTGCGAGTGTAGAGAGGCACTTCAGTTTCAAGATGATCTATAAAACCGTGTCAGTAAGTGCAGGGCAGAGTTGCCTTAAATAGACACAATGAGATGATGAAGAAAAGAGAGAAAATGACTAACAGCTGGAGGTTTTTTAATTCATGAACTTCAGGATCGGTCTCGCCTACAGAGCCCACAGGTGGAGAATCTCTCTGTTGTGAAACATTTTAATGCAAAGATATGAAGTTGACTCGCCTTTATTCCCAGTACTGGAATAAAGGATGAAGAGTTTGTTCATTCTTTGCCTGCAGACATGATCGTCAAACACGTGTTACCCTGCGGAAAATAAAACGGCATCAATGATCGGATCAGTGATCAAACCCATTTTGATCAATAAAAAATCTCATCATTTTGCAGCGGTTGCCTGTTTGGTTTGAACTCATGTCTCATATTGTACCTCACCCCATCATGACATTTTCAAATCATTTCTCCAACTCTTTGTCATTTAATGTTTCATTATCGTGTCCCAGCATCCTCCCTCACTTCCCACCCACTGTGGTTCTGCTCAAGGACATAAGTCAGCCTTGTTTATCTCATTGCTTACACTTAACACTTAACTACTGTAGGCTGGAGTTACTTGCTCTGTCAAGTTGCTTAAAGAAAACTACAGAATATGAATGAGCGTCTTTAATTGACATTCTTCATTGTGCTTTGTGCTCATAGCTTTGTCAGCCATGCTAACATTTATGGTGCGTTGTGTGTCATTTACAGTTCCATCCTCTTGTGACTTTTTTTCCACAGTCAGTTACTGTACATGTATAATATTCAGTGAATTACATAGAATTAAATGTGAGGTTGTGGTTTGATTTCCCTGCATCTTTCTTTTAGCACCTTCACTGAGACTTAACTACTGTTACAGTGAAAACAATGAATGACATGTTACAGTGTTACAGCGCTTTGCCCTCTGCCCCTCAGTGGTTAGAAGTGGAGATTACTACTTGTTTGAAACTGACAGTGAGGAGGAAGAGGAGGAGGAGGAGAAAAAAGACGACGAGCCACCAAAGAAATCAGCATTTCAGGTGACTAATTTTTCATCAGTTGTAGCGTGAGAATGTTTTAATTGTCTGTTACGGTCATTTAATGAGCTAATTACATGTTTTATTTGCAGTGTTGAAACTTAGCTTGAGTATTTACATTTTATATCACTTTATACTTCTTCAGAGGGAAATATTGTACTTTTGTATTTAACATTATCTACTAAGCATTAAATTGGATTTATTGAAATGCCAAATGGATGAAAGATACCTTTACATCAAATATCTGTAACACAATACAAAGAAACTAATTCAGTTTTCAACATACATGACTACTAAGTCCTGCTCACTCATGTGTTTCTAACAATGTGAAATGTTTTCTATTAATCCTCTCTCACTCTGTTCTTTTTCTTTAGCGAGCAATTGGGAAGTTTGTCTCTGCTGTTCTGGCTTTGCCCAAGTCTATCATTAAACTGCCTAAAACTATTCTGCAGTATGTAGTCAAGGCAGGCAAGGTACTCACCAGCAGAACTAACACAGAATTAGTTTATCTTCTGCATGAACACCTGCCAGCCAAAGTAACCATTAATGCCACAGCTAACTTGACCTGGAATGGAAATGCTTTGACCTTTTGCTCTTTTGCATGTCGTTGCCTGACTGACTGGCTTGAACTAGAGCTTTATTCTGATTCTATATTTCGTGCCTGTGCATACATTTTCCTGTGGTGTGAGCCTCAACCTTAAACCTTTGGTTCAGTGTGAAGCTGCTATAGTAACAGCAGTTTGTATTTATGCTAGCCCCTGAAGACAAATATATTGTGTGTATGTGTGTGTTTTGTCTTGTCTGGTAAAAGGACGACTCCGGTGATTGTGCATGTTTAGTGCATTAACAGAGAAACGTTTAATTCTTAACAATACTGCCGACCATTTACTTGGGCATACTATATATTTTTTAAATGTTTGACTTGATTTTACATTTTGTTAGTTTTTAATGGACTGGTTCAAAAATGCATTCTGCTTGGCGTATTTAAAGAAGGGATGCCAGAGCACTGCTCAACATTATTTAATGGACAAGCAATACAGAAACAATAATCAAACTTGCACATAATTGTGTTTTTAAAAAATTAATAAACACACAACACAAATAATTAATTAAAGGGAAAGAAGTGAAATCCTTTGCTACTGAAAATGTAAAGTTACAGTTTTGTTTGAAGTGTATTTGATTTGTAAGTAATGTATAGTAAAATCAGCTAAATCACTTTTAATTTGTGTTAAAACCTGTTGTTGTTTTTGCATATAGTAATTTGCAAATTTGCGTTTTACCCTTTCATTGGTACTAAACTGCTTCCCTCTCTTTTCTAGTTTCTTTACCACGCCTGGATCACAGACCCCAAAGCTGCTCTTAAGGCAAGAGGCAAAGAGAAACGCAAATTTTGGAAAAAGTACACCAGAGGAGTTAGACACAGGAAAAGCAAGAAAGATGGTAAGCTGACAAAAAAAACTCAAACTTTAATATTACTTCCATGTTCTTCCAATCATTGCAAATTTTCTTTTCTGTACTTCAGCGGGTCATGTAGCTGTAGACGTTGGTGAGCTGTCTGATGGGCAAGAAAAAGGAGAGGAGAACAAAAAGTCTGGTGGTCCCGGTGGGTTTCTCCTCAAGAAAATTGTTTTGAGATGACATAATTTTGTGCTGGTAAATTTCTCCTTTTCTGTTTTAACCCATTCTACAGACTGAACTAGAAACACTGAATGAGGACTTTGAGCATAACGAAAAGTGAACTGTATAGATCATAACTGCGTGTTTGTTTTCAATTTTTTTATTTTTCATTTGATAAGTGGGTAGTTATTGGTTACAGACACTCCTCTACCCAAAGATAAGTACATTTCAAACTGTATTAAGTTACAAAACATTTGATATTTTGCATTTCTTTTCACTTTAGATATCATTTTGTCGGCAGTACATAAGGATAATTGTTTGCTTTGGAATTTGACACCATTTTGCTTGATTTCCTGACATTAAAAAAATATTTTATTTCACTGTCATCACCAGTTTGCATGTTCTTTATTGCAGCCTAAGAACTTTATCATATGTAACTGTGGCTTTCCCTTCATCAGATAACATCATCAAGCGAGTGTTCAACATTATAAAGTTCACCTGGGTCCTTTTCCAAACAACGGTTGAAAGCTTCACCAAGTGGATGAATGACATGTGCAGGGAGTACTTGGACATCTCCACTGTGCTGCGTATTGAGCGCTGCATGCTGACCAGAGAGGTCAAAAAGGTGATTGTGTGTGATTCTACACTAAATTTTGACATGAGAAGAGTTGTAACCTGCCTACATAGTTTTAAACTTCATCGTAGTAACTTTGGTGATACACTGAACTTTTATTCAGAACTGAAATTATAATATTTTTACAAATTCTTTGGTTTTTTGTTTTTTCCTTCACAAGAAATGACATTTCAATGAGTTTTCCTGTTAATTAACAAATCTTAGCCCGCTAACGCCAAGAAGGTGGTAAACATTATACCTGCTGAACATTAGCATGTTGACATGCTTATGTTACACTCACACTCTGGTCTTTAGTCATTTTTATAAATGATCATAAAAAGAAAATCATTCTCCCTTCTTTCCATCAGGGTAATGTGCCATCCAGAGAGAGTATTCACTACTATTACCAGAAGGCCATGAGGCTCAACATGTCCAGGCAAGCCAGTGTGGATCAGCTCAGTGAGGATGAGTCAACCTCCGGCTCCATCAGGGTCCGAAGGAGGCGAAGAAACTGCCACCTGGAGAGCCAGGACTCCACAGCCTCCAGAGACAGCATATCCAGGTACACAGAGCCCAAAGGCGGTCAACATGGGAGGTCAATGATGAAAAGTTTTGGGGGGGGCGACAACAGAAGAATAGATCCTTGCTTCATGGCATCTACTCTTAGGTCGTAAATAAATTAAAAAAATATGACCACTGTTATTTACAAATTTTTCACTTTGATCTACCACTAGTGGCATCTAGACATGCGATAAGTTGTTTCTTTTGTCTGGGTTTTGAAATATGACACATCTGTTTACAGAAACTATATAACAACAATAACAATAATAATCTCAATCTGAATAATTTTCTGTGTTAAATTTAGTTTTGACTCCAACAGTTTAGTTTGAGATTTACACAAAAAAGAGAAGAAATCAGAAGGAGGTTGAATCTTTTTTCACAGTGCTGTTGTGTGTGGATTTCACTTTTTGTTGAATTTATTTATTACTTGGCCTTCATTTTTTGGATCATTTAATAATATTGATCAATTTGCTTATATGCTCATGTGAAGCTATTTGAATTATCACTATGTATGAAAAGAGCTACACAAATAAAACTGACTCGACTACAGGCCGTGAAGAGATCCCTTCTTAATGTGCTTTCAGTGGAAGTGATAAGGGACAAAATTCACAGTGATCATTCTGTTCAAAACTGTTGTATTAATTTAGTTTAGTATATAATATAGGGAGCCCCTGGTTAGTGTAACCTGACATAGTGTAGATCCCATCTAATCATCTCCCATCAGATCATCATCTCACCACTAATCATCATCTGTCACTCTCACCACCTCTCAGTGCCTACACTGAGGCCACCACCCTATTTTCTCGCCAATCCACGCAGGAAGACCTCGATGGGATGCCAGAGTGCATTCCCAAAACCAGCGAGCGTGCCAGGCCCAAACTGCATAAGATGTACCGCGTGGACATGTCCAATTCATCAATGGACAGTGGCAGCAGCTTCATATCCAGGTGCCTGGTTTCTAGATCACCCACATGACATACCTGTGTCACTGACATAAATAATATCATTGCATCATTTGCATGACTTTCACATAACCATCCTGTTTATTACAGCTTGTCAAAAACTCAAAAAGAGATGAAAAATGCATGTCCTCCATTTTTAATTACATTTTTATCCAATAAAAAAGTGTGCTTTAAACACTTTTATACAATTTGTTCCTTTTCTCTTTTTGTTCTTTCAGACTGGTGTAAACACCACTTGTCTTTTTGAGTGTTCTCTAACATTTAAAAAGTTTATTCAGTAAAACATTACTTTAACCTCCTCTATTTAGCATTTCTAAGCAGTATATTAACATTTATTACCATTTCACAAATGCTTTATAACACATTAATACTCCTTCTGTGGGCACCCATAGTATGTGTTCATACATAGGTGTATGAACAGATACTACAGTAAAATATAAACCATCATTGTCTTCATTCAGTCTACATTCTTACATGTGTTATAAACGTAGTTATTGTTAAATGATTATATAGCCATCATATACAGTATAGGCCATTTCGGAGGTAAATGGGAAGTTTTATTTCATTTATTCGGAAGTGAGGAAGGTCTCAAGAACACTTACCTCCCCTAAGTATTTTTAAAAAATGAAACAGACAGTAGGCTCGTGTCCATTGGTAGCGTGGAAATATAATGTCAAATTCCAGTTGAAAGCCTTTATATTAATACAGACTTAATATTATTTTATTATTGTGTTTTATTTTATTTGTTTAATTATTATTAGACACCATCTCTGCTGTTTCTGTCTCTTGCAGTGAAGCGACCCAGTGCGTCACGCTCTACTCCAGACAGGGCACCGCAGACACCATAGAAGAAGTGGAGGATGAGCAGGACCAAGGGGAAGACAAGCAGCAGGTTCCCTGGGAATTCCAACAGGTGGACGAGAGTCAAGGGGCCGAGGGTGGTCTCTGGAGTGACGGAGAACCCGGGCAGAAAGGAGAAGAGGAGAGTGAAGGGCATCAGAGACTGGAGGGGCTGGAGAGTCAGGAGGATGTGCAGGAATCGGAGGCACCAAAGGACCAGGAGAGAGAGGAGAAAGAAGAAGCACCGTGGGAATCTTTCGGCCCAGATGAGGGGCCCTCTCTCAGGCTGGAGGGGGCAGAGTGTATCCATTCTGCTGAGGAGAAGGACTTCATCACTGAGAGTGAAGATGGAGAAAGGCAGCAGGACTCGATGCAGAAAGGAGGGCAAGTAGGGCTGCTCTGCACGCCCGATACGGATGCTTCCAAAACGTCTGACGCTGACGTGCCTCCCAGCTACAGCAAGGCGGTCAGCTTTGACCGTCTGGAGGTTAGCGATGATGAGAGCGACATAGGAGGGAAGAGACGAATGTTGATGACTTCTGACAGTCACTCAGACAGCAGGTCAGACATCATGCTGCCCTCTATGACCACTGAGCTGACCGCCAGCGAGCTGCTACTCAACAAGTAAGTCCAAAAACAAAAAATTTACTCTTTTTTTATAATCAAACAGAGGGTGAATTAATGTTTCTGTGTCTGTCCAGAATGTTTTATGATGAAGAGCTGGAGCAGTCGGATAAATTCTACCAAAACCAGCCTCTGATCCTCCAACTTTGCTACGCCCTCTACAACATGCTGGTGGCTCACTCAGAAATGGTCTGCTATCTGGTCATCATCATCAACCACATGGTCTCGGCTTCCTGCGCCACACTGGTGCTTCCCACCACCATCTTCCTCTGGGCCATGCTATCAGTGCCTCGACCCAGCAAGCGCTACTGGATGACTGCTATCGTCTACACTGAGGTACAGTCAAATATGAGGACGTCACTTGTAAAACGTTGACTTTTAAAGTCAAATCTGCAAGTGGTGTCATTTTATCAACTATTGAATTTGGGAACAAAACTCCAGTAAAGATAAATATCAGTATCATGATTTAAGCAGGAGTTTGCATGTTCTGCATGGGTTCTCTCCGGGTACTCCGGCTTCCTCCCACCATCCAAAGACATGCATGTTAGGTTAATTGGTGACTCTCAGATTGTCCGTAGGTGTGAATGTGAGTGTACATGGTTGTTTGTCTCTATGTGTCGGCCCTGCGATGGATTGGTGACCTGTCCAGGGTGTACCCCGCCTCTCGCCCGATGACAGCTGGGATAGGCTCCAGCACCCCCGTGACCCTTACGAGGACAAGTGGTTAAGAAAATGGATGGATGGATGATTTAAGCAGTTTTTTATGATAACATTAATCAGTTTGGGGTATATAGATTAATCTTTACCAGTGATGCATTAATTTAATGCACAGACTGACCATAAGACATAAAATTCATAAATATAATTGCATTGTAGTCTAAAAGTAACATCATATTCATTCAGCAGTTTCTCTCAGGTTTCATTGTAAATCTTCATGTTGGTCTGTAGTCCGGCTTCTCTGACGTTGATGTTGTTGTCCCTTTAGGTCACTATCGTCATCAAGTATTTCTTCCAGTTTGGCTTCTTCCCCTTCAACCAGAACAAGATAGATAAAAACAAACCGTATCACCCTCCCAACATCATCGGCGTGGAGAAGAAAGATGGATACGTCCACTACGATCTGGTCCAGTTACTGGCTCTCTTCTTCCACAGATCCATTCTGAAGGTACCACCAAACACATATGAACATTGTCATTCTGGATATGTGCTTCATGTAAAAAGATATGTGTACATATGTTGCTCAAAACCCAGTTATAACAAATCAATGAGCACACTGTTGCACTGGGTCGATGATACATACACCATCCTGCTGATGTGAACTCACTAAATCACCAATTATGTTTAAAACCACAGCTGAAATTTTTCCACAACAATAAAAGAATATAGTGTGTTGCCAGCCTTATCCTTTAAACAGAGTTGCTCTGTTATTCAAGAAACAAAAATAATCTTTCTGCTGATGTTCACGCCATGATTGGGTTAAAACCAAACTTAAGTGAAACATTAACTAATTCAATTTTGTGCCTATTTAGTGGATTCAATTTTAAGGTGAACTTTGTGACAAAACCTTCTGTGTTTAGGATTCAGTGAAATATCTTTATCCAACATGAGATATTTAATATTTGGAAGGAAATGGCAGATTTTGTTGACTTATATATGTGTGTGAGAGAATCTTTTATCATAACAGCAATGTCAGATGAAATATTAAATAAAAAAACAGTATGACCAGTACTGAGTTATTTAAAGTTTTGTGTCCCTGCTACAGCATCTGTGCCTATTAGTTTTCCATCTTTTCCAACGAGTGTAACAAACTCAGGTGACTGTTGATGTTTGTGATCTGCTTCTGCTGTTAAGTGTTATCCATAAATCTGCACTTCCAGTACCACACTCTGCGTTTTTTTGGAATAAAAATACGACCATTTGTTTTCATTTCCAGTGCCACGGCCTGTGGGACGACGACGACCCCAAAGAAAAGAAAGAGCCTCCTTGTCAGAGTGAGTCTGAGGACGAGGGAAAAGACAAGGAGGAGAGTGAGAAGGAGTCTGAACCTGCCTCCTCAGTGATCAGTGAGAGGCGAGGTTCCAATCACACCTTGAGGTCCATAAACTTTGGGACCTCCATAGATTCAGGGCATGTCCAGGTGCACTACCCACAACAGCAGACTTACCAGCGTCGCAAAAGCTCCAGTGGAGGCTCACACATTTCTCACTCTTCTCGGTCCCTCCACCCTTCTGCGAGGTCTAAGCGAGGTAAGCAGCCTCGTTTATTGTCCATTTCCTGCTACTAAATTATATTTTATGTTGATTCTCTCCTGCTTTTGAAAAGCCCCTACTGTTTTTACAATAACAACAATGATAAGTAGAAGCATCTTCTGAACTTGCATCACACAAAGCAACAATTTCTTTGGATTAGGTTTTTGTTTGTGGATCTTGGGCTCCATCAGTGACTCAGTGTCTCATCCTGGTTCATTTACGACTCGAAAATGCAAATTGTTTCCACAGGAAGTACTGCTTCCCACAACAGCAGCCGCAAGGATGGCAGCGTGGCGAGCATCCACCAGAAGACCCGCAAAGAGATGATAATGCAGAAGCTGAGAGAGCAGCTGTATAAGGGAAAGGCTTTCATCATAAAGCGGTACGATGAAGCTGGTTCGTAAAGGTTGAGGCAGTTGTGTTTTTCGTCTCTTTAAAGAAAAGTGTGAAATTTTATGAAGTAAGTATTGAGAAATATTCTGGATGAATAATGGACGAAGCCCAGTGGAAAATCACATCAGTGATTCACCAGCTAAAACCTTTCTAACGTCTAAATTTAGACCTTTAAATACAGCATTCCTGTCAGGCCAGTCAGGCTAATTTTTTGTAAGTGCTGCAATAGACAATCAAAACATGTCATTAGTCTAAATTTGGTCACAATGCAACAAGCTGTTTATGAGATATTATGTCTAGAAGGGTAACTGAATCACACAGAAATATTACACAAAGCTTTTGATTTTTCTAAAAATAAGATTAGTGGTGATTTTATTTTGTCATAAACAGCATTCACACAACACACCTGTCCCAAGAAAACAACAACAACAACAACATAGAGAAAAAGAAAAGAAACAAAATGGCACCTGAGCATAAAATATGAGATGAAATAAAATAAAACAACCTTTTGTTCCTCATGGTATCATGAACTCCTGCTGTTTGTAGGTTCATGGAGATTTACCTTCCCATACGGCAGTTCTTCTATAACCTGATTCATCCAGAGTACAGCGCAGTAACAGACGTTTACGTGTTGATGTTCCTCGCTGACACCGTGGACTTCATCATCATTGTGTTTGGATTCTGGGCCTTTGGTGTAGGTTTGAAAATCTGATTAAAATTAAATTAATAAATCAACTTAATAGCATAATTAACAATTATTTGTATCTTTTCCCCCCTAGAAACACTCAGCAGCCGACATCACTTCGTCTCTGTCTGAGGATCAGGTGCCAGGCCCTTTTTTGGTCATGGTCCTGATCCAATTTGGGACCATGGTTGTGGACCGGGCCCTCTATCTTAGAAAGTCAGTCATGGGCAAGGTCATCTTCCAGGTCATCCTGGTCTTTGGCATCCACTTCTGGATGTTCTTTATCCTGCCAGGAGTCACAGAGAAGTAAGAACTTAATCTTATTTCACATTTTATTAATTCAGTATTTTACCCAAAGATGGCACATAATTCGTATCTCACTCCATCCTGTATATGGATGTTTCAACTAATTATAAATTTTCTGTACACCTGCAACTATTAGTCAATGAATTAATCAGTTGATTGACAGAGGAACAAACATTGTGTGGATCAAGCTTTGTCCTGCTGGGATTAGCTGTTATTTTGCAGAATCTTTAATTGAATATGTTTTGGTTTTGAACTGTTGATCACACAACAAAGCAAAGTAATTTCTTACTACAATACAGAACTTATGATGCATACTTTTTACTATTTTTTAATTAAATTTTTTGTAATAACTGATCATGTAAATAATTATTATACCTACGTTTCTGATTTTGATCTGATGTAATAATTGCCTTCTGCATATTCTCCATCTATCATAATCATATTTATAACTATTTTTGTTTGTAAATTGAGTATTTAGTATTTGTGTTGGTGTTAATCTTTTCTGGTTATGGTTCTTTCTTCCTATCTTTCTTTCTGCTTGAACTGAGAGCTGCTGTAACAAACCAAAAATAATTTCCCTCCAGGATTAATAAAGTTTTTTGAGTCTTGAATCTTGACTTAAAAAGCTCCATTAATATGTGTTAAATGTTTCACAGCTGACAGGAAGCTTTCCACTGTTTATACATATATATGTTTATGCATTTTGTAAAAAAAAACCCATTATCCTCAATCATTTTTTGCAAACTGTCTCTCGTCTGTCCCCCTTCCGTAGACGTTTCAGTGAGAACGAAGTTGCTCAGGTGTGGTATTTTGTCAAGTGTATCTACTTTGGACTGTCAGCCTATCAGATCCGCTGCGGTTATCCCACCCGTGTTCTGGGAAACTTTCTCACAAAGAGCTACAATTATGTCAACCTCTTCCTGTTTCAAGGGTGAGTTATGCTGGGCAAACATGTCCAAGCCTTGTGTATGTCAGTATATAAGCAAATGTAGAGTTTGGGGCCAAACATGTAAAAGGTGATAATAAATAATGACAAGATTTGGTCTAAAATTGATGTGTAGATGTAGACGTGATGTCTTAGAAGCTGTAGGCCCAAAACATAGCCCATTTTGTAACTACAGATTTAGGTACAGATTTTAGTGCCTTATTTTTCTGCGTAACTAAGGCAGGTCTGTGTGTTGTTTTTTTTTAGTTTCCGTCTGGTGCCGTTCCTAACAGAGCTGCGAGCTGTGATGGACTGGGTTTGGACCGACACCTCGCTGTCTCTGTCCAGCTGGATCTGTGTGGAGGACATCTACGCTCACATCTTCATTCTCAAATGCTGGAGAGAGTCTGAGAAGGTGTTTATCATTGTGGCATCAGCCTAGTGTGAAAAGAATTACCTTCAGATCCAAAGCCAGACGTGTTGGAATCCAGGCTGAAATTTACGATTGTTGCATTGTTGAAGTCTTCACGCTCATGAGTTTAAAGGAGAGACAAAGATCTATATTGTCTGCATGAACACAAAATTTATGAGCTGTCACTATCTGCAATGTACTGTGTATTACATAATGAAGATAAATTGTGTCTGTGATGCCCAAAATTCCCGAAAGTGCACTGAAATATCTTTATTCTATGCCTCACTACAGTTAATAATCCACTCTTTCAGTCTTTCCAAGTTCAGTCTGGAAGGACACTGTGTCCTAAAAGTTTCTGTTCTTTCTTTACTGTTCCTTTACCTACTTTGCTGAATCAGGTCTGCTGGAGTAAAGATGTAACAGGAAGACTGTCTGTCCCGTATGAAACTGTGCTTTATCTCATCCTTTCTGCAGAGGTACCCGCAGCCACGAGGCCAGAAGAAGAAGAAGGTGGTGAAGTACGGGATGGGAGGCATGATTGTTGTGCTGCTGATCTGTATCGTCTGGTTCCCGCTGCTCTTTATGTCTCTCGTTAAGTCTGTAGCTGGCGTGGTCAACCCTCCGCTGGATGTCTCGTTCGAAATCACCCTGGCTGGCTTTCAGGTGTTTTCTTAATCAAATCAATTACAGCAAAACAAGCCAAAGTCGTTTAATGTGACAATGAATTCTGCCTCATTTGAGTAGAGGTCAAGCAGGTTGCTTGACTGAAGTAAATAAGGTCAAGGTCTAATTTTTTTAATTATTATTAGTTTGTGAGGGGAGACAGAGGGATATTATATTTTCTAGGTTTAGAAGTATTCTGGCTGCAGGATTTAATGATTTTTCTGTACAGTCTTGTGCAAAAACAAAAAATATACTGTGTTCTCCAACAACTGAGGAGACAAACGTTTAATTCACAAACATTAACAGCCTTTTTTTTTTCTTCTCTCTTCTCGCAGCCCATCTTCACCATGAGCGCTCAGCAAAAACAACTGCAGAATGTGACTTCAACCCAATTTGAAAGATTTTGGAAGAGATATGTTGGTAAAGATGTAAGTACAAGAAAATGCAGTTGACAACATGACAATTGTGTTCTTCTGATTAAAAATCAGATATTCCAGACTGAATGATAAATGTACGTTTTTAAAAATCATTGTGACAAGTAGAAAAAGAGGAATGAATACTGCATCGATGGCATCAAAAAGGAGAATTAATTCCACCAAGGTTTAGTTCCCACATAATGCAAGTGGACTTTTCGCTAAGTATGTTTCAATAAGTAAGTGCACACCAGAGAACATAATTCGAGTCAAAAGATGTTGTTTGTGTAGATAATAACTAACCTTAACTTTTAAACCCTTCGGAAACAAATAATAAATGTAAAACAAAACGGTCTATAGCCAAACTAGCCACACAACATGGCTTTAAGCTAAATGCTACCATCTGTTTGCTAACAAGACAATGCTAACCTGCTGATGTTCAGCAGGTGTAATGTTTTTTATAATCTTAGTTTAGCATGTGAACATGCAAAAATGTGCTCATTAGCAGTAAGCACATGAGGAGTAGGAATGTCATTGTGGGAACAAAATGTAGTTACTTGAACTGATGATAGTCAGGATATGACCAGAGGTAAAATTAGTCCTGAGTAGGGCTGCAGATTTTAAGGCCGTTTATCTAATAGTTGTGTTGATGTTCCACTCAAAACCACAAATGTCAAACTCATGGTGGAACTTTAATACTGATTCATCCTCTGGAGACTATGAATATCTTTACAATGTTTCATGGCACTTTGAGATATTTCAGCCTGGACTGAAGTTGTGGACCAACCTTACAGCCACATCACTAGTTATAAAATTGGAATATTGTGGATTTAACATAGACATCATTTAACATTTTAAACATTTTTCAATATAAATTGGTTCATTGAGATTCTGTTTGGCTCTTACTGTGTGTTTTTGCATTGGGGTTAGGAAGCCTTGCAGTGGCTAGAGAGCTACATGCGAGAGGACTTGATCATTGCTGAGCTGAAAGGCAGCTCCAACTCTTTGTGGACCATCAGTCCACCCAGCAGAGCCAACCTAATGGAAATGTTGGGCTTGGATGAGGAATTCCCCATAACTGTGTCCTGGTCTGTGCAAAGGTATGCAGAGACAAAAGAGTTCAAATAACCTGCAAAAAATAAAAATAAATGTTTGCTAATAGAAAGCTGCAATTTTATGAATTAGAAGTATGTGATACATGTTTTTCCTCTTTTCATGATCTCAGAAACCTTAGTGTTGGTGCCAAGGCTGAAACAGCATCTGGAAAACGAGTGACATATCTAGACACTAAAACAAAGCGGGAGCTCATAAAGCTCCTAAATGGGACAGAAACCAACGCACAAGTGTGAGTTTATCAGCTGCTTATTTCTTTTTGAACTACTTATATAACACTACGGGGAAATCTTTATGTAAGGAATATATCGTCTGTACTGTGAGAGGCTGAATTGGATTTACCTGAGATCTACAGAACATAATATGAAACCCTGAGTCTTTCTTTTAACAAAAGTATTAAAAATTATTTGTCCATTTCACAACTGTGCTTCAGCTTATTGAGAAACTCAGTAACGCAGACTGTGTTTTGCAGCAGTAACAGCCTCTCTTCTTCTGCAGGACCCTAACGGATATCTTCCCTCGTTATATTCGAGCCCCCAGTGACTCGGATGCCAAGCCTGTTGAGCAGCTTTATAAAGGTGAATGTCACCATCTTTATCGCTGTATAGACACAGAAGAGTAAATGTTGGAAATTACACTAAATCGACAGCTGTTTTTAAAGAGAGTTTTAAATAGAAATATAAAGCATCAGTCATCTTTATACATTTATTTAAGCCACCATGTTGAGTTTTACCATTTCTGACTTTGCTGCTGTTCAGTCGCAGCATGCCGGACACAGAAGCTACTGCAAACTTTTGTTTTTACAATCACAATAAAATTCTACACATAGTACCTTATCTATTTTTAATAATTCTTTTTTAGGGTTTTAGTAAATGTTTATAAAGTTTGACGTTATTTGCATTTTTATCTGTTTTATTTGGATTACACATAACTGTATTCTTCATCTGTGTAGATGACAAGATGTTGGACATAACTGTGACCCTGATGCGAGGTGGGAATGAGTCGGGGCAGATCCAGGAATGGTGGATTGTCAACCAGACAGAGCTTGGCCCGATAGAAATGAGGAATCCAAAATACAAGTATGAAGCAGGCCTGGAGGTTTACGTGTTTAGCGACCAAGTCAGCCCACCCAGTTTGGGCTTTCTGGCTGGATACGGGTAAGTAATAAAAAACACTGAGATAGAAAAAGATTTGTCCCCTACCCCTAACCCCTAAATGTAGAACCTTGAGCACAAGGTGAACTAATTTGATTAGTAGAACTAGATCTGAATTATTAATAATTTATTTAATTTCAAGTTTTATTTTTGTCAGACCACAGTTTTGTAGCAATGCAGTGTGCTCAACTGTTCATTAGATTTAGATGCATTTATTTACAAATGGACTGTGCGCATTCAAGAACATTTCTGTGAAAAGCTAATTTTTCATTTCTAGTCCCTGTAGTCAGTTGTCATAAGGCCCTATAAAAACACAAAAACAATATAAAATGAGCTAGAGTAAATTACAAAAATATGATAAATCATGTTAGTAAAAAATAGGTTAAAGGATGAAAATGAAAACATCAACAACCTTAACAAAAGCATAAATTGTTTAATCAATCAGCCATTTTTTTAAGCGGGGAGTAAACGTAATATACGTATTCAGTGTTTTAATGGCATAGTTTACACTGTTGTGCTGCTTTTATGGAAAATGCAGACTGACCAAATGCACTTTTTCTTAACATAGTAACCAAGAACACACAAACCCACCTTGAAGAAAACAAAAAATGTAATATTTTTTCCTCTCTTTCCTGTGTAGGATCATGGGTCTGTACGCCTCGGTAGTTCTGGTCATCGGCAAGTTTGTGCGCGAGTTCTTCAGCGGCATTTCTCACACCATCATGTTTGAGGAGCTGCCCAACGTGGATCGCATCCTCAAGCTGTGCACCGACATCTTCCTGGTCCGAGAGACGGGTGAGCTGGACCTGGAGGAGGACATGTACGCCAAGCTTATCTTCCTCTACCGCTCGCCAGAGACTATGATCAAGTGGACCCGGGAGAAAACTCAGTGAGGGGACGTTAATTTATGAAGGCGAGTCTGAGCTTTTCGGGAACACTCGGTGGCTGCTCTGTTGGGGTGAGCAGCTATGTCAGTCTGTTTACCTGAAGGAACACAAAGCAGCTGAGGACCAGCTTCACACTGTTCACTCTGCAACCGAGTGACACAAAAACACTTTTTTCAGTTATAAACTGATATTTTTGATTTTTTACTATTTAGTGATGAAAAACAAAGACAGTCATGAAAAATTTAGCACGATTTGCTGGTGCTGGTTCTATGTTGTGAAACCGCCATTGGTTTTGCATCCAGTGGATAAAATGAGCAGCTGGTGTTCCGTTGGAGAAGGAGACGTCTTTTAGGACAATTTTTCCTAAGATATAAAACGTTGCATCCCTAATATATGGGTAGATTTTTAAATACTTCTCAATGCTCTTCACGCCTGTCGTCTTACAAATTCACACAGCAGGCCGAGAGAAGCTAAACCTGGCTGCAGCATCACTCTTTAAGGGCTTCCCACGTGCACAATAATGACCACATGAGCACAGTCTTATATTTACAAATGCTTGGATTGTGAGACTGTGCAATACGGAACTATAATTCCTCCGGGTTTTTGGACTGATGTGGACCCAAAGAAAAGACACATGAACATTAAGACCTTTTTTCTTTTTCTTTTTTTTAAATTGTCGATGTTATCGACATGAGATAATCTTTAATTGCCTTATTTTGTTTGTATGTAAAGAGCTAAAACTCTTTATCAACTACATATCTTTCTCAGGAAGAGCTGTTTTCACAGATATTCAATGTATGACTTAAATGTTACAATATGTAGGCTTTGATGGATCTAAAAGAATTTGATTGTAGAGATGAGAACTATTTAAATGGCATGAAATATAATGTGGATATTGTTCAGATGGACTGAGAATAAGTATGTTTACTGTAAAGGGGCACAGATTAAGACTGTATTAAGAGAGTAAATTTATCTCTGTGGACTTTTTCCCTCAAAGAGGTTAATTGCCAATCATTCACGTCATCTGCAGGTTGGCTAGAGTCGAGACCAGCAGGGGGCTGTTTTTGAATCAGGGTATTGTGCATTAGGTGGTAGACTCTTGCACATCACTTGCGAACCTCTCGCTCACACTCACAAACACTGTGGGCACCCACAGCTGTGCATTCAGTCATCAAGGAAGAAACAAGCAGACACAAAAAAACAAAAAAGATTCCTCACATGAAGGGCTGAAAGATGAAGCCCCTTGGTCCAAACTATGCATTAGAGGACACTGTAGCATGAAAGAGAAACTGCATTATTGCCATGACTAACTTTCATTACATGTACATAAGGTTTTAGACGGACAGGACACGGAGGAATGAAATGTGAAACTCTACCTGTATGTTAAATGATAGAGTGGTATGATAGGCGTCCAGAGAGCTGCGAATAAAACATCTGGAAAAGGTGTCGGGTTTCTGCATTCAGCTGCTGTTTTCCGTGTGAGTGAGCAGAGTCTGTGCTGGTGATAAGGAGATTAAAGCAAACCTACAGCATCAACCCAGTTTTTCAACATATTTTGATTTTAGCATCTTACACGATGTAGATTTTAATATATGTCAGAAGATCATAGTTACTTTTACTGTCTCAACAAACAACATCAACACAAAAACACATTAAATCAGCTCTGTAATGCATGGAAGAAAAGTGAGAAATAGGAAAATGAACACTGTACCTGTGTGGCCAGTGATATCCAGAACAGTGACTTCAGAAAGTATTCAGACCACTTTACTTTTTTACAGACTTTATAAAGAGTAATTCGTCCCTTACTGTAAATAATTTTAAGGCTTTAAAATGTGCCACTGGAAAACGTGAGTTAAGTAAACTTCAGTTCAATAATTAGTTCAGTTACTTTGAGAAAACAGGATGAAAAAAACCTTCAAATATTAAGCTGAATCCACATATCGATTATGAAAGATGTTCAAAAACTGACATGTTCTCAGGTTGGAGAGAACTTTCTACTGCAGCTGCTCATTGAGGCGTCTGCTGCCAGTGACTCAGTTACAAGTTTTAGCAGTGGCTGACCTTCATCGTCATTTCTGTTTTCATTATAATGAGAGAGAAGAAACAACTGTGAATTAATTTAACATGTACTAAAGACACAAGTGCAGGTGCAAGTTTCCATCATGAAAATGTTCTTTATACCACTAAACAGAGGGTTCTCTGCAGAGTTGACTCTGGTCTGCTAATGTGCTCAATGAAGTTAACTGAACTTTCAACAGTTCATTTAACCTCTAGTCAGAAAATTTATGTTGAATTAACTTGAAATGAATAAAAACGGATATTATAATAATATAATGAAAAAAAGATTCGTTTTCACTAAATTCCAGCATCATGTCATACAGTTTAGAGCTAATACTACTAGAAATATAGTGTTGAGTGCTGTATATGATTGTGATATTAAACTTCCGTCTGCTTCTAGCTGAAACACTCCTCCAGGTGATGTCGTCTAGTGGAGAGTTTATTTCAAATGGAGTTCTCGAGGAGCAGGTCAACCAAGATTACAACAGCCGTGTTTATGAGCAACAAGGTACGATAATCTGAACTGAAAAACTCCTCTAGATGATGTCAAGTTCCGCTCAAACACTGCTGAGGAGGAGCATGAGCATGAATAAACTGCACAGCATTATACTTTGAGTTGAGTGCAACATTTATGTACACTCAAGTCCAGTTTGGATCCTGCTAATACACATATGCATCACAGAGCAATTGCGATTGGGAAGGCATCATAAAAGTAGCATGAGTGTGTGTGTGCATTAAATATCGTTTAACAGGGAGAAAGCACTAGCCAAAGATAAATACGTCTTAGGAAGCTACACAGTCATTACATGTCTGTCAGAGGCCATTTCGTTGTGCTGTTTGTCTCTGATATGGAAAATCTGTCTGCTAACTCGTTTAAGAAAATGTAGAGACCATAAAGCGCCACACATCGGAAATGTTTATTGATGTATGTGCAAACTTTGGAGATATGCTTTAAGAGATATTTAAGAAGTGGGCAACTGCACAAATAAAAAGGTAAACAATTTTAACTTCTTATATTAGAATATGATCTACTCACATTTACAGCATGAGCAATAACATACTCACACAAATTCAGCTTTAAAAAGGAAATCGGTGCACTGAAAAATATCACCACATGGCCCCTTTTTTATGTTTTACTTGCTTTAACTTGACAGTTCTACTGCGGAAATTGGAAATTAAGACACAATCTTGACTATGCTTTAATGAAGGTGGATAACACACACACACACCTCGAGGTAGACAAATGAAAACAGTTTAAGCTGTGCCACCAGTTGTATGGTTCCTTTAATTATTTTGAGCAACTTGAATAAGCGCTAATGTTCAAGACAATGGTGCGAATCATTTTTGAGCATTAATATTCACAAATGGATAGTTTTGATTTTCCATTTCAGTATTTAAAACATGCATTAACAGACTGGTTGCATATTGTTCCAGTAACATTTTTAACAGGCCACAGCCATGAATACTGAATAAATTAACTCTGTACAAATAAACAGCTATACATTAATCAAATTAGACATATGGAGTATTTCTGATTTTAATAGACCTATAGTAATCTGAGACTCTACCCACAAACAATAACAGCAGAATTTACAGCTTCACAGAGACAAAAAAACAAACAGAACGTGTACATGCAACAGGCTTTCATACATTATTGAACATTGAATGATTTTTCATTACACTGAGGATCCACCTCGAAGAAACAATTTAAAATTTTTAAACACGACTCTTCTGACTGTTGGATTTATAATTAACTTTTTGTTTTTCTTAGTATTGTTTGCACAATAAATATCAAACAGAGGCTTTGTCAAGGTTTTTAACTCAGAGGGTGTCGTGGTGGAGCCAGCTCTCAGGAGGCTGAAGGCTAACACAGCCCGCCCTCATACTCATCCTCCTCCTCGGTGGCAGCTGGCGCCCCACTAGCACCACCTTCTGGAGCAGCTGCAGCCTTCTTCTTCTTCCCTCCTCCTCCAGGTACCCGGAGGGAAATGGCCAGCTTGGCGTACTGTGAGGAATAAAAGGTTCTCGGATTTAAAAGCTATAAATGACAGGGTGCAGAAGTTACAACAGTTTTGGTTATTTCATGTGAGAGATTTTAGATTAATAGTTTTAGTTTTTAATGTGTTAAATTTTCAATTCTCATTCTTAAGTACATTGTTCCGCAAAACTTTAAATGCTGCTAAATGTTATAGAGGAAACAAGTTTAAAAACAAATTATCATCGGCTTTGAGGTGCTTCCTAAAACATATACAAAAATGATGATACAAAATAAAAAACTAACAAAATGTTGTTATTGGTGGTATCATCAAACAAAAGGAAAAAGACACTCTGCTTGCTGAAAGATTTCCAATTCAGCACCTTGTTAATTTTGAAAAACTCAGTATTGTCATAGGAAATGAATAAGGCCATAAGGTTGCTGTGGGCTTTTAAAGTGACTGGAAATCAGTAAACATGTAAAACTTTACTGCATCATTTGGAAGCTAAGCACCAAATACCTGAGACAAAAATGAATAAAACCCAAATGTATTTGTAAACGTGTGTTAACAGTACTCACGTCATTGTCCATGTACTTCAGTAATGGTGAGTTGCACACGCGGTAGACTTGGTCCTCGTCCTGCTCGTCATAACCCTGCAGCAGCGTCTCCATGGCAATGCAATCTTCGCTTCCACTGTAGCCGGGCAAACTAGTGGAGATCAAGCACCACTTCATGTAATGACCCTCAGTTTAAGTGGCAGTTGTGTTACAGCATTAAAAAAAAAAAACACGAGAGCTAAGCCATGACAATTTTAAAATGTTTCTATTATGTTTTTTTACAGACCAACTTTTCACTGTAGAGCAGATTTTCCTGCAGACCTCGCCCAAGTGACTTTTGGCTCCTTGCAGTTACAGTAGTAACTACCTGAAACATACCTGTAACTTTCTCTGACACATTTATCAGCTGCTACGTAGTCGCCTCTGTGAAGGTGAATCAGCACTTGAGCAGTTGTTTTCTAGAGAATGAAAAGACAAGTATGAGTTTGACACAGATTCAATAAATACGTTTTGTTAGTGTTTGTCTTTCCTTGATCCAAAGAAGGTAAGAGATGAACGCCACTTTGACTATGGCTGATGGTCAAGCTCCCATTGTAATACTGAAGCCTACTGCTCTTTTTTACAGTGTAATTTATTTTCTAACAATGTCACAAAAGCCTTTTTAATTACTGATGTAGTACATTGATAAGCTGAGAGAGATAAACTAAATAGGCTGTGTTCAACCAACAGTACAACTGAAACCATGACATAGTCTTTGGAATTCAATTCTAGGTTGGATTAAGGTGCAAACAGAATTTTTCAATATAAAAACAAGGTAAACCACCTTGAAGCACATGGGGAAGTTCTCGATCTCTTTGTACATGTTCTTCTCTTTCTGCACAGCAACTGTTGCTTCATCCAACCTGGTCAGAAAGACAAGAACAGAGTGAGGACTGATGAGGAGCAGGTGGTGCAGCTCTCCATCACTGCCCCATCCACTTAATTGAACTCTCTTTACCTTTTTAACCTGACAAGAAGTCTGGAGGCTTTGCCCAGCAGTTCGACTGCCTGACGCAGACGGTCCTCATTCTACAGACAGAAAACAAGGAAGCATGAGCTACAAGAAACAAAATCAAAAAGAGCATAAACATTTTGTTAATGTTGGCGGCTAATTGTTACCTCAAACACTCCAGCTGCCTTCTGATACAAGTCCACAGCTTTCTCCAGGTTTATAGGCTCTATCAGTCTGAGGAAAAGATGAGTTTTAACTTGAGAGGAAGTTTGCTCAATATTTGTTTTCAGTGACAGTTGTTTCACTGGAACTGAAAGGTCCAGTGACAAATAATATGCTAATAACATGAATATAAATGAGCAATGCAGATGTAATAATCTGTGCATTTCTAAATACTAAAATTGCTAATTAGTGAAAATAAAATAAATACACTAAGTGCAATCTGGCAGAGTGAATTTTTAAATGTCATTTTCATAAAACTACTAGAACTGTGACAGTAATCTCAATCTCCTGTTATTCTGTGAGCAACATAGCTCAAAATGTGTTATTTTTACTTTCCAGCCCTGTCCAAAGCCATGGCAGCAGTGTCAGGAGTCCCATTCTCCATGTACATCATACAGGCTTTCTCTATGTACTGGATGGCCTCTGGCATCTTCTTTTGCTCCTGTTGCAGTACAAACACAGCCAAGTTACAAATCTGCTGCAGACACATTACCTCCATGTACCTGAAATTGAGTTCAATGCTATACTCACCTTCATCATCATACCTGCCTGTTCAATAGCCCTAAGGAGGAAGAGGAGAGTCTGAATAAAACAAATAGTTTTTAATATTTGCAACTGACTTAATACTGTGGTTATAAAACAAGATACTTACTTTGCAGCATGGAAAAGCCTGAAGGGCAAGTTAAGGAACAACCACAACAGACAAACAACAGTAATGTTTTGTTAGATGACGGAGGAGAGAGTACAGAGAGGATACGTCTTGTTTTCTGTGTGATATTCAGCTTCCTTGAGGTAAGCATCCTTCGCCTGCTCATACTGTTTGGCATTCTTGAAGCACACGGCTAGAAACAGGACACAGACAAGTTAGCAGCAGCATGGTGTGTGTCTTAAAGATGCCCTTAGTAGTACATAATAATATTGAATTAGGTTACCTGCTTTGGCGTATTCTGATGCAGCACTGTCATAATCAGGCTTCCACTTTGTCAGACTTGTCTTTAAGCTACAAAACCATAGAAGCACATTCTAGGCGTCTGAAGCAAGTATAATCCACTATATTATTGGTTAATTCTGAATAACAGAACAAAACAAATAGCAGCTAATGTATTATCAATTAAATCTACGTATTAATGCTTCGATTATGTTAACGTTCGTGTTAATTTATGTCGCATAGCCTTTTTGCTGAAAATGCCACAGTGGCGTTACAGCTAGCTAACATCAGTACTAAAACAAACTGGTGTTTACTTAGCAGGAAATAAATGGAAATTATGTCGTAACTCACCATTTTTCCGCTTTAGCCATGTGCTCATGAGCTTCGTTTATCTTCTGTGCTGCCATGCCGTTGATTAAATCGGTGGAATTTAACGAACTTGTACCCAAAATGATGCAGATATTGCTCCGTCGATGTTTGGATTAGCAGGAACTCCTCCTCGGCCGCGACGTCATCAGGCTGTCGCAGGCTACGAGTGCCACCGAGGACAAAATAGACCAAGGACGCGAAGCAGTGTTGTGGCGCATGCTTCCAGGCATTAAAAATAAATATATTTCTCTTCTTTGATTGTCCACAAAAACGCAGTTAAACTCATTCAGAAAATTTTTAATGACGTGAACATTTTCTTTTGTGACTGATAATTTTAGGACGATTGAACATTCAATATTATTTATAATATAACATTATTTATATAACATATTTCATTTATATTTTCAAAGCTCAAACCAACATATCTTTGATCCTTTCAGAATAGTTTTTGAAATTGTTTTTCTCCTCAGATCTATACATGAATTAAATTGAACAAGGCCTAATAAACAACATCAAGTTTTAAAAGAAATATTTTGTTTTCTTAATCAAGTTCTTACACTATTGCTCTAACTTATAAAGCATGCAGTTATTATGTCATCTTGAGTAAAGTAATAACAATAACAACAACAGCAACAACAACAATAATAATGATCTGAAAGAGTGAGCGCCGCCGGAAACGGAAGTACTTAAACGTCTTTGAATACGTCATGACGGCTCCGGCGTCTAATGGCTGAACAACAACAACTGTCTGTGGGCGACAAACTTTCATAAACTTCTACAGAGACAAAACAAAGTTGGAAATAAGAAATTATTTCCATTGTGTTACACGTTAGTTTGTCTGCATTTCTTGTAGTCACAAATGTGGAATTACTGATGGATCAGCGATATGACATACCGCGGAGGGCCGCCGGTGGTGGCGGGGGCTCCGCGAACTCGTCCCCCGCTCTGGGGGCTCAGTCGCGCCGCAGGAAGATGCCTCCCAGACCCGCTGATTTTAAACTTCAGATTATCATTATTGGTTCCCGTGGTGTTGGTAAAACCAGCCTCATGGAGAGATACACAGACGACACTTTCTGCGAAGCGTGCAAGTCGACTGTAGGTGAGGACAGGGGCTCGTTTTTGTCACCTTTTTATTGACAGGATACAGCAGGGCTCCGTCTACTTACTGGAGGAGATACACCATAACTAGTATGGGATGGAGGCTATTAACATACTGCCTCCGGTTTCTTATTAACTTTACTGTGTAAGCGCACTGAAGAGAGGTTACAATATTAGCACTAGCTATCTAAACCTAATTGTATCAACAGCAACAACAACACAGTTGTAGCTAACTGCTTTTCAGTGTTTTACTCTTTCCACACGTTTGGAGCTTGAAATGGTGCATTTTATTCTGTTAGGAGGAGGATTTTCACGCTCATCCCTGTATTTATGTTAGTATTTTTAAGTGCAAAGTAAGCACAGAACAGCTGTACAAACACTGAGAAATAACATTTGAAAATCTCAGGTGCAAATTATGATAACACGGCAGATTAAATATACATATCAAATTAAAAGTACAAAATAAAAAATTAAGAGCTACACTCAAATAAAAACGGTAAAACACAACAATTATCTATCTATAGGAGACGAAAAGTGAGGCACACACACAAGGTTAAATCAAATAAGTGCAATAATAAGTTGTTGAATTAAAATATGAGAATATTATAAAGCAATTTAAGAGGTGAAGTTATGAGTGTTTCTGCGTGTGAAGTGAAGTGAAGAATATTTGCTAGACCTTCAGTGTATTTTGCTTGTGTAGAAAGAATTTTCCCATTAGAAAAAACGTGTTAACTTTGCGTTGTGTCAGAATAAAAGAAAATGTCTCTGAGGTTAAGAGGCAATCAGTGAAGACTAGGATAACCTTCACATTTCAGGGTTTTATCATAACTTAAAGATCAGAGGAATCTTCGCATTTTACACAGAAATACAACATTTGTGTGTCTTGTGCTAATGTTTCTCTTACCTTGAGTTCAGCATAGCAAGGAAGAGACCTGGTAATGTATTATTTTAACAGTATAGATATGCAGCAATTTAGTAATTGTGTATTTTAATTTACTACTGATGAGCCTGTTTTTACATAAAACATCCAGCACTTTAATGTATTGATCAGACATATTAACTTACTGACGAATAACTGCTTCTGCCATCTTAAAAACCTCAGATCTGTTTATATGTGGAGTTGGGTAAACAGTCCTGTGACCAATACAGCAGCCAGCCATCGTGTCAAATCCCAAAATAGTCACACTCAAGCAGCTGCGACGGCAGCTCCATTTTGTCCTGTGTCATTCCCATGACACAGCTCTCATATTGTGTGAGGTATGCGCTACACTAATGTTGTGCTTCTTTGATCACTAATACCACAGAGGGAATAGTTTGACAGACACTGGTGTCTGCAGATTTGCATTATTGTTCATAGCTTTTAAAAATAGCACACATATATATAACTGCCTTAGTCATAGTTTTGAACGTAACAAACTAAGGAAACTTATTATTATTATTATTATTATTATTATTAAGTTACCAAGACACAATGGTATGAAGCAAAGACAGACTAACTGAAATTATACCTAGATGAAGCCAAAGCAACACAGGAAATGCTTTCACTTATATATGTTCACATGTTTATTTCTGATTTCCCTGATAGGAGTTGACTTCAAAATCAAGACGGTTGAGCTTAGAGGGAAGAAGATCAGACTACAGATATGGTGAGTATTTTGACAGAAGTCTCCAGTTCTTAACTCGTCTGCTTGGTGCTTTTCCTCTGTCTGTCCTGTCATCGTCTGTTTCCTCTGCATGTTTTGTATCACCAAAACAAAAAAACACAAATAGTAACTTAATATATTTTTTTTAAATCATCTTAGTTATAAGTTATGTTATCAATAACTCTTGACATTGAATATTTCTATCTGATGATAAAGCGTGTAGGTCCAGGAGGAGGAATCAAACTTTTAACCTGTGGATGATGTTCGATATTTTAGGAAATCCAGTCTGGAATCCTTTATCAAATCAGAAATCTTTTTAATCCCATGCTGAATCACTTTAAATACCATGTTTTGAAGGGAATGAAGACATTTGTTAGAATCAGAATCAGAAAACTTTATTCATCCTGGAGGAAATTGCTTAAATTGTTAGTTGAAAAAAGCAATTTTTATTTTGCCCAATAAATATGTTTGTAACTGAACAAACATACATAATATATAACTAGATATTTAAGAATCAAGCAATTTTGATTTATGGATCAACTACCACAAAAAACACACTCACTCCAAGCCAGAGTTTTATTTAAATAAGACAATGTTTTGATCCAGTTTGTGTCCTCATAGGCTCACAGTTTTACAAAATGTTTTTTTTTATGAATTACTGCTGTGTTAAAGGATTGTAGCTGCCACTGATATGTTTACTCATTATTGTGATATTCAGACTCATACTGCTTTTGCGCTTTACCAATTATTGAAGTATAATATTTAAAGTACAAAATAAATTAGAAATGTGTGCAGGGAATCAGTGAGGTGAATATTTTATTTGACTGTTTTGTGTCTACTGTTGTCTTGTGACTTTAACCAGGCCCTAATGACATTCAGGAAACATCTAGTGTTTTTGTCCAGTGATTGAAAAACCACAAACTACAGTCAGGAATACTCTTGTACTGACTGAGGTTACATGCATTGATTGTACATTGATGCTTCTCTGCAAAAATGTGGGAACCCCATCGCTAATTTCACTAATAACACATCTCATCTGTTCACTAACACCCTGTCCACCCACCCACCTCCACGTCACGTCTACCCTTTACCACGTCTCGTTCTGTCCCTGCTTCCTGTGGCCGTCCTCGACCCGTCTGAGCAGAAAGGCCATCCTCAGTGTGTCTTGTCTCTCACGTTGAACTGCTCACATCAAGCTCCATCGCTGCCACGTCGACCTTAGCTTACGCTGCCGCTGTGCTGCTGTGTCTCTGTCTGCTCTTCTGCTCGTAAGCCTGACTGTGACTCACAGGGGAACAGGGGAGACAGTAGCTGGCTGAAGGTACAGTAACGCTGCGCTGTGAGTGGAACTCAAACTGCTTGTCATGCTGCTAACCCAGACTGAGACAATCATCTGAAACATAACACTGAACATTGCATTTCAAAATATTCATTATTCATTTACAGTATTTACTTTTATTTAAAATATCAAGCTTCTGTATTTATTATTGGTCAATAACTACTATTTAAAAAAAAAAAGACTGTAATTAAAATGTTTAGTTAGTGGTGACACTTTTAGCGCTTACAAGCTCTAAACAGTTGATGACAGTCAATGGTTTAAGACACTATAGCTGTAGTTTACATTTACTGTCATTTATAAACTCAATATAGTTACAGCTATGTTTCAAGTATATTGTTCATTGGCTGTTTATACCAGAGGCCTTAGTTGTTGAAAATTGCATTAATAAACCATAAAACCTGCTTGCAGATATACTATAGTGTGCTAAAGCCATTTACAAAATGCTTCAGATTTCTGTTTTTCTTAGCTAGGTAGCAGATAATGATGTGGATGACTGGATGTGCCAGATTTATCCCACATAAAGAGTAATTCAGTGTTTTAAATCATATTCTAATGAAAGAAATTAAAGAAAATTTGATGAAATCTTTAAATCTCCTTTGATCAGTATCAATTAGTAGCATCATATTGATATGTTGGTAAATAACTGAATCTACTTTTATTATTTTGATCTTAATTAATCAAATTTTGTAATCTGAAATAAATTTTCTTTTTTAAGCATAAATCTATTATTCTTGTTGATCTTGATGGAAAAACACCTTAAATCAAATCAGTCATTTCCTATTTTGCTCTTCCAGAATGTTTGAAGACATTGGTAATTTTATTCTATGTTTTTTTCCCCTTTCTACTTTTCAGGGACACTGCTGGACAGGAGAGGTTCAACAGCATCACATCAGCCTACTACAGAGGTGCCAAGGGAATAGTGTTAGTGTATGATATCACAAAGCAGGAGACCTTTGACGACCTTCCAAAATGGATGAAGATGATAGACAAGGTAAACAAATGATACAATACAGTTTTCTCATTAGGTGAAATATTAAACAATATATCTGCCATATATCCGGTGCTCATGTTTACATAACATTTAAGCCGATAACACTGCCGACCCAGCCTCACCTCCCCTGATTGTTCATCCTTCTGATATATCTCATTAATTTTGGCAGCAGTTACATAAGATTTTGGTATTTTGAAGGGGTCACTTTGCAGAAACACTTTTCACTTATATCCAGACCTTTACTGGACTTTTAGGCCAGTATTAGTATTGATATTTGAGAGTTTCAAAACTCAGATAAATGAATTGTATCAGTAGCAAATCACAATGCATCGAATGTATTAGTTACTGCACTATACAGTCAGTTTTCATGGTGACAGCAGACTGAACAGATTTCACAGCAGTAATGTGGTTTGACTTTAATGAAAGAGGAGACTGATGATTTCCTGACATGTCTCTGCTCTGCTCTCTATTTAATGTCAGTATGCCTCAGAGGAAGCAGAGCTTCTCCTGGTCGGGAACAAGCTGGACTGTGAGACCGATCGTATCATCTCCAGACAGCAGGGAGAGAGGGTGAGATCCACGCACAACCGCTCCCTTTCACCTTCTTATCACATAACCACATCCATATAAATGTGTGCAGATCAAAAGTATCCAAAAGAAGATGCAGTAATACAAACAAAAGATATATAACAATATGTATTATAAACATCTTTTAATGTTCAGACACAAATTATAGCAGTGAAATTAAACATATCCTGAAATGACATTATGTGATCATTTATCATCATGTGTGGTGCACATCTTTTCTTTTTTGACTTCATTGTTCCGGTGTGTTGTGCAAAAATAAGGAACAGGAACATTGTATGATTCAAAGACACACTGTGAACACTGATACCCTCTAAAACTGACACTAAATATAACATAACAGCATGGCTGTATAAAAACCAATTAAATGTGAAGTCCTTTCATGAAGTTACTGATTGTTGGGCGAGTTTGTGGTGTGTCGCTCAGTTTAATTAATCCTCCCACACAATGATGCACTCGTTCTTTTCTAGCACTGAGCTAATTTGGCTTAATTTTATGTTACAGTTTGCCTCTCGAATAAGTGGAATGCGCTTCTGCGAAGCCAGTGCCAAGGATAATTTTAATGTGGATGAGATTTTCCTGAAGCTGGTGGATGACATTCTTAGCAAGGTTGGTTTATCACAATTTCACATATTTTGTTTATAGAATTTACTTTGAAGCAGCATTGACAGCATATGATGATTTCCAGTTGTAACTAGTACAACAGCCTTCGAATGAAAGAATATTTCAGCTGCATTCAAAAAGGCGTCTTTCTCTGTTCTTCTCTTTTTCACAAACATGTACGGTTACATCAGTTATATCAAGCCATTGTGTTTTTACTTCCCAGCAAAATGTTGTTCCTTGCTGTTTTTTATTTATTTTTAAAGAAGGGGGGTGTGATATGATGATGGTCGATCATAAACAACCTTCAAGAGCCCGTAGTGTCTCATTTGAGATGAATCGTGGAGATCGAGTTGTATCGTTTTAGTCCTGTGTGCAGAACTTCAGAGCATTAATAACATGGCTCCTCACTTGTCACATTCATTTTCTATTGATTGACTAAATGATTAATTGAGCTGTTTATCTACAAATGGACATGCTCAACACTCAGTCACATACAGACGAATCCTTCAACATACTAAACTTGTCCTTTCTGTTTATTTCTTTGTTTCTGATCCGACAGATGCCTCTGGAGGTTCCTAACAGGGAGCTTTCCAACAGTGTCCTGTCTCTGCAGCCTGAACCGGAGGTGCCTCCGGAGCTGCCCCCTCCCCGCATGCGCTGTTGTTGAGAGTGGTCCCCCATCCTACACACACACACACACACACACACACACACACACACACACATTCAGCTCACACATGCAGAACACCAATCTGGCCACCAGGGGGCAGCACAGAGCAGCAGTTCCGTAATACTGATGACTGCTGTTAAGATGCGTGGACTCTCCAAAACAACCAGTGTTATGTCTTCTCCTGTTTTGTAACTGCACACTATAACATGTACCACACTAACACGTAGGCCCGGTGAGTCACCCACATCTTTCCTCATCTTTCGGCCTACACTTGACCCAGACTACCTCATTCCTCGGACCATTAGGCGCTGTGTCCCACAGGTGCCTTCGAGGTAGCGGGCCCTCTGGTAGCAGTTGCACATTTTGTAAGGAGGAGTGTTACTGAGGGCCTTACAGTTTGGTTACTCTTAAAAGAAATGTTCACATCACATGTACCTTACACTACGTTTGACATTGTCTGAGTTCCCCAACGGTCCTTTATCTTATCTTTGCATTTTCTAGGTCACAGAGAAAAGGATAACTAAACGTCACCTCTTTTCATCTTAGTTTAAATGATGGGTCTGCAGTAGGTACAGTAGTTTTATATTCTTATTAACAGGTATTATTACTAAGTGATGAGTTGACTTGAGGTAAACAAAAGCACATGATGTAAATGTGGTGTGTTGCTGCAATGACTGGACAAGGTGCAGATTTTTGTGGCCAGCAATAGGCGGTTGTGTGGTGATGATATCAGTTTTTATTCCTTTGCCTTAAAGTATTAAAGTGGCTGGAAGGATGTAATGTTTTGCACTTCAGTCCATCTTAACTTAGTTGGACTGACATGCAGAGAAAGGAAGTACACAGCTCGTAATTTTTAGCACTAACAAGGATCGATGTTGCTTCAGTAGCGGCCGCTCTGAACTCTTCCACAGCCTGCATGGAAGCGGGATGGAAATGAGAGGAGAGATGGGTAATGTAGTCTCACAGGGGCTCTTCTTCATTTGAGTTACTGGCTTTTCGGGAGGAAAAGGCTGTAAGAAGCTATAAGTTTTATCCTTTGTTACTAATATTTGTGTATCGTTTTGTGCTGATGTTTTTCACTCTGCGTTCAGACACAACTCAGAGATGTTTGCGTTGAGTCACTCTGCGTTGGGAAAGGTTTGTTTAGTATTTGAATGACTCAGGAAATTGTGATCGGCTCCTATCTGCTAATTTTGTCAGACTTTTATTGCAGATTTCCTTCATAAAATAAAAAGAGACATCTTCATAAAAACCTTGCTTGAATGAGACTTTTGTGTTTCATGTAGGATGTCGGCAGTTTTTAATTTATGTTTTGGCAGTTTGTTGTGGACCAGTATGGAGATATCCCAACTAGGCCTTCTGTGCTCATAGACAGTAATAATCCTTTAATTATTCAGTCTTTATTGTGAAATTAATGCAACATTAGCAGTGTAGCACTGTTTGTTTTTCTGTTTTGTTGTTACATATTGAAGTAGGAGCCTAAGTCTGCGGGTGGGGAAGGGCGAGTCCACTCAGAGATTCAAAGAACCTGATTTGAAATGATCGGAGTTGTATGTTAAGGTCAAGCTTTTGTGGCACATTATATTTTCTACCAAATTAATCGTTTCATAGCAGAAAAAAAACAGAACAGTCACTGACGTCCGAGCACAGTTGCATTATCAGCCAGCAAACGACCTTTGCATTCAAATTATCAGCAGCAATTCAGCAATATCAAATATCACTTGTGTTCAGAAACATTAAGCTGTTGTTTTTGGAATGAAACCTTTCATTTGCTCTCCCTCCCTGACGTTTAGCATTCAGCACTAACCCTGTGGTCTTTGTTTTAATAGTCAATCCTTATACTACTCAGTGTTTTTAAATATAATCCTAAAACGTCTTTTCTTTGAAATCTGTATCCTTTAAGATGGAAGACTGTACTTTGTATTAAACCTGTCATTGAAAGGGTTTGGCATGTTTAAAGCAAATTTGTGATATTTATAACTTGTGGCATTCTTGAACTAATGAAATGCAATTAAAGATATCTATATTTATTACCTTGATTTTACTGTGGGACTGTGTGTGTCTATAAAATTTGGATCAGGGGTCCTGCAGGAAAAACAAATGGATTTTCTGCTCAGTTTGACTGAAGAACAGAGCTTTTAATCACTGAAAGATGGTGCACACGTGATGTTTTTACGTCATATTATGGATTAGAAATTTTAGGTGGGGGTTTTAGGAGGTGGTGGACTAGATTTTCCACACCAGGAAGTGACTGTTGGTTCATCTTTGCATCTCGCGTGAAGGTGTTCAATAGCCAATAGTGTGTGTGTGTGTGTGTGTCATTAGGGCATGCGCACCAAACCGTGTCAGACCTGGTCCCGCCTGGTCCCAGAGAAAATAAGGGGTGTGCTTGGGTGCTTGCTTGTGAGGCAGCAGCGCATGCGCCCCGCAGAAAATCACGGGCGCGTCGAGCCTCACACCGCAGCGATTGCAGATCTTACATGTCAGATAGGAAGGAGAGGGAAGGGGGTACGAGAAACGGGGGGCCCAAGAACACACTGAGACCGGCGGAACAGAGGGATGGAGAGCAGGTCCGCAGAGGAAGAAGAGGGCTCCGACTGACTCCTTTCTTTCCAACTTGAGTCTTAATCCCTGTCTACAGATGCAACCTGTCTGCCATCCCAGTAATCCCTTTTATTGCAGCGTTTCCTCCAAGGAGGCTTCAGGGAGAGGGGACTACAATGACAACCTGGTGAATGCAGACAGGATAGAATAAAACATCCAGCACAACGCAGGATGCGCATCCACAGCCTGACAAGAAAGAAGGTAGAGAAACCTGAATGTTTTTCTGGTGGCGCATGTCAGAGGTTTTCCTCGGTGCTGTGGATTGATCGTTTCCTTCATCGCCCTCCTGCTGCCGGTGTCGGTGTATAATGGAGAGCTCCAATGGCTCTGGCAGCGACACCAAACCGCAGAACCACCAGTTGGAGAAGAAGAGACTGAACCGAGCGCCGTCCCCGGCCAGACCTTTCCTCAAAGATGTGCACTCCCGCTCCACAAAACCAGCTGCCATCGTACCGAAATCCCCCAAACTCAACAAGCAGCATCCGTCTGCCACAGTGCCCTTAGCCCATCCGAACCGCACCTCCAGACGCAACACAGCCGGGGCAAAAGAGAAACCAGCTACGGCAAAAAGTAACACCAAGTCTACTGTCGCGAAAAAACCCACGAAGGTGCCCCAGCATGCAGCAGCTGAGCCCAAAGCCGCAAGCATCAAACCGGACAGCACCAGCAGCCCGATCCTCGCTAAAGGCAAAAAGGGGAAACTAGCCTCGGGGTCCCCGGGGCCTCTCAGCCATGGATCTCCCATCCGGGTACCGACCGGAGCGCCTCTTGGCCGGGTCAGCCAGACCGACAGCAGCTCGGACCTGTCGGACTGCCCGTCCGAACCGCTGTCGGACGAGCAGAGGCTGGCACTGGCCGCTAGTAGCGACGCTGAGTCCGGTACTGGTTCGAGTGACCGGGATCAGCTGGGAGCGGATAATCCGCTGCGGGGAGAAGCGGCCGGAGCGGCTGCTGCGGCTCCGCCGCGCACAACCGAGGCTCCCTCCGCTAAGGGAAGCATGTCTCAGGCTCAACTCGCTCCGGGGGCGCACGGAGAGAAACACAAGCAGGAGAAACCTTCAACAAGCGCACAATTCAAACTGCCAGGGACCAAGGATGTAACTGAGGAGGACCTGCTGCGAGAAATTGAGGATTTGAGATCCGAAAACGACTACCTCAAGGTAAGGCGCTGTTATCTCAACAAGTTAACATCGAGTTCTGGGAGAACGAGTGGCCTATTTAATCATCTAATTCAAAAGTCCATTTAAAAAACATATAATTTTGTGCTGCATCATGTGATCTCATAGCTACAGGAGCAGCTGGTCCAAAAGACCCAAAACATCCTGTTCCGGGAATGTTCAAGGTTCAGTCCTCACCATCACCCAAGTGTCACTGAGCAACTTCAACTTGCTTTACAAATCGACAGCATAATCACAGTGTGTAAATGACCACAACACAAAAAAGAAACAACGCAGTTCTCTGTGATGCCCAGCTGTGATGTCCCACTTTGACTCTCCATGCATCACGTCCACTTTCTTCCTGCGCTTCACCCGCGGAGTTGACATTTATTGATGGGGGTTTTATTGATGGTTGCTTCACCTTGATGTGCCCTTTAAATTTAACTTTTTCATAAACTCGCTGTCAAGTCACCAAAGACTGTTTTGATAGAAACATGGTGTCTCCTCTCCGTGTGATGTTGTGGTGATTGTACACCTGCACTTACTTTGATTTAACATTTAACATTTTTCTTTATTTAACATCTTTCAGGTAGTTTACACATCGTTTTTAAGTTGGTATATAACCTGTACAAAGAGAAAATATGGAAATTTTAATGCATGAAGATCCAGCCTGGATCTTATGCAGGATCCCCCGCCCCCTTTCCTTAAGTAGGCTATCCCCATAAGTTGGGGAGGGGAGGCAAACAGATAATGCGGCAAACAGTCTTGAAGCCCCCCCCCTCCCCCTCGATGGGAGACAGGTTTATTTGTATGTTACTCTGAGTATTATTTCAAACTTGATCACGCCTGTCTGTGTCTGTCTTTGGCTCGGTGCAAATACAAGAGAGTTAATCAGCTTTAGCCGCTCTGGCTGTAATGGCTTTATCCCACAGGACTTGATAACAGTCAGATGTCCCATGTGTGCGGGGTTCAAACACCCTCATGCCAGGCTGTCAAGCTGCCAGCTGGGTCTCAGAGGTGAACTAATAAGACTCCCCCACCCCCAGTGCACCAAAATGTCTGGGAGTCCCCAGTACTGTTGTCTCTTATGCTCATGGCAAAACATGGTTATCACATTTATTTTATATTTCTCAGAGTTGACACCTCTCTGTTCTATTATAGATTATATTTCAGGTATTTTTGCTTTGTTTGCTGAGGGTGACAAAAGTCATGAAGGGGATTTAAACCTTTGTTGTCTACAACACACAAACAGTCTGATTCCAACAAATAGATTCTTCTTTTACTCTCATGAGATAAAAAAGCAGGAAATCTTCACATTCAAGAAGATGGAACTAGAAAATGTTTGACGTTTTCAAAATATCAAAATGTTCTTTGAATTTTCCCTCAATTTGTTAACTGATTAATTGACTTATTGTTTCAGTTCTGCAGATTTTCAAATGTGACTATAGCACAAGTGCAACTTTAGTTTTTTTTCAGTTTACTGAGTCATTGTCCAAACATAACAAAAACACTGCCTGCATTTCTAATGTGAAGATTTGCTGCTTTTTCCTATTTAATGTCATTGTTCACTGAATATAGTCAAGACAAACATGTCACTGTTTGAGCTGATAGTTTGCATTAATACGCTGTTATTTAACATTTTATAGATTAAGCAATTATTTGATGGATTGAGAAACTATCATCAGTTAATCAGTAATGAAAATAATCATCTAAACACTGTTTGATTAATAAAGGGATTGTTATGGCAGTAAATTATGAGAAAATAATATTGAAATGCCAAGTCCCCTGAGCCCAAGGTGACATCTTAAAAGTGCTTGTTTTGTCCCAAAATCAGTTCTCAAAACAAATAAATTATAATATAAATATAATAATATTAATGAGTAGAAACACAGCAAATCTTCAAATTTGAAAAGCTGACACACACTGTCGAAAAATCTGTCATTTTTCTATTAACAGACTAATTCATTAATCAGCATAATAATTCAGTTTTGCAGATTATTTTTTTTGTCTACTGCTGAAACAGTGAATCGAGTTTGTTACTGAAGAGCTTCTGTCCCGGGATCCTGTCCTGCCGCTGGCTCTGCTTTTAACCTGGCCATCGATTTGACCGGCCCTGTGCGGGGGCATTAGCTTCTCCCTCTAGAGCCCTCCTCAGATAACAATGGGCTTTCTAAACGAGGATAGATTTAGTTTTCATTAATTGACATACTCTTTCCTCTTCCACCCCCACTTTTCAGTATCTACGTTTTTTCATCAGGTGCCAGTCAAACCCTTGGAATATCTAATCCCAGGGGAAATCTACTGAGCAAACTGATTCTTTGGGATAGGACTCAAACAGATACCCCTGAGGTTACCCATCAAACTATTGCTTTATCTCAGTACTACTGATAAGTCTTCTCTTTTTCCAGACTAAGATGTTTCATGTTAGGAGCAGATGGACAAAATAAATGCATCCAGTCCAAGAACCTCCTCTCAGAGAGCTTAGAGCCAACTAGCAAAGTTACATCATCAGCACTAACAGCACTTACATGACTGGAACTCATGTAATCATATGAGAAGTATTAACATAATCTACAAAAGTATATTATATGTCGTTTATAGTCACTTTATATTATTTATTCCAAAACATTTATTATTATTATTCATTTGTGCCAGTCTCTGGCCAGAATATTCTCTTTACACCACTTTTGTTAGTATTTGTATAGTCCACAACTATCACACATTTGCCTCTGATAGATGATTGTGTGGATGGTTTTACATTAAATTAGCTATGAATTATTATGGTGCCTTTAGGATAAATTCTGGTGTTTTTGGCGACCCCGCTGATCTTTTCCCAAGTGCCACATTAGACAAAGTGCTAACATGTTCTTGCTCCCCAGATTATGAACCTTCTCCTACTCCTTGGGTGTCCTTCTAACTTCTTCAATACTAAGCCCAAAATGACAGTGTGCACATGGGAAATCTCATATTTATTGGTGGTTAATCAGTGTCCTGTACAGGTGGAAGAATGCACAACCATGCAGATGTACAAAAAAAACAAATTGGGAAGCACATTTTCTATTTTATACCCCCTTTCTTTAGCTCCATGTTGAGGACAAGTCTTTGATTTGTAGACCCTCTTCTTGTTTGAATCAAGGCATAGCAGTATTAGCAGCAGGTTATTTGTTTGTCCAACACTGTCATACGTACTGTATGCTGTGGGACTTAAGACTGGTTGCTACAGAATTGGACATTTTATTATTCAAAGGTGAATATTTCCTCTAAACCTATATGCAAGTCATTATGTATGACCTTAAGTAGCAGCTTATCTGTGTATTTCTATGTCGTCTCTTAGGATGAACTGGATGAGCTGCGGGCAGAGATGGAGGAGATGCGAGACAGCTACTTGGAGGAGGAGGTCTACCAGCTGCAGGAGCTGCGGAGAGAACTGGACCGATCCAACAAGAGCTGCCGCATCCTGCAATACCGCCTGCGGAAAGCCGAGCAGAAGAGCCTGCGCGTCGCCCAGACCGGCCACGTGGACGGAGAGCTGCTCCGAAGTCTGGAGCAGGACCTGAAGGTCTGTGAAAGCGTTTCTACAGTCCAGTTGTCCAGTTCCCACAGCCACTGACTTTGTGCTTTTATTTTGTGGTTGTACAACTTTCTTGCCAGAATATTTTAAGTATTACTACCTGGCAAAACAGAACGTTGAGTCACTGTGAATTACAGAAGCTCTTTACTGAACCCAGACTAATGAAATACAGTTTTAACTGGTTTAGAAGTTTCTTGAAAAGGTGATATATAGCACCTTGTCACTGTTCGGTAAGCCATGGAAAAAAGTATGAGTTAAACTAAATAATTGATGTGCAATAAAGCCAAGTGGAAAATTAAAACAGTAAATAAGAAGCAGAGCTTTTCCAGAGCTTAAGCTCACATTTTCCAAGTTTCACAAGTCCAAAACCTAAAGATAATTACAATAATTGACACAGCACTACACTGTACAAACCCCATTTCCCAAAAAGATTTAAAAAAAAAATGCAATAAAAACTTAAATCTGTGATTTGTTAAATTGAATGATTTTCAGTGTTTTCACTGACCAATTTAATTGTATTTTGTTAATATATGCGGGTTTAGAGTTTGATGGCTGCAACCACTGGGTTTATTCACCTTTCTTTTCAGTTACCACAGAACACTTTTCCACTATTGACTAAGATTCATCTGAAATGAGAACTTGGTGGCATTTCTGCACAGAATTAATATATGTCTTCCTCACTGCGTAACAGAGTTATTAGAGGTTGCCTTTCTGAATGCAGCCACGCACTGTGTTTAGTGACACAGTTTTCCAAAGTATTCTCGAGCCCACGTGGCTCTAGTCGTCAAGGTAGCTTGATAGTTTCTCATGCAGATGAACCCTGGCTACATGCGTGTGTTAATGTGTATATGGGATCTCATATATACACATTAATTGTGTGTGTGTGTTAAAGGCTCATGATATAGAATGGTTATGCTCATTTTGTATTATGTAGATAAATGCTTGCGTTTGTTCTTGATGTCAGGTGGCCAAAGACGTGTCGGTGCGTTTGCACAATGAACTGGAGAGCGTGGAGGACAAACGCAGCAGAGCCGAGGATGAGAATGAGCTGCTCAGACAAAAGATCATCGAGGTGGAGATTTCCAAACAGGCGCTGCACAACGAGCTGGAGAGGACCAAAGAGGTGAGAGTATAATGATGCTCAAGTGCTAGTTATTATAGTGTTGTTTCAGGTCACCCCCACACATTTGCTTCCATGCACACTAAGCTGTGTTTTTTTATCTCAGTAAACAGAGATTTTTATTGTATGAATACAAAGCATTTAAGTGAGTCATAGTAATTTTACTGTTTTTCATACGATAAACAGAAATCTATGATGTATGAAAACCTTTACTGGCTGTTGAAGTTGCTTGGGGCTTGGGGCTTGTCTTGAATGCATGACAGTGATAGCAGTGTTGAGAGTGTGGTTGTCATCAGAACAGCAGTGAAAATGACGACAGTGGTGGACGTAATGAATTTTGTCAGTGCGCTGGTTGAATTTACGTAGCCTAGCGCATGGTGTAATGTTGGGCACTTTTGTGGCCACTTGATTACGTACATTCAATATCGAGGAGAAGAGGAAATCTTAGTTAATGTGGTGCCGTTTCAAATCGATGATGAACACAGGCTTGATCAGCAAGGTCATTGCATGAATTCATTTCATCAGTCATTGTAAAACAATTGCTTTGTGCAATGATGCATAGAATATCTGAGCAACTTTAGTTGACACACATGCCATTTTTAACTCCTTACTTGCAGGTAAGAATCGAGATGATCAGTGTTTTACCTACTGGTAGGTTAGATGCTTCCTCATTACCAAATTGCGAAATACTACATCTACACTACTGAGTGCTACCTCACATAGATCTATAGTACTACTCAGTATACCTGAGGTTGCACTTATCGCTCCCCCTCACAGCTCAGGTGTGTTTCTGACCCCCAGGCCAAAAATTCAATCCAAACTAGTTCCCACAAATGTGTAACTGGAAAGAGGTTCAACAACTTGTTCTAACTCTTGTTTAGTTCTGCAGTATTAAAGAGGTCAAAAGCATTTTTTCTTTACAGTCTTTTTTTTTTAACCTGTGTAAATGGTCTAAATAAAGATAAAGTTAACTAGTCTATTAGTAGTAGGTCAATTAAGCCTTCGAATGGGTTTGACTCCCTTTTTTATCATAGGCACTTTGGTATTTTTCAACACACAGCTGCGTGATGTTTTTCTCTTTAATTTCCGCTTTTGATTAATATTTTTTGAGACTACAAATCCCAACCTGCTTTGGATGATGTTAACAGGAAGTAATGTTGCCATAGAGTCCTAGTAGTAGTTATGGGATATGGGAATGGTTTATACTGACTTTGTTCACCATGCTACTAGCTGTTGCATTGTATTTATGGGTATATATACACACACATTTCTTGAATCTTGAACAAGCATTGTGAAGTACTAATGGTATTTGTGCCCTTATTTTACTGCTGTATCTGTAGAATTCAAACTTTTGTCTATGAACTTTTGTATCACCGTTCGTCTCATGTGGCTCCGCGGAGGCAGTGTTTGCTTTGATAGGAGTCGAGTAAGGTCTTTTCACAGGTAATAAGATGAACTAAAGCTATTTTCGGTGCTGCTCAAGTTCAGCTGCTTACACTAATCGATTCTGACAACAGCAGGTAACATGGCATCAGGCAACAAAGGGAAAGTAGGCTAATACCGCACCAGTTAGTACAGAAACTGAGCTTTTTCTTGGCAACTGTGTGACACTGTGTCTTTTTAACTGTCATCATCATCATGTGTGTCTTTTTGGTTTGATTCCCAGCTTGTGCCATCGTGTCTCAAAAAACTTGTCAAACTTTTCTGCTACGTGCCTCTGCCTGCTCTCCCAACGGGTCTTCTACTGGCTTACAATCTATATTCTGTATCAGTTTATGACCTTAACTGTCAACATTGTTGTTTTCTGAAGCAACTTATCAGCACCTGACCGAGCTGTGTGAACTGTGACAAAGACAGAAAATCCATGTCTAGTCTGGATGTACTAATGCAGCATATGCAATCTCCAGTTTTTGTTGTTGTCGCTTGACACTGGAAACCTTATGGAAAACAAAGTGAGCTCCATGTGAGGATTGTTTTTTATTTGCACAGCAGTTATAGTATTTGGCTCCAGCTCCTCATTTCCGAGCAGCGCTGTGTTGTCCACACAGTGACACTGGCTTTGTTGTACACAGAGAAATAGGGGAGGGGTAGGAGAGACGCTCAGATAGAAGCTGCTCCAAATGATTGCAGTTTTTTTTTTGTGTGTGTGTGTGTTCTCTTGAGGTTTGTCCCAGAAAAACACAAGCCACCTCTGGATCTGCACTTCGACATCACATGGTGCCATTTTTTCCCCTCCCCAGTTCACTGGAGTTGTTCATTAGAATGCAGCACTGCAATATTTTCATTTTCTTGCATGAAATCAATCATTTCTTTGTCCAGGATGAGGTAATAACCATGTAGTCATTTTGAAAGATTACGATCATGATAAAAGAGTGTTTACAAACATGCTAAAACCATTTAGTTAGTGATTAATTTAGTTGAAACAAGGCATTGTTATTTAACCTGTTATTTAAGTATATATTTATTCATTAATTTATTCGGTTGTACATATTCAAATGAAGATAATTTCTTGTATTAGAGTCAGAGACAGCAGAAGTACATAACATCTCAATATTCAAGTAAACGTGTAAGTACTTGCCTAAAAAAGTTCTAAACTACAAGTTGAAGCACCACTTGAAATTCTAAAATGTACTTCAAGTACAAAACTACAAATACTCTACTAAAGAATTAGTTTTTCTGAAACAATTCATTCTTACTGGTTAAAAAACTATATTTTAACGCTATTGGACTTGATGCTGTTAATAACAAAAATGAACAAGTCTCGTCGAGATTTGTTACATGTATGTCATAAATAAGGCTTCTGCAAAAATCTGAAATGTTCAGGCCTCGTTAAGTTTAATTCATGTACAGACAAACCTTTATTTCTGAGAATTTCATTTTGAAAAATCACCAACATTAATTTGATTACATCTGAATTATAAAACATTCTTAGTAGTTAAATAGTAGCAATGAAAAACAAATGTTGGTGGATACACATCATTGAAACTAAACTTATAAATATTTATTGCAAACTCATTTAATGTTTGTGCCGTTTACTGCAACAAACCCTCAAAGGTCAAACATTTGAAATATTTGTTCTAGTAATGAATTAAAAATGAAGACAAACGTTTGTTTTACTATACAGACTTGTTGTGGGACAAAAACAGTATATTAATACATAGTCACTTATTAGTTGATTATTTTTGTACTCCTGTAGTGGAGTAAAAGTACTAATATTTCCCTCTGAACTGTAGCGTAATTGTAATTGTGAATGGAAACATCAAGTGAAGTACAAGTACCTCATAATTCTTATACAGTAAAAGTCCATACTGTAGTTGTTTTTTGTCAGACGATATGTAGTAGAGTGCTGCTACTAGATTTCTAGTTGGGACGGTAGGTAGGGCAGTTGCTAACTGTCTAAGAACCCTTGATATGTAGTAGATTTCTGCTAAATATCAACAGACCATCTTTGCTTATGCACCATGATCAATTTGTGCTGAGAATTGTGGTTATTATTGCAATGCAATTTGTTTAAAAAAAAAAAGAAATTCTTACTGTAGTGGTAAAAGGGCAGCTGACCACAGACACAGCAGTTTGAGCATCTCTGCACTTCAAAGCCCATCTACACAAGAGTCTACACAGTGTGTGACTCTGGCCCAGAGATTGGCACCCCTCCGTGGATTAATCCAACAAGAAGGCCTGTTATAAAACAGCTTGGCGTGCACTCTGATGAGAGAGGAGGGCAGGAGACAGAAAGAGACAGAGAGGGAGAGTGGCAGAGAATGGCTGTGTGTGCCTGTGATACAACCGCAACTCCACAGCTTACAGATATTACTGATATTAAACAGTTGAGCAGGGCTGGTGGACAGGACCTTCTGTTGTTCTAGTGTTGGCCTGAGGAACAAATCACTGCTGCTGCTTCTGTGTGGTCAGTATGACGGTCGAGAGGTTTTTCATTCCTCTGACATTTGAAGAAAGGCCTAATGATACGTGTAATGAAATGGAACTAATGAAATGTCAACCTGCATAACACGAGCATCAGGTGATTTATGAGGTGTTTCCAGTCCCCTGTGATGAAATCATCTTTCATTACAGTAATATGATAATCCTTTGTGCTCTGTGTTTCCTCCTCAGTGCGCACCAGGTATGTCTCATGTCTCATTTCCTCTGTTGTCTGACAGAAGCACATTTAAAACACATATTTCACTGTGCTAACCCATGTAAAAACACTGATTATGCTCTTACTTGAAGTAGGCGTAACATGTAGAGCGCTCTCTTTGTTTCTCGCATTAGTCACAGGATTAATAGAATTTAAAAATTACTGAAACATATTTTTTACTTGCATGTGATGTTAATTAACCATGCAGACAGTTTTATATACATGATTTATTCTGTAAAATGTAGTTGCAGTGAAACCTGTTTATCATTTTGGAGACTGTGCTTCTTCGCTTTCTCGAGAGTTAGATGAGACAACAAGTCCTCCAACCTTAACGCCCAAATATACGTCTTTAGTCCTCTGCTGTAAAAATCTGATGCTTATATGATTATAGTGGTTTCACTTCATGTGTGACTGTGTGTGCACAACAATGGGTTTTCTTCCTTTTTCTGTGTGCACGTCTTCCAACCTACATATTGTAGAACTGATGGTGAACTGGTGCTGTTCTGTGTGCTCTGCTCAGCTCTGCTGTGCTGTGCTGTTATCAGAGGATAAGACCCCAACCTGTGTGGAGAGAGCAGCCATAAAACATGTTAGGGACAAGCAAGCAATTAGAGCCGAGGATGGGAGTAAGGTTGGAGACTTTCTGGTGACATTGTCATGATAAGCAGAGATTGTGTGAGTGTAAACCTAAAAAGTTAAAGGGGATATGTGTGTAGATGCAACCTAGACAAAGGAGGTACTGTAATAGTATAACTATAAACAGTGTAGACAAATACAGAGTGGGGCACTTACAGGAGTTCTGCTTTGTGCCTTGCTTAAGCAATAAAGTTATACTGCTAAGACTATTTTGTCTGTTTCTCACCCTCTCATATGACTCCTATGAGCATTTGTTTGATTGTTGAACCATTATACCCTTAATCGACTGTATTTTCGACAGTATTTTTTGCGCTTGTGTAGAAATAAGAATTGGCGATATCCCCAACAGTAGCTCCAACCTTTCTTGCAGTGTTTCAGAGAGGATTGCCTGCATTCTTTAAAGTCAACATCAACAATGCTGGAGTGAGAATCACTGCAGACATCGTTTGTTTCATGTCAGAGCAGCTGCCTCGTGCTCCTCTCTCACTCCTTTCTCCCAAGATCTCTGCAGAAGAAATGTTTTGCCTTCAAGAATCATCTGATTCTCTGCTTCTTACTTCTCACCTCTCTTTCATGTCTTCCCTGTCTCTGCTGTGGTTTTCTGATGGAAGAGAGTGAAGGCATCTCATTGACCTAGTTAGTATCTGGTGTCTTGACTGCACCAATGGGAGGAGAGCAGGCGTGAGGAGAGGAGTACTGTAGGGACTCTGCTGTAAGTCAAAATCTGCTGCAGTGACACACATCCATACAAAGCTCATCGTCTCGAAGCGGCCGTGCAGTTTGCTCCATATGCATAAATACTTTATTTGCATAAAAAACAGGAGAAGAAGGTAAAATTTTATAATTGCTGGTCTTATGATAATTATTCGACAACCTCATTAAAGTATTGGAGTCCATTTAAGATTAAGCCTGTTTGTAATTTGAAAAAAAAAAGGTCCTTGGTGGTAAAAATATAGTTTAAATTTGATTAAAATCATATAAGCAGCATTGATTTTCCTACCCTGTAGAAAAACTGACATCCACACAAACCAAATTGGAAAATCATCAATTCTGCATGAAACCCTCGAGCGTTATAATTCTGAAGTGCTGTCTTTAAAACCCTTGAAAAATGTAATTCTGTCTCTGTGTGGACAGGTTTTTTTTAATGCATACGAACGTGTTTAAAAACTGTTTTAATTTGGAGAAGTCACAAAAATCACAAAACATCCTGAAGCAATCGCTGTTGCACTGATCAAAGCGTGTCTGACATGTCAGAAACACATTTGTAGTCATCTCAAACAGAAATTTTCAGAAGTCCTGTGTTTGGTTTCACATTTAATGTTAATTTGAAAGCCCCAGTTTTGTGTATTAAAGCCACCATTTCTTGGCTTTTTGTAGAAAAATCCAAATAGACAGAGAATCTTTGTCCTTAAGAAGTAAATAGATTTAGATTTTCATTTTTTAAAGCAAGAAACACAAGGGAGCTGCTTTTGGCATGAGTAATTTAATTGTGGGGCACATAAACATTTCTGTGTCCAGTGCTGGTCCCATTAACGATGCTGCCACATTTTTAGGTCTCTTTGGTCGAATATTTATAACTCATAAGGGGAAAAAAATCCAAATTAATGCTACGATTACTTTTCTCTGAGGTGATAAAATAACCCTCATCCAGTAGATTTTTTTTTAGTATGCATATTTAATCTGCTGCAGAAAGATGAATCACACCTAAAAAGAGCAATAAATGTTGTTAGTCTAATTATGATATTGCAGAAGCAAACAGATCCTGACTTGTTGCAATAGACGCGTAGCTGTATATGTGGTGGCGACGTGTAACAAGAATACAGTTGAAAATCCAGTCCAAAAAAACATCATCTCGTCATCTTTACAGCTTAACCTAGATGTGAAAACAGCAGAACGGCACACAGTTCCCATCCAGTGTTGGTTTCTCAGTTTCTTTTCTTCTCCACTGTAACAAATGGTATTAGCAGTTATATTTAGGGAGGTTGACAGCAGCTTGGCAGGCTGTAACTCAGGCTGAGTCATTGTGTTTCTCACCTCTCCTTCAAACACAGGGAACAGACAGGACATCAGAAAAATAGAGCTCCCTGTAGTATGTTGGGGGCCATAGCCTTAAGTCAGATATAGTCTTGATTCTGATTCTGATTCTGATATAGTCGTCAACTGAAACGTTTTTGGTCTAGCTGAAGGTTTTAGAGTGTGAGAAGATGTCACTTTTGATCTCTGTTATGCAGGAAGAGGAAGGATTTTGGAACCGCTTCCATGGTTTTGTAACTTCTGCTAATTTCAGTAGCCTCCTTAATATGCCCCCACCCCACCCTAATGCAGCTCTATTAATCAATATTGTCAACAATGGATCAGGTAACCACATGTAATATGAAAGGGGTCACTTGTAGACAAATCAGCTCTACTTAGATGAACGTCTCTTTTAGCTCCTGTACAGTATACCTTCAGTTAAATGGTTTGGAAATTCTACTCTAATTAACATAGTTTTCAGCACCAGGCAGCTGGTTATGTTGAAAACAGTGATAAACCTCCTGCTCAACTCCACCACAGTGGTAGATTTTGCAGCTAAGGAGCCAGGTATTTCCCTCTGACGTCAGTTGAGACCAAACACAGAGAAAATGAGAGTGAATGTTGGACTTGCATTCATCAGGTGAACAGAAACACAATTATTTGGTAATATTTTATCTATAGCAGCATTGTACAGTAAGGTGCTATGTCAGGAAATTGACTTTATCTGGATTTGATACTGAAAGATGCTTGTCATTTAATTTCATCTAGCATCAGTTCTCCCTGTAATCCTAGCCCGGTGGCACGTTTTGTATCAGCCTGCAGTTCTTTGTGTCTGAAACGGTGTGTGCTCGTGTTTCTAGATGAGGCTACAGGGTGTCTGTGGAGTCAGGGAAGTCTGATGGATGGACTAAAAAAGTTCCTTTGACATGGCAGGGGTCAGAGACAGTCTGAGTCACAGAGAACTGTCACCATGCTATTGCCAAGAGCATCAGGATGATACAAGGCTGAATCAGAACAGATATTGTACATAGAGTTTAGTGCTGCTGTGGGCACCTCCCCCGTCTCAAAGCGCTCACAGTCCTGGCGCATCAGTCGCTCCAAGCTGCAGTCAGAGCAGGAGATATTCACTCCTCCATGTCCAGACTGTACACGAATCACGCAAAACAAGTTCCAGCGAAAGGTTCGAGCACTTCAAATCTTCAAAAGCGCCATAAGTACGGTGTCCATTTTAGGACATCCTCAGGTCTCAGGAAAAACTCGGTCAGTTTTCAGACAAAACGGCATCAGGTCTCAAGACCCTTTTTTCCCCTCATTGTTACTTCTGCCACTGCTGAGTTTTGGTTAGATTTTTATGATAAATAGTAAGAAGAAAGCATTATAGGCCTTTTGAATATGCTATGAATGAGGGATTTTTTTAAATCATAATACTTTTATAACTTTATTGACAAGTAGTTCTAAAATTATATTCTGATAAATTCCAAATGATATATTGTAGAGAAGCCTGTCA
>JAUMHL010000010.1:17619456-17643431 GCA_032362345.1 Sandelia bainsii | reverse complement strand
TATAGTGCATTTTAGGTTCATCCTGAAATTTCACCCGAAAGCCGAATATCCCTAACTTTTTGTGAGTAGTGTATGAGTTTTGGTCCATATCGCCCAGCCCTAATATGGAGCAATGTTATTTCTTTGGAATTGTGTCTTTTGGTACCTGATCAATGAAAGTCAATTATTCATTATTCATCTCCAGTGGGACATTTCTGGCTCTCAAGTGCTAAGTGCTCCATTACGTTCACCAGTTAGTCACTAACTCTGTGTGTCTGTTGTTTGGTGCTCAGCAGGAAGTGTACGGGGTGTTGTTAGAGCTCTTTAGCTTAAAACAGCTGCCTGCTGCAGCCGCAAATTATACTAAACTAAAACAGTAGAGTTGTGGGTCTGATAGCTGAAACCTGCTATGAAGCTGTGTCCTATGGCAGCAGTAGTCCATTGAAATAGCACCCTAATGACAGCTGCTGGACCACACTTTTGTAGTCTTGGAAACAATCAAAAATACCCCAATAACAAGCAGAACCCGTTTCTACTATGATGCTTTTCACTTTTTAAGAGCACATATGCTCCTTGATGAAGTTCTGAATATTCTAAGTGGCCTATTTCAGGCAATGTAGTGGTCTTGGGGAAAATCCCCTGAGCATGTTTTCCATAAAGTAGATGTATTTGTGCATCGTGGATGTCCACAGACTAGATAATGCTTTCGTTTGAAGTGAGGAGTGGGGGGCAGATAGAAGCTGGTGCTATAGTCATGATTAAATAATGACTTCAGCAATAAAGACAGAGACCTGCCTACACAGCTTCTTATACTCCTCTAAATAAATATCCCCCTCTTCATGTATAATTTAATAAAATGATGCAAATAATACAGTAGCACATAATACTACAGAACTTCTACATGCTTTGCTGAGCTATAATCAAAAACTAAACACCTGAGTGAGAAAAAAAACAAAATCTGTGTGAAAATATCACTGATTAAATTGAAATACAAAACAGTCATTTTTCATTTTGCCTTTAAGATTTTGTTGGATGGTTTTATCTAAATTCATCTTTATAATGACTATAGTGAATATAGTGAATCCATTTTGGCACAGATGCAAAAACACAGCAAAAGTAGGAAAAGGATGTGACATATTTGATGATGATATATCTACTGGTCTGGTTTAATTCAGAAAAACTTATCAGTGACTTCAGGCACAACTGTGATCTTTTCCTGACTGTAACCAAGGTGTTTTTTTTTGTTGTTTTAAAAAAATCATAGACAGGACTGTGAATGTGAACCCTGATTCCTGGTGTCAAAGTTATGAACTGGTGCTCTTCATAAATGTAGAACTTGTGCTAATGGAGATATTTTTGCTCAATAGATGAAATCTCAGTAAAAAAAACATATGTTTCACAGCTTCAGGATATCCACTGTAGCTGTGGCCCCTGTAGAAACATGTGGACCACCATCTGGCCTGAGTCCAGGTAACAGCTCTCTAGATTACTGTGGGGCTCTGTTGCCACCTGAGCTCAGAGTTCGTTATCTTTTACAATGTTCTGTTGGGTTTTGATAATGACAAAGTATTTCAAGTGTCACTTTCTCCTTTATTGACTCCCCTCCGGCCATTTTCAGGCCACAAAGACGACATGTGTGCAGAGGCGAAGGCCCCTCCCTCTTATTACCAGCCTATTGTGAACCTTTTGACACGCACAAGGGGACAGTGACATACCGAGGGGCGGAAAGTGGCGCGGGGTGCAGACAACCTCATTATCAGCCAGCTGGACACTTGTGCCCCCTTTATTACACTCATCCCCCGTACGACACCCTCCTCCAGTTCTCCTCCCATGGAAGCTACGCATAATAACGCTCTGTTGTGTGGTTCCCATTAGTGAGCAGAAAAAACATGGCTGGAGTCCAGAGGGAGAGATCCGGTCTAGTTCTGCAGAGTCCCAAACAGACTGACACAAGTTTATGCTCATAGTTATAAGGTTTTTATTTATACATGCCTTATTACCATGAACCCATACTTTCATTTCAGAATAAAAGCCCCTTATTAAAGGGTAATAAGCTGCTGATAGAGCCTTATTTAAAGCCCGGCAGCCATTTTAAGCAGCATGTTCACAGAAATGATCAAACATAGCTTATTGTAGTTTTAATAAGCTTATTGTAGTTTTTCTACTGTAATACTGCAGAGATTTGATCCAGTGAATTCAGTTGTTTGATATTTGCAATTGTGCCATTTCTTTTTCTAGAGCTGCTCAGACAAGTTTCTTGTATGTATGAGATGTCTGAAGTTCTAACTTTGCACATTTTGCCTTTGCTTTCATGTTTGTAAAGGATAAACCTGGCATTGTGTTTTTCTATCTTCTTCCCAACTGTGTCTGGCAATTTATTTTGAAATATCACCCTCACTGGCTTTTCCCAGTGTAGACAGTTGCTTCGTGTTGACAGACATCACTGAGATCTGACTTCATGCTAATGTAGTGTGTCATAATTTCTAAGTAAAGTCACAAGCAAAAAGTGAAATAAGCAAAGAAAATGATATTGTTGCTAATGCTGGTGGTACAGCCTCAACACACCTGCTGCTGAGGACAGGTAGACTGCCATCGCTCAGGCAAGGAGAGGTCTTAAGAGTGGATCAGCAAGGAAAGGTGATGCAAACAAAACACAGAAGCAGTCAAACAGACGATCTAGTACTAATCATACTGACTGAATCATGATTTCTGACTGATTGTCAGGAGTTTTAACTCCATACTGGTTTTGGATTTTTTAATAACAAGGAGAAAAACAATGAATGTAAAGATAAAATAATAATAATAACCACCAGCTTTATCTTTTAAAGCTGAAATTATTCAGCTTCGAAACAGGTTACATAAGAAAAAAAGATGATGATCTCTGTTCTTTACATGTTTGAGATATTTGCTCCGGCAGGAACAGCATGGGAGATGTAGTATCTCTTTCCATTTGTGATTTGTCAGCATTATTTCGCCTGGGGGCTCCAGTCAAGTGTAACTCTCCGATTTTATCCGCCTTCTGTGGACACGATGATGAGTTTGGAGCGACATTTGCCTCTCCAGCTCTCTCCACATGGCTCTCTCTCTCTCTCTCTGTTATCTCTGCATACTACACACCGCTGGCACGCTGCCACTCTGTCTTCCCAGAACACTCTTGCTGAGGAGTTTGCAGGCAGATGACATGGCAGCTCCACCCTCCTCCTGGCCTGTCTGAGCCACAGTGTCATTTATAGCTGTTAGTGTTGCTCCACAAATGGGTAGACACTCCTGAATTTTTTTTATAGCCTCCACTTTGGTGTGAACTGTGGTTGAGAGTGCAGATAGACCTGCACACAGAGCGGTAGAGTGAGTGTCTTTCAGATATTATGGCCTGTTTTTGTCACCCGTGTCTCCCGCGGGAATGGTTTCGCTGAGTCTGCATGCTCTTTTAAAGCACATCCTGCAGCTCATATAAGCAGTTACACACATTCTCACCTGGGAGCTGCCCACTACAGCCAGAGGACTATGTGATAACTGTGGAGGGGGAACAGAGCTGCTTAATCATTTTCTTATGTTTTTCATAGTTGATCTTAAATAAATACCTTTATAACCTTCAGGCTACTGGTTCCTCCTAGAATTAGCTTTTATTGTCATGTAAGATTAATGAAAAACTCCACACATGTATATATTTTTTATTAAAATGGATTTAATAGCCATTACACCTTTATAAAAGTAGTGATCTAAACATGATGTACTATTAATTTAGGTGCATGCAAAAGTGCAACAGCTACCCCCCCGGGACAGTGTCTAGAGACCTAGTAATGCTCTGAATAAGCAAGGGCAAAGGGGTTTTAACATCCATCTTCCCTTTAAAAGAAAACAACTGATCAGTCAATCAGGACACCAGTCTGCAGTCTGTTAATTTGAGCCCCGATAATAAAACCACAATGTAAACACATCTTAGAGGAAACAACAATAATAACAGAGAGAGGAGAGATAGAAATTCACTGGTCTAATGAGCCTTTGGGAGAAGGTTAAACTCTTCTCTCTGTGTGTATTTTACTATGATTTAAACAGTTAATCTCAAGTTTTAATATTCTGGAAAAGAAAATTGTACATCTTTATTAGACTTCAGTAACCCACATTCAGCTATTTATACACTCTGTTGTAAGTGTTATTAGTAGTTGTTTTTAAAAAGTCTGTTTAGGGTGATTTTCTGTCACATTACAGGAAACTCCATCCATGCAGTACAAAAAAAACACAATAAAAGCAGTTTGGCCACGACACTTGTCTCACGGCAGGAAATCTGCTCATTGATGCTGATTCATGCTGCCTGACCGTCTCTTTTTCTCCGTTTTATAACAGAAATATCAATCACCACTTCCCCCTCCTGGCCTCTAGCAACCGGGGACCTGTCTCCCTGTTTGACTCCTCCACCAGCTCCTACGCGGAGCCACGGGGGAGGGGAGGTTGCCAGTTTTGTGCTTGTCAACCCTCCACACCAGCGAGGGGGCTAAATCAGACCCACAGCAGCTCAGTTTGTCATGGCTGCAGCCAGTCTGCCAGTTCGCCCTTTAAAGCCACAGTGTTTAATAAAAGTCTGAAGGCATCTCACAGTCTAAAGATCAAATTTCATGAGACAACAATTTGCACACACTTCAGAAATGATTATTACCAGCACAAACAGTGACTAATTAGAGTAGCTTGTAGTTAAATTGCCTGTGTAGTGATCACAACTTGCCATCTGACTGACTGAGACAACAGCCCAGAGTCATACATGACATCTGACTGCATAAGACAGGACACAGATATGTAGTTAGCATATATCTAGAGACTCTTTGCTAACACAACACTTTTGCTCTTTCTTCTCTTTCTTCTCTTGTGTAAAGCCTAAAAAACTTGTGTAAAACCTAAAACCAAGACCAGAGGAAACAGAAACAGTGTAATGCAACTATCAGAATAAAATGTTTGCAATGAATTTGTCATTTTTTTACATTAACATAGACAAGAAAGAGGCTTTATGAGTGTGAGGAACATACATGAATGACAAGTGACATTAATAAAACCAAACATGCTCAAACTAAAATTTCACTAAAAACCAAACAAAACTAATTTATTCCCCAAAAGATATTAAAAGGTAAAACTGTCGAGCACCAAGCAACAAACTTACTGCTGCAAACAAAAGTCACCTGCAAGTGTGACAATGTGCATGCGCGTAACTGAACATAGATCAGCTCTTACGTCACCATTAACAGTGACTTAAGAGCTGGTGGAAGCCAATTAGCTCATGATGGGAGAGAGAAAAACTAAAATTCAACAACGATGCATCTTTACCGGCACTATGTTATATATAAAATAATAATAAATAAAAAAAGAAGATGTGTCCAGTATGTTAAATCGATTGCTCAGTTGTCTCAGTTAAAGCAGCCCCCTCTTGTTGTCTCAGTCGGTTTCCAGGTCAGATTTTTCGATTTGTCTGTCTCAGAACGTCTGTTACCGTGGCGACCAGTGATGGACAGCCCAACCGGGCGTTGGGTCATCATTTACAGTGAGGACATTTCTAGGCTTTACCTCTGTTCTCAGGGCAACCAACCAGTGTAGCTTCTGACTGTGAGCCAGGAGAAACGTCACAGTTAATTACTAGAAGATCTTCAATAGCATTTGTGTTTAATTTATTCAGGCGTTTTTATTTTTGGTTATTGTTAAAAAAAATTTTAATTAGTCTCATTTTGTAGTATGAAGACCTGAGAGGAAGAAACATTTACAATCATAAAAAAAACACAATCGGCGACAGAAGAAATATCCACAGACAACAGAGAATCAAAAGAAACAATTTCATGGATCATATAAAGCAATTAAAATAAAATAAAACTGACAAGAGAAATTAAGGAATATAATTTAGGGTAGTTTGCAATTCATTCCATTTAAATTGTCCACATGGGATGTCTCAGGATAAGCAGAGATATAATATAAAACATTGCAATTAATGTGTTGTGTTAATGTGTTTTTTAAATACTTTATTTTTACATTGCAAGCATTGCTTTTTCCAGCAGCAACAACTTGTCATATAGAAAACTTACAGAAAAACAAAAACAAAACAAGGGAGTTAGATAAAAATATGTTTTTTACACTAAGTTAATATATACAAAATAGATTGGAGGAGAACCCTGGTAGCTGAATTGTTACTGTGCATGCTGCATGACCTGTTTTCTCTATGCTACAGGATTAAATGCATCCCTTTTTTTTCAAGTGCATCATCCTATGTGAGTCTGTATCTTCATAAATCTTATTCTCCAAGTCCAAACAAGAGGAAATTAGTGATTGGTATTGACGGTATAGTGTTGATAGTGTCGATAGGTCGCAGGAGCCTGGAGTGTATGTAACCCTACATGTCCTCTCTCTTATCTGTCTCTACTTGGTCGAATATGCTCTGTGACAGATAAAGCAGAATCTTTGCTGAATCTCTCTTTGGTTTATTGAATCTTTTTCCCTAAAACTTATTATTGAAGGGTCCCTGATACTGTACATTGCCAAAACTCTGTGACACAGAACTTTTCACTCTTTGCCACTGGTTACTGATGCTGATATATGAATTTGCAGCCTCTTCTTCTGGAACGTGCTCTGGTAAAATGCTAAAATCTCCCGTCTGTGTGTCAGGAAGGGACCTCGAGGTGAAGCTGATTGTAATTATACGTTTCAGAGAAGCTCAAGCTGTTAATAGAAGTGTTCACTGAAGTATAGCCTCCCCGCTCTCTCCTGCCCACTTCTCAGTGTGAGATCTGTTGATTCAGCACTACATACCCATTCGAGGCGTTCGAGAACCAGTTTGCCAGTTAATGTATCACGCAGCACACACATGCACATACACAGTGACTAATCACTGAGCTTGTGTTACAGTGTTCAACCTGAGCAAAACAGCTCCTAACAACCAATTATTTACATTTGCTTAATTGTTCACCCTTTATCCCCTGATTGAGAAAATTACTAATTGTTATTAGCAGCTATTAACTCCTGATGTTTTATTTCACAACAGCATGAAACAACGGCTCTGCTCTGTTCTGTTTAAGGGATTAGTAGAAGGACTCCTCGGGAATTTCTTGTCACCTTTTAGAGTTTTCTCAACTTTCTGTCTTTTGGTTTGTGCCAGTTGGCAGAGTGGCGTTTTCTGCACGCAGCATGCCAGGCCGTCGTTGTTGTTCAGGGAAATTTGTAAAGCATGAATGAAAGCAGAGTTACACACCCTATAAAAGCTCTATTGTCCTGCTCTTTAATGCATGTCGGGTCTCAGACTGAGGTCAGGGTCGGCTTAGTGAAGAGGAACAGTATGGGAACGACCATTTACACACACACAGAGGTAGACACAGGATGATATATAATCTTTCCATGTCAGCATAGGTTGTTGTACTTACCCCCCCCCCCCCCCCTTTGTTTTACAGTATAGCAGGATGTCTTGAAAATTTATTATTCAGTTTGATTAAATTATGTCAGATATGATAGAAAATCCTTGGTCCAGTTCTAAGTTAATTAGATTTTTATACGCATCAGTGATTTCCTGTAATTTACAATTATCAAGTTTCAGTCATATAAATATTATGGTGAGAAAGAGAAAGAGAAAAATACTCAGATAATAACACTCGAGCCATTTAAGAACAGGCAAATTAATTGGTTTAGGGGATACGTACTCGTACTAGGGTTCCCAGGAGATTTTGAACTTGTCGTTAGAAAAATATCCTGAATTGTGCTAATCCAATCCTCAGTCATGACAGTTTTTTATTACAATAAAGCGCTGTCTTGCTTGTATTTAAGAAAATATTAAACAGGTATTAGACAAATATTTAATTCTTAAAACAGTATGTGACAACAAAGCCTTTTGTACATTTATCAGATTGTTCAGGTTAGGCAGTTAATAAGCTCTAGTTAGTGTTTGAATCCTGGTATCCATGACGTTTTCTGACATTTTAAAACTGTATATTGTTGGTCTAAATAGAATTAAAAAATAGACTGTGAAAAGCACACAGATCTAGCTACTGAATGATAGAAGATGTTTTTCACTGTTGCCACTGAACACACTCAGATATAACACTAAGATTTCTGAAAAAAAAATAAAACAGCCTTGAAAACAGAATAAAATCTGAATACAGCTTATCTAGAAATCAATATTCCTAATACTACCAAGACACATTACTTTCCACACTGTTAAAGTATAACTTTAGTGAAATCAGCGTAAATTATTTTTGCCACTTAAAATTGTTGATTGCAAGTATAGTGAGTTGGATGAATGTTAGTGTGTTTGTCACTATAAGCAGCACCTTCTGAATTACACATATTTATTTGATCTATTGTTAATATAAACATTTGAATTAGTGCGGCTTTAAGATCATGTCTGTAAAACCTAATGATGTCTAATTTCTAACTAGCAGCATGCTCTGTGTGATGTCAGTTAAAACATTCCCATTTTTAATTTCACCAACATTTTTTAGTATTTTTTAAATTGAATGTGTGTGAAGTTTAATGTTTTGTCCAATCAGCCGGACATCCTTAAGCTCAAGAGCCCGATTCTGTTGCATCTAACAATGAGGATTTCAGGTTCACCACAGAGATGGAGAGTGATCTCTGGACAGCGATTGATGTCAAGATGCAGGGGCGATAAAGAGTGTTTACAAGATGCTCACACCCGCTGGGGTTGGCCTGACATTGGAATGACCTCACAGTGCTGCAGTCAGCCTGTCTCACCGCCAAACATATGCACTCACCTTCAGTAATATATAAACTCACAACCGTCTCATGCACACATGCAGCAGTTTTGTTGCACATTGTTCATTGACAAAAGCACAGACACAAGCACCCACCCGTTCTTAGACACATGTGAGATACTGATGACTGCAGATCTATATGCATGTGCACCCAGACACACGTTTGCATCGTCTGAGCAGCGCACTCTACTGGATTACTTCAATTCAGTTGGCTTTGATTGGTTTAGAGCTTTTTCACAAATGACCACTGTGCCTATTCGCAGTAGCCTCATGCAGCCAGCGTCCATTTTCAACTACAAATTGAATTTCATTGGGTTGCATGGTTCATATTTGGCTGATGGCGCTCACATCCAGACACAGTATATTTAGACTACTGAAGGTGCTGCAAGCAAAAGATTGATTGTGCTTATAAAAATAACACAGCTACAGCTGTAAATCATGATGCAGCAGCAGCTTTAACAGATAGCTCCTCGGATGGGAAAAAATGAATAAAATCATTAAAAGAAATAATTTGACTCTTACATGGAGCCAGTCAAGTGTGTGCGGTATTAATTAATTTATTGAAACGGATTACAGTCCAGATTGAGCACTCATTCATCCAGATCTCACTAATATAATCTGCCTCTAAACATTTCATAGCGACTTATCTGTCTGAGCTCTCCCACTGGGCAAGTGATATTTATTCTGTTGTGCTGGAGTCTTAGGCTCCTCTGTCAGGGCTGAGAAGGGGTTTATCTGCATCCAGCGGCAGTCGCAGCTTCTTTTGTGCTCTGCTCCCCCACTCCCCTGTCAACCCCTCTATCCCACCCCCTTTTTGCTGGTCACACCATACTTTCTGTTAAATCCCATTACCAGAGCCAGATGCCGCTCTCTGCACTGTGCTACAGTGTGTGAGCACAATCATATAGGCCATGCAGTTGAGTACAGATGCTCCGTTCCCATTCTTACTCATCCCCACCCTAAAAATATTTCTTTCCTCCTCACATTGGGATTTTTTAGTGATGTCACTGTGCAATGTCGTCCAACTCTTATTCCAACAATGCCTCAGCATCTTACGCAAACAGGCGTGTCACACAGAACACAGTATTTTCCTTTTCCCCTGTGATCACACACAGTTTTTCCAAGATTATGTTGTGAGATTGCTGCAGCAGTGCAGTATGTTTTACACCAGTGTCAGAACTTCACTGTGCAAATGCCACCTCTTGAATGACATGCTTTAATCTTATATTACGCTGAGGTGATAATAATGGATGCAGAAGCACCTAAAACACCAACATAATGGCAATATATGACACTTTACTAATTGTAGTGGAGAGTATGATAATGCTGGAAGTAACATAAAAACAATGTCACACACAGTCGACATGTCAGCATCTGGTGTTTACATCTGTATCCTTCAACTGATGTTTAGTCTTTAGCCCCAAACTCTAACCTGAACCCTCATTTTGACACTTGCCTAAACTTAATCCTCACCTTAGCCTACAGTACCACTAATCCTAATCTCTATCTTAAAGCCAGACCTTACCCTGCATTAACCCTAAATTCAACCTTTCTGTAGCCTAAACTTAATCCTACTTTTAACCCTAATAAACTGCAATAAACTCTTGTATCATGGCAAATGCACTGGTCTAGTGGAGGGCTTTCTCAAACAAAGCTCTGTAACACCTGATGTTACACATCATTGCACTGGGTTGGCAAATCAGTGGCCTTGAAGCTCAGCTCACAGGAGAAGAGAAAAAAAACCCTCCACTCTGACCACACAGGAGCGGCATTTGAAAAATAAACAAAGAAATGTTTTTTATCCTTGTGTTTTGTTGATTTGTGCCTGCTTTATTAAATTGCCTTGCGCTTTCAGGGCCAAGGTACAAAACGTACAAGAGCAAATTCCTGAAGTAGTAGTAGTTTATGTTTGATGTTGTAAGGGTAGAAACAGAAGCAGCCATTGTCATATCATAATAACTATAGACTTTTAACATGCTGTCTCGTAGTTTTCTGAACTACTCTCCAGCATTTATCATCTGATATACCTGATAAGACTGTGAATGTATTATACACACTGATTGTATTTCATCTTCATATCATTAGCTGTAGCAACATACCTCCACCTTACCTACCTACCTATTTTTTGGGATATTTTATGCCTGTTTGTTATAGTCAACATTAGAAAGAAAGGAAACGCGTGGAATGTGTTTTTAAATACAATGCTATTTGTGGTCTGAATAAACCCTTAAACGTCTAACAATTGTCTTAAAATGAAATCCAGAGTTTAAATTTACCTCAGCATCAGTCCTTTAAACTGAATGAAATCCTAATTCTTATCTCAACCTTCAGACATAATCTGTACATTAAATTAGGCCTTTGAAGATGTTTTTAGCAGCTGAATCACCTCAATTCTCAGAGATGTTCTCAGAGGGGTAGGAAAACACACACAGTCCATTATCTGCCCCCTACATTTCAAATGTCCTTCATACATGACATGTGTGAGGCCAGCAGAACAACAGAACAGGAAACTAGAGAAGAAAAGTAGGTGGGAGTGAAGGAGGGAGGCAGTAAGAAAATAATGGATGAGAGGGGTCCAGATGGGAGGTACAGTAAAAGCCTAGTGATAAACAGACTGTCTGTCAGTCAGTCAGTCTGTGAGGACTCTGGTTCATTCAGTCCCAGCAGGGTGATGACTGTGTAACTACAATATGCTAATCCCACAGGCTGGCAGACGCCCAAGGGAGTAAAACCAGCCGCACCAGTACTACAGCCAGCTCTGACACCAGCTGGAGCTGCCTGCTGGCCTGCATGACTGACTGCCACTAACCCATGCTAACAGGCCTGAGAGAGCAGCGAATTGCATTTTGTCTGATGCAGTCGTGCAACAGTGGAGCGCATTCCACTGTGCATCAGCAACATCAGCTTATGTTAGAAAATAAACTAAAATAAACAAAAACTGATGATGGTCAATTTGCATTGTGGCTACTGTAATCTATTGAACTTTTAGTTTACAGAAAATTTTGTCATGCAGACTCTTAAATACATCAGTTTGTTGCTTAAGTGGACTCTAAATACTGCATGACCCCACTTAGAGATGCCATTAAATTATTTTCGTCAGTGCCAAGCAGTACCTAAATGTCAGTATACACAATCTCATTTGCAGGTGAACTACTCAGACAATCCATTCAGTCAGTGATCAGTTAATTTTCTCTCTGATTGCACTGCTGTTTTCTCCGAGCCTTAGTTTGACTTCTGTATTTAGTAAACAGGGATCCCTGGTTTGTGGCAGTCTGAGGAGTTCTGCACAAGATGCTCTCTAATCCGCTGTCTCCCCGGCGAGATTAGCTCTGTCACCAGAGTTTAGAATTAAACCACAACTGGTGTTTGAGATGCTGACACAGACATAAAGCTGCTGTGGATTCATGCGTTTCATGTAGCCGATAAATAAATAACTAAACCATATGAATTACAGTATGTCATCGACACATAAAAATAATTATAGTCTTGGAGAGGATTCCTGGAGCTGAAGTGAGTTATATGAACTATTCTGGATGGAGGGATTATAGGAACAGATGAGTAGAGGTAAACAACAGCAATGTGTCATCACTCTCATTTTGACAGGTAAATATTTGGGTCACTTAAAAATTGTATTGGTGTAAGACTTGTGTCCTCCCCACTAGCAAAAAAAAAAAAAAATCCACGCACAATTAACCTTTCTTCATTCAGCTCAAAGCAGATCACTCTTCATCAGTAGAGAAGTTAAGTTTGGATCAGACACAGAAACTTCAAAGGAGACTGTGAAGGCAACATGAGGCCAGACAGAGGGTTGACACTTTCTCTGTGTCAGAAATTCAGTGTCTTCTTCAGAAATGTAGATAAAAGGCAGATTAAAAAGGCGCCATAGCAAGTATTGAAAGTATTTTGAGAAGCAAAAGAAAGCTGCCTTATCCCTAATAAGATTGAGCTGTGAATGTTGACACAGAAGATGTTGGACACATGTTCAGTTTACAAAACATAACACAAAATTCGAGGCAAGTGGGCGATTCCTTCCTGTCACAGGGCCAGCGACTGAGTCAAAGTCTGTTCCAGCTCCGGGCAAAACAGGTTCGCCCTCACACTTTCCGTCCGTCTGGCCATGAATGATTCACAGTGTCCTACTGGTCTTATTTTGGTTGGAAACAGAGCTTGTACAGTGAGGAGTTTGCTTTATTCCAAGTAAAAATGAACGTGAAATAGAAGGACACCATTGTATTCTTAAACAGCAGCAGTGGAAACACTGATAAATGATATTCTCTTACTCACTGACTGTACAGCGGGTCTTCGCTGGGGGAAAAACTGACTTCAGTGCTGTCTTTTAAGTGACAATTTGAGGCAGGCCGGTTTGCAAACACTAAAAAACACACATTTAAAAAAAGTCAAAAGATGAAATAAGCAGGAGTTAATGGCAGTATGAAGACTTTTACCAATTTATATACACAAGTACTGACCATCTACCTTCAAATCAGTGACCTTGGACATGTCACTACAACCTAAAATGAGGATCAATAAAGTAAAAAATTTTAAATAATAAAAAAAAAAATCAACCAGTAAAGAAAATAATCATTCTTTTTGGCTATAATGGATTGTCCTGTTTGAATTCTCTTGAATTAATAACTAGCATTATTAACAAAATGACCATAACTCTGCAAATTGGGAAAATATTAATTAAGTTATGCTTCCTAGAAAGGAGCCTGGCTGTGGATTAACTGATCATCAGAACCTTTAAATAACTCTGCCTGGGCAGCAATCTGTTCCTGGAAAAAGGTTCGCACTCTGCATTTATAGAGAGGGACTTCTCCTCTTCATTTCCTCCCTCCTTCACTTTCTCTCTCTGCTTATCTGTCTCGTGGAGCTGCAGCTGATGTGAGAAACAGACTTAGAAAAAAAAAAAGAATTATTTTATTCGTTTCTAAGCTGGCGTGCAGAAGGTGCAGTTTCATCTTGGCTTTGCGTGCGATGCCCACCGTAATATTAGCTACAGGACAGATTTCCCCACTGGACAGGCAGATGCTTCCCCCTCAGAGTGCTGTGGAAGCTCCATGTGTCTGAATCTGAGCCAGGATAAGACTCAGTCACACTGAGCTCTGAATGGGATCTAATGCATCAAAAAACACAACCTCCTCATCATCTGTACTATAAGTTTCCTAAACCTAACTCTCAGCACAATTTACATGTCAACATGACCATTCACTCACTCACAGTAGGACTGACATGGTAACCAGATGTTGGCCTTAGATGCAGGCAATTACTATTTGTATGAATCAGACCGTAATTATGTCATCTGCAATCTGCATTAGATTAAATACTTCCTAATTAGACTTGGCCTTGACCTGATGATGGAAAGGTTATGAAAGCTGTCCACATAGATTAATGTCTTGCTGACCTTTTGCAGAGTCTGCTTCACATTAGTGGAGTTGGCAACACACTGTACATATTAGCCAACACATTTGTTCCACTCCACTGCTGTTATGAGGTGCTATCGTCACTATGATTGTCACTGCAATGTTTGTCTGAACTCTTTCATTATGAAACATGGCAATATCACTAGCATCTTAAAACTGTACTGATCAACACTTCATCACTGAATTTTCAAAACTGCTTTAATTGCTTTTATTTTATTTTATTGTAATATTATAGTTTTCTGAATTTGCATTCTCTTTTTGCAGCAATAGAAACGTGGGTTGTGGGAGTATTTTCAGATTGTCTGTTTTCGACTAACGTCTTTCCTTTTGTTCTTTTACAGACTGCACTGAGGAGACGAGGAAGCAGGGAAACATTTAAAGACAAGAAATCCACGAGTCAGGTAAAAGAAATATTATATATTTTACTCTACTGCATGGATTTTGTGGTCTAAATTCAATATTATGCAATAATACAGGCATCAAAGGATAAGCCTGATAACCTATGGCTGAAAGTCGTCCCTAGTAGATGCACTGTTTGCCCCTGTTTTACTACAGTATTTATCCGTGACCTGTTTTAAAGATTTAAAGAATGGAAATAAAGAGGTACAGAAAGGATTTGCAAGTCAGAAAACATCGAGAGGCAGATAAATATGTGCCAATAACAATTAAATATCACCAGGTTTATTCTTTTTAATCAGCTATGTATATTTTATAACAGCTCCCCTGAGCTGTTTAGAGTTTCATAGTGAGTTTAGCTCATTGTGTAGCTGCAACTTTACTATTTTGGTTTGCTCTCACCACTCTCATAGTGTTGTTTTTCACTGCAGCATGCAGCTGTTTTCAGTAAAAATGGCTACCACTACATGGTCAGCATCAAACTGCAGACAAACACAGTTAGTGAAAAGACAGAGACTTCCACCAGGAGTTGGTAGGGAACATGTTATGTCAGTATTGTTCTCACAGCTTCTTTTTGTAGCCTTTGTGTGGTCAAAAAATTATTATTGCAGGTTTAAAGTTTTTAACTGTGTTATCCCCATCACCCTGCCAGGAGGATAGTGCAGACCTCAGGTGCCAGCTCCAGTTTGCCAAAGAGGAGTCGAGCCTGATGAGGAAAAAGATGGCAAAGCTGGGCCGGGAGAAGGATGAACTGGAGCAGGAGCTGCAGAAGTACAAGTCAATTTACGGGGATGTGGACAGTCCCCTTCCGCTGGCCGAGTGCTCTGGTGGAGGACCTCACACCACTCGAGAGGCTGAGCTGCGACTACGGCTCAAGCTTGTAGAGGAAGAAGCTAACATCCTGGGCAGAAAGATTGTGGAGCTGGAGGTGGAGAACCGCAGCCTGAGGGCAGAAAATGAAGACATCCGCTGTCAGTATGAAAGAGACTGCTTTGGGCGGGAACCCTTCTCCAGCATGCCCTCATCGCCGTATGGTGGTGATGCGCTGGAGTCGGCCAACGAGCTACGTCGCCACCTCCAGTTTGTGGAGGAGGAGGCTGAGCTGTTGCGCCGTTCCATTTCAGAGATTGAGGACCACAACAGGCAGCTAACATCTGAACTCAACCGCTTCAAATTCGGCCCCAGCAGCAGCTCTGGGTCTGTCGCAGAAGAAGGTGGTGACGGGGGACTGTTTAAACCAGGTAATGTGGGGAATGGTAATGGTTCCAGCGGCGGGATGATGATGGAGGAGCTAAAGTCAGCCAGGATGCAGATCAATGAGCTGAGTGGAAAGGTGATGAAGCTGCAGTATGAGAACCGTGTCCTCATGTCCAATGTCCAGCGCTGCGATCTTGCTGCACACCTCGGCCTGCGCACTGGCAGCCCTCGAGACAGCGACGCAGACAGTGATGCAGGCCGTCGAGAAGCCGCCGAGGACGAGGAGACGGGGCGACTTCTTCTCCTCCACCCCAAGAGAGAAGGTCCAATTGGGGGTGAGAGTGACTCTGAAGACCTGTTTGAGAAAACAACAACCACCTCAGGGTTCGGAAGCATCAAACCTTCAGATGGCAGCGAGCTCAGCGCCACTGAACTGGCCAATCGCAGGAGGGAAGAGCGGGAGTCGTTCAGTAATGTGAAACGAGAGGCGGAAAGGCTTGGGAAGGCAGTCGACCGTCTGATCACTGACACAGACAGTCTGATTTTTGAGGGCAGGCTTGTGGTGACAACAGGTGAGAGTCTAGAGGGAGGTGCGGCCTCTGGGACCAAACCAGACACCCAAGTCCTGGACACCATCAACACTCGCATGAAGGCTTTTCGCACTGAGCTGCACATCTTCATGGAGAAGTTGGATCATACAGGAGAGGGGCTGAGAGAAAGGACAGATGATCTGTCACCGATGCCAAACCTCACAGAGTCCAGCAGCTTCCTGTCGACGGTCACTTCCATGTCCCGTGACTCTCCCATCGGCACCTTTGGAAGAGACCTCGTGACGGACTTCCAGGTAAGTTCAGTGGATCCACTTGCTGTAACCTTTTCTGTTGTTTTTTAAGGTGACGTCTTCTTGTTTGTATGTTTTTTGGCTGCATTGCTCTTTTGCAAAAGAAAAATATCAATAACGGATTAGGTCTGTTCACCATGATGGAAAAAAAAAAAGTCAATACTTCAGATTTTCTTGCGGCCATTGCAAACAAACAAGAGCAGCAAACAAGATGTTCGTTTTTTTTTTTTATCTTACCTACCATTGATTGGCATTTAACCTCAAAAGCACCCCACCTGTTTATCCAGACGATGTGTTGCCAGAAAGAAAGACTGAAGGCAAGAAAATATCATGCCAGATGGCTTCACTGCTTTAACGCAGCAGTGGGTAAAATGATGCTGTTTGCAAGGTTATGTTAAATAGCAGGCAGAGCCCATATAGATAACCATGAGTAAACCCACCAGTGTATTTGTAAATGTGAAAATTAATTCAGGTCTGATTTAAATGGCCCTAAGTGTGCAGTCATTAGTGGACCATTAAAGGCCAAAATAAACTAAATGAGATTCTAAGTCAGCACTGTGTGCAAAAAAATCAACTCTAATTAAAGACAGAGGCAGCGCGGTATGTCTTTAGTACAACACACACTATCTGCTGCCACTGTGAAAATCTTATTAAGTTGTAGACAAATATGGCTTAAAGGATGGGTTTGGATTTTTTTGAGTCTGTCTTAATGCATAGATGTATATGCCCGTATGTGTGTCGTTTATTCCTCCTCAGGATACTGGCTATAGTGTGAGTCCAATGTAAGAAATGAGGGGCAAAATCAACAGCCATCATGCTGAAAAAAATGTGCTGTTAAAGGGAAAGTGTGCAGATTTTACTCATTATATAATGTTTACTCATCTTGAGAGCACTGTATAGGTAAAAAAAATGTACAAAGTGTTTGGCGGCTCCAGAAAATCTTGGGTGTTGAGTGATGTGAACTCATAGTAGCACACCTTTGTACCTCACTCCTCATCCCTGATTGAGACTCAAGGCAACAGTATCTGTTACTAGCATAGCACACCTAAATTAACTGTTGTCAGTGAAGAAGAAGAAGACACGGAATAAAAGATGGTGATATGTCTGGATGTGATGCACTGATTCTGATAGATATTTTTATGTACATCATTATGTGCTGTTTTAATTTAAGCCAAATCTATTATGACGTTTCAGTAGTTGGAGTTATCTCATTTGAGGGGATACCTTCCACAACTAAGGACTTTATAGAATTAAATTACCTGTTTGTGTTTCCCTGGGATGTCTTTCTTTGTACGTCATACAATGACAAAAATACTAATTTGGTTCAAAGCCCCATATTAGTGTAGCTTTGGCTTAATTTAGGAAAACATTTTTACACAGAGACAACTGTGGATTGTGTCTTCCATCTTTTACAGTGGAGTCGCAATACAACAGGTAGAGAGTTTATTGGGGCGTTGTCAGGTGTCGCAGGTGTCCTAAAATGAGCTCTCTCACTCGAAGCAGACGGAAAACAGCTCGAATGATTTAGATTTTTAGTATGAATACAGACAATAAAGAAGAGGTTGCATGAACCTTTTAACCTTTTGTGGCTTAAACATGATGTGTCAGAAAAGTTATTACAGGGACAACTGGTGTGTGGCACGCCTGCGTTCATAGCAATGTTGCGTTTTCATCATTTAATGTTAGCTTTTGTTATCACTGTGAAGCAGAATTTACCAAGTGGTGGACAGGTGACCCGCTAACAGGGGAGACATTTTAGACTGGTGAAAAAATCCAAACCTATCCCTTCAAGTCTCAGCAGGATATAGAGTCTCTTTAGACCCCACCCTCCCGAGCTCCATTGCCAGCACAGGGTGACATACTGTATCAGGTCCTCCGCTCCACATGAACCACCCAGCTCTACCACACTGGCACCACCACCACTGCTACCCCTCTCCTGACCCACCGCCACTGCCATTGCTCCCTACTGCTGCTGCTGCTGCTGCCACATTCACATCTGCATCTCCACGCGCATTCTCATAGCCAGCAGCCCTGCCTTCCTCCTTCTCCCTGCACTCACGGTCTGCAGCTGCCCTGTTTCCAGTCAACCAGGGCCAGGGGAGGGTGCCTTGTAGGGTGCTTAGGAGGTTGCTTGAGAGGGTGCTTGTTGTGACTGGAGTAAGTACTGAAGGACTTATGGAAGTGTCTTACATTTGGCTTGATTCAAAGCTTTTTGTTGCACGATGATCAGCTAGATCATGCTAGCATTAGTATAAGTCACTATGACACATAAATGGTGTAGCTGTTATGTTTGCACAACATAGCATCACACACACACATGGTTACTCCATACTGTTGCCAAGGAAACCATAAAAATGTGGGCACTTTCTAAAATAACCTCTGTTCGACAAAATAAGAGTCTAAACCAGAGTTGCATGATGCTTTGTGAGCTGCCTGTGGAAGAACGTCGCTGGCTGGCATCCTGCTTTCTGTCTTCGTTTTACTGCAGCTTAGTGTAAGTCAACATGTCAACACACTGTGTACTCTTCCAAAGCAGGTTCATTATCTCTGTGTTGCATGATCAGGCAGATATCTTGGATGTCTTCTCTAATTAGCCAGATTGTGGTATGGAATTAAAAAACAAACAGCTCTTCGAACATTTCTCACTTCAGGATCTCAGTCTGCTTTGTAGCGATAATATACTGTACTCAAGCTGCCTCCATACTCATTCTACCCAATGACTTGTTTCTGCTTTGCTTCTCTGCCTGTAGGACTCGCCTCTTTAGTCTGGGTGAAGCTGGGTGGTTTAGTCAAAGCTAACAACTCACACCTGTTTAAAGCAATAAGACCTTTGTTCCTTGAGAATTGTTCAAGATTAACAAATGTAGGTTTTCATTGCTAAGAGGACAGTAGCCACTAGATGCAAATACATAAATAAATAAAGCATAAAAAAGGAAGATACTGTAGTCACCGAAACACATTCACCAAAGAATTATGTCTTCTGACTCTTGTATTAATAACTTAGCATGTCATATCTACAGTTAAAGAATTTATCTCATAGTAACAGCATGTCTGTCTTGTAATAACAACATTTCTTTTTTATCTGGAAATTATCTTGGTAGAAATAATAGATTTTTCTCATGATTATGACTGAAGAATATCTGTTATATCTTAGCATTTTCTAATTATGCAGGTCTTGTATTAACAAGATCTTTTTTTTTAATCACTCTATTTTTAATTTGTAATTATCTTGTGAAGACATTTATGACTTCTGTTTCTTAGAAGTTTTTGGGGGCATCGCATAATTGTAATGATTGAAAGCGATTCAAGTAGAGTTAAAAGATGCTGATTGTGTTATGTTGTTCTTGTGAAATTAAATAATAACTTCTTATACGGTAATTACAAGATTTAGCAATTTCTTTGAATGGTTTCTGTCTCATACTTACATCATGTAAAGCATAAAATATACATAAAAGATGATATTTTCTCATAATTTTGAAATGCTAAGTCATAATTATAAGGTATAAAAATCAAAATTACAAGAAACAACTTTCTTTTTTTTTACCTTTGGTGAATGTGATACACTTTGTAGATGCCTTTTTGATATTGGTAGGATGAATTTCCTGCTGTCCAGGGAGAATCCTCACCTATAAAAATAAGAGGGGCAGCTCACACAGCACTACATTAACGCTCTGCCGAAGCCTCAATTGCCTCCTGTGTATTTTAACTGCTGTAATGTCTGAAAACAATGTGCACCATACAGGCTCAAGACTCAGCTTTCTTTAGTATGACTGCTTCTACAACACACACTGCTGTGCACTGGCATGTGTTGAAAATGTTGCTCTGCAGTTTTGCCATGGTATCTCTCAGCTGTTGGTTTGGACTCATGTATCCCTCATTGCATGCGCTTCATAACAAGTGTTTTGCATTCTTTTCCCCCCTGAATCCCTCTCTTTGTTCCTCTTTGTGTTCCCGCCAGATGTTTCAGCCCATGATTTTGTTCATCCTCATTCTCGTTCTCTTCTCATCTCTCTCATACGGCGTCATCTTTAAGTTGGTCTTTCTCTTTGCGCTTTTCTTTGTACTCTAGTCCGTTTGTTCTTCTCCACACCGTGTGGTCTGTTAGTTGATTTCTCCCCCCTCTGCTTATATTCTTCACCCATTTCTGTTTTATTTTTGTTTTTCCCCACCCGTTTTCTTTCCTCGTCCCCTCACCCCGTTTGTTGTCTTCTGTCGGTGTTCTCCACCTCACACATCTCCCCCAATATCACCACCACTGCACCCCTGTATCCTACACCTGTCACCCATCTCCCAACCCTCTACACTGTCCACACGCCTCCCCACCCCCTTTCCCTTTCCCTACCCTTCCCCACCCCACGTCACTCAGTCCGGTCAGAGGGATGAGCTGGAGTGGCGTCTAGGACAGGAGCGAGGCGTGGAACCCCAGAGCCAGAGCCAGGGTGGGGGCCAGTCCCAGAGCAGGGGAGCCACAGGACTCACTAGGTACCACAGGCCCCTGGCTTTAAAAGCAGAGGTCAGTGCCTCCTCCCTCCTTCATCGCCCCTTCCACCTGTGGGACTGAGTTAACACTTGCTCCACTGTGAGCCCCATACATGCGCCTTTTCTGTAGAGCCTAAAGGATGAATCTGGACAAAGAGCAAAAAACCTTTTGCTTTCCAGGGTGTCATCCCCACAGAGTGAGTGGACACTATAAAACAACCCCAAACTAACTGAAGCAGGTCATGTTCAGCATACTAGTGCATGCACAGCACTGAGACTTACTGATTCATTCCTTTACTGATACTGATTCCAATACATTAACTCTTGATATCAGCAGGACAAAGTACTCATCTGATACCGGTGCTATGTTGTTGTTTTTTTCCCAAATTTGACCTCACTGTTTGGGGCTCACAAGGGTTTTATCTAAGATAACACAAGGCCAGAGAATTCTGTCAGTAGCCTACATGAGAGTCTGCTAACTGAGAGCACAAACACAGATTTTTACAATGACAGTAATAAAGAAACTGTGTTTAATGTGGCCAATAGCTGATATAGTGGAAACCAGTGCATCCCTTGGCTTATGAAGTTGTCTGATGATGGACAAATGTAAAATTAAAAAGATTTATTGTTCTGGGGTTTATTTTTCAATCGTTTAAGGAAGGAAGGAAGGACAAGGAAGACAAAAGTTGCTCAATAGCGAAGCAACTGATAACATATACAGGTATTACTGACTTTACAGATTATTTACTGGAGACAAAAAAATTATGAAAGGGAAAAGTTCACAGTCTGCACATCTAAAAATGTTTGTACAGCATTTCAAAATTAATTCTGAAAATTGTTATCTCACATCTCAACCGTAGTTTTTGATTAGGCTCATTCTGAATGACTGACGATTTAATTTTCATACACTTTTGTATAAGATTTGCTCCAGCATGTGTAGTGACAGTCCACCCACAGTCACTTTTTGATAGTGAAAACAATCTCACTTCACTCACTCTACCTTCACACTAAATATCCACTCCCACAGCCACTGATGTTTATTTTCAAATTTGATTTAGCATTTTCTTCTTGCTTTTGTAGTACCATATTCCATATTTTGTGATGGATTGTGGTATTGTACAAGTATGTGAGTCAGCAGCCATGCACAGCTACAATATATTGAAATGACTTGTGAGGCTTATGCACTTAAGAGCTGCCACTAACAAGCTAAAAACAAACAATTGTGCTTTAAATTGCATTAATCAATTATCAAAATAGTTGCACATTAATTGTCTATCGATTGATTATTGAATAGCGATGTCCTCTCGCACCAGTTCAGCTCTATTGGCTCTGCTAATTAATTAACCATACATGTATGTAAAAGTGCAGCTTGTACACGCAGAAGTACACTCCTGCACACGCTAAGAAAATTAAAGAGCGTGTGGTAACACTACTGCAGCACACATCAGCTCAGATCTGTTAAATCCTTCAGTGACTCAGCTGTTTAATAAACCAGCTGTGTAATCGCAGGACACTCTGATTCATAATCGCTGCCTCATGTTTGTTTTCACAGAGAAATTGCCTGCTGTTACGTAATGCAGAGTGCTGGCAACATAACTATTACAGTTACAGTTATGGCACATGGATGTAGGCTTCTTTTTGTCCCTGTGCTTTCTGCCGCAGTGTAATCTGTGAAGTGAAATGAATGAATGGGAAAGCAGCTTGGATATGGCAGGATTAGCGTCGCATTGTAGGTCTGTGTGATTTGCATTTGACATTGGGCTGACAGGGAGGTGATCCAGGGTCAGTACACACTGAACAGCTCAACTTACTGTTGCTGGGTGCAGTAAAGGCCTGAGAACAGTAATCATATTACAAACTGATGCAATTTCCACACTGTGAATGTTTTTTTTTTCTTGAAAAACACATTTAAGGAATGTCTGTGAAGATTCTCAGTCATCCAGATAATGGTTATCCCAAAAAAGGTTATTCAGCGGCAACTGGACTTGCTTTAGTTCCTTGACAACGTTTCGCCCTCCATTCCAGAGGGCTTTCTCAAAGCCCTCTGGAATGGAGGGGATGAATGGAGGGAATGAATGGAGGGAATGAACATCGTCAAGGAACTAAAACAAGTCCAGTTGCCACTGAATAACCTTTTTTGGGACATTTAAGGAATGTCCTGCAAATGAACAGTTGACGACCAGAGTAGGATCATTACATTCAAAACCATAAACATGAGCATTTCATCTCCCCTGCTCCCTGCCCAAAAGTCAAACCTGATATTCATTAAGCTCTTATTTTATTTGCTGTATTTGTCATATAAGATTTCGTGTTAATTAAATGCATCTTTGGGAGATAACACCTGCAACAAACAACTTAAAGCATTTAAATGTGTAGCAAATTTTATATCTGTGATAGAAACCATATTTTAGGAAGATAAAACGTGTTGTTAGTACATTTTTGTTGCACAAATTTGATACTTTTTTTTCATACGGACAAAGGCAGAGTAGCTGTTTCCCCCAGTGGCCATGCTGCAGCTTTGAATTTAGTGGACACACAAGAGAGAAGCATGAATAATCTCTTTCAGTGAGACATTTCTCAAAATGTCTGACTGTGTCATGAGGTTTGGTCAAAAACTTTTGATGTTGATAGATGAAGAAATACTTCGTCCAGCCTGAGATGTGCAGCATTAAATTATAATAATTTCCTGAGATGCTGCATATGAAGTTATAATGGATTTCTGCTTGTGTGAAAGTCAGATCTCGTTTGAGTCTTGTTTGTTTTCTTTTGCAGTTTAAAGTGTGTAATGATCTCATACAGGAATCATTCTTTTTGAGTTTTAATTACAGACTTAAAACAGAATCAGAGTAAGATATACATACACTACCAGTCAAAAGTTTGGACACACATAGAAATGACCATGTTTGTGAAAGAAAAGCAGATTTCATA
>JAUMHL010000010.1:17538372-17619356 GCA_032362345.1 Sandelia bainsii | reverse complement strand
ATGCAAATTTATTAATTTAAAAGGATAACTGATCATTAGAAAACCATGTGCAATGATGGTAACACAACTGAAGACGTATCTTTTGGTGAAAAACATGGTCATTCCTATGTGTGTCCAAACGTTTGACTGGTAGTGTATGTGATATAACCTATCCAGAGAGCTGGTAAAGTAACTGTGCTCTGTGCTGTTGTGGGTTCTGATATCCAGTTTCGTCTGGATCACGAACGGAGGCTGAGAGCGGCGACAGAGGAGCGGGAGGCTGTCGTTTCTCTGCCTCAGGTATAATAATGTTCGAGTGTCTTTAGATTATTAACATAAATGAGCGCAGCAGTATTACACCTCACCTGTTCTTGTTCTGCTGTCTTTGCTGAAGTTTAAACATAATTTTAATTAAGACCACCGCTTGGGAGTGTTTTTATTTCAGCTTTAATATTCATACCTGCAATTTGCTTTAGACAGGAACAAAAATCACTGTGTCATCAGTTTGACTCACGCAATTATCGTAAAACCCCTGTTTTTGTACTTTTAGCATGTCAAGGTGACATCATTCACACGAACATCTGCTTATACTAAATTATCTTTTAAAGTAAACAAAAGTCAGTAGCGTGTGCTAGTATGTTATTACAAAAAGTACAGCATCATCTTTAAGTTTAAAGTTTAAGTCTAAGTCTTTACGTTTAAATTATTTGTTGTTCAATCATTTAGTTGTTGTTGTTGTTTTTTAAACTCAGGTTTTGGCAAATTGTGATGGTGAGGATTTTTTTGGGATGAAATTATTTATTAATTATGACAATAATAATTATTTGCAGCCATAATAACTTTTAGTAATAGTCATTTCTTTGTTATAAAATATAATTACAGTATAACGAAGAATAAATATCATGTTAGCTACTCTCAAACTGTATAATCCCACACAAAAAAAGGAGAGAATACATCATGTTACTTACTTACTGTGACATACACCACAAACATATTGCAGTATGACATTTTAATTAAAAATTTTCTCCAGTATGTTTCTCTGTTTCCTCCCCAATGTCTTCTCCTGCAGGAGGATGAGCGTTTGCGTCTGGAGGCCCAGCGTGGACGTCTGGAGCTGCAGGGGCTTCAGAGTCACGAGGTTCCCTGGGCTCAGGAGAGAGCCATGCTGCAGCAAGAAATTCGCATGTTCAGACGCAACACCATCATCTTCTACATGAAGCTCAGGTGGATCCTTATGCACTGGAGGCTCGGCTGCAAGGACACCACTGAAGAGGGGACAGTGCACCCAGAGGTAAGTGGATGAGTCATTTTTAAGTGTTTCCCTACTTGATTATGTTCTGTTTCTACTATTTTACCTTCACTTTTCAGTATGCACACTCAGGCTTAAAGGTGTTTCAGGAAAGACAAGGACAGGTTAGAGCTGTCTTACGTTTACATTTACATACCGTTACATACCGTTATTACAAAGTGTATTGTCCAAGATTCTGATCATCTTACATAGACATTACTGAAATGTACAGTAGCTCATGTGTTGTCAAAGGCTGCATTATAGCGTAACAGCAAATGAGCCAATTTTTCTGAGCTTACTAGACTTGTTTTGCCATCATAGCTACTATTAATGTTTTTATGCCTCCACGTCAGCGACAGCTGTGACCGGACAATTCATGTTTTTGGGTTGTTGGTCTGTTCTTCCCATTTTTGTGAACACGATATCTCGGGGACACCTTAAGGGAAAATTTGGCGCAAATGTCCACTTGGATTCAGGGATGAACTGATTAGATTTTGGTGGTCAAAGGTCAGTGATCAAGGTTACCATGACCTCGTGTCTTGAGAAAGCGATAATCACAGACCTTAGAAGGAATTTCATTACATCTGGGACAAACATCCACTTGACAATATGAGTCACAGGACAGACATGCAAACTGCAACTTCATTGTTTGGCTGCGACACAAGTGCATTAGGGGTAATTCTAGTTTCTTAAATTCTAATATTCTGAAAAGATTAACAATAAAACAACAGAGATAAACTTTGGTTATTTAAATATTGCTCCACAAAGAGAGAGGACATTATCTGAGAGTCTACAGGCTGCTGCTGGTGGTGGAGCAATGATATGATGGTGTGAGAATTTGTGAATAAGAAGAACTGTAGTGTGGGAAAGAGAGGGAACAAATAAAGGGAAATTACCAATAGAGAAAAGAATGGAAAAAATAAGAGATAAAAATGCCAAAGTTTTATTTGTAAGTTGCTTCTCTTTCGTCCTAATTGATATATTAATTTTGAAGAATTAGAATTTGTCAGTAACATCCAGCCATAACAAAGAATTCTGGCTGAATACTAGTCAGACTAAACAAACAAAAGAGCTGCACCAAAGGCTTCCAGCAAGTTTAATTATTGAGGAACATTTCAATCTAACACAGATCTTTGTCAGACATTGTCAAAAGTTTAATACAAGTGGGAAATACTCAGTTTCTGTTCAAACTGTTTTAGTGAGGTGTTGAACTTTATGATTATTCTGTAAGATGAAATGTGTAGTGCTGTTTAACTGTAGTGCAGTACTGACACTGTCCGTTATTCCACCCAGAGTGTAAACTGAGATTATGATTCTTGAAAGCAAAATATTACAAATACAGTTGATGGTACAGTGCAAGTCTCAGTCCACATAACACCAGGTTATGGTTTGAGTCTGGTCAACAGATGAATCACTTTGAGTCCTGCACCACTTTCAGGTGCCTACTTCCCCGCAGGATGCAGGTACCACTGCAGGGCTGACTGATAGTCTGCTTAACTGGCTGATTGAGCTTCTCCATTTGTTCTTTGGCTTGTTCGTTTGGCGATCGATGCTCCACTTTATGTTGTTATCTTGTCTGGCTTCTGGTTGATTAAATGCGTAATTTGTGAGATTCGTGTTCTACTGGTTTAGCTTTTTTTCGCCAGTGGATTTTTTCCCCCCCTGATTTTTGTGTTGTGTGGATATCATTGCTATACCGTTGATGTTCCTTCTGTTTATGCTAAACTACTTTTATGGTTGTATAAACATAATACATACTATTTTGTTTTGTTATCTAGTTTTAATCACAAAATCTAGAACACTTATTTATGACACAGACTTAATATTTTATGTTGTATTTAGTATTTCGTCATGAAACATAATTTGTGTTTGCAGATGGTGCAGCAGTGAGGTGCCCACATGTTAGTATACCGTACATGTTTGTCACACCTCCTTGACTTGACATTGACTCCTGCCTCATTCACATTGCTCACATTTAGAAACAGGAAATTTAACTGATTCTTGTCAGTTTTATAAAGTAGAAAGTATGACCCACTTTTAATTTCCTCCTCATACTTTCTTTTAGGGATCATCATAGAGTCCACTTCATTTTCATTTATTCAGCCTTTATTTAGACAAGGTAGTTTGATGAGAGTGATTCACTTTTTGTATGGAGTCCTTAAAATAACTACTTTAAGTACATGCGCTCAGGTATTGTGTTTTTTGTTTAAATTCTTTTACTTTTAATTTACTTTTATGTATTTTTACTTGATTACATTTATTTGAAAGCTATAGTTGCTTTTTACTTAGCATATTAAGATTTTCCATACCAAACATTTAGTGATAGTATAAAAGTGATGCTCTGGTAAAATGTTTCTCTGCCACTTACCCGTTGCATTCTGGGATAGGTTCATTAACTGTGTTGGTGAAAAGTAAAATTGCATGAATTCAAACGCAGCTTTTCAAGGCTGTATCATCTGTTCCAGTTTGAGAAGTTGGAAGGCATCCCAGAGCTGGGAGTGATAATGGAGCAGTCGGAGGGGGAGTCGGATCGAGATGAGAGGCTGTGTTTACCACAAACTCCAGGGGACATACCAGACCCTGGGCCCATCATCCCTTTGTCATCACCTGATCGACACCTGCAGCATCAAAGACAGGTACTCAATTACTCACAGTACCTTCCCTTGTGTTTGGGTCAAAGAAAATTTAACTGAACTCAAAGTCTTGTGACTTTGAACAGTCTTGACTTGACATGAACTGAGCCAAGTTTTCTGTTCTTGACAGACTTGTTGTGATCTGTATGCCTTCAGGTAGATTAATTCACCTTAACCTGAGCTCATGATAATGAAAACTGAACTACAGCAGAAATGAGAGGGTCCACATCATTTCTGAATAACCTGCCAACAGCTTAAAAATAGCTATAAATGCACTACTGCTGGCATGGAAACTAAGCTAGCGCCGTTCCTCTTCCAGTTAGGAAAACTAGAATCCAGGTATACATACACAGCAATTCAGCATGAAGTAAAACAAACGAGAAAAAGACCAACTAACTACATTTTCACTTTCTGCACAAATGAATGTTTGGCAGCTGATCATTAGAGCTGTTTGGCATGGTATGCAGATGCGAATTTTGACCCAGATATCTGTTTAGACTAGAGGCAGTAATTATTTTGGTTGTACCCAGTTTTATGTGTACTGTTCGAACAAGAACACAGACTGTCACTTACATTCGAAGGAGACAAATGAACTTTGTTTCTCCGGCTGCTGAAGGTTTTTATCACTCATACTATAGTTAAAGTAAAAAAAGAACGGATGCATTTTCAGTGGGATACATTATTAAGCAGCTCTAAGTGCTCTGCTTTGTATCGGGTTTTGATTTTTCCACATCATAAAATGGTTTGTACAGTAACCTGACGTTGTTAACAAGTGTGCCACATAGACTATATTAAGCTTTATGCATAAGAGCAGAAATGCAGACTTGCTTTCGTAAGCGTTTGCACACATGCCTGCTACTACAGCAGAGAGCAGAGCAAGTATCGAATATAACTTCTGCAGCTGAACTGAGATAAAAATGTATTAAGCCGTAAAGAGGTCATTGAATGTTTTCAGTGAAGACTTGAAGGGAATTTTGCAGGTTGGCAGATAGTTGAAGTAGAAATCCTGATTCGTTTCTCCTGGGACTGTCGAGGTCTGATACTGTTGAAGTGCTTAAGCTTATATAGATACTGCAGATGAGATGTTTTTACCACAGTGGTTGACACTTTTGTCACATATGTTGTAGGGAGCTCTCCTCAGTATATCAGATTATTACAGTAGTTAAGTGGGTATTCCACAGTACCCTAATACTTACTCAGATTTTGAATTTAGTCTTAGCGGCTCAGTGGCCCAGTGGTTTGAACTAGACAAGAGCTTTTTAATGTCAACATAAACACATGGGTGAGTCTCCTATGTGCACTCTGGTTTCTTCTCACATAAAAAGACATGTACAGTAGATGAAGCAACAAGAATAAACCTGTCAGTACATCCTGATATGGCCTTAGTACTGGAGCTGTTCAGTGAATACCTGTTCTCAGTTATTAATACTTACTTACTATTTATTTTAAATGTTTTTATTTATAGACAAGGTTATGCAGGTAATGCTTTCCGTGACATTTTGTGAAATACTAGTGCTGTATCTAGCCTGTTCATTGGTGCTTATTGTTGGAATGCCACTGTTTGCACCCCCACTATTCAAGGGAAATCATTCCTTTTGTTCAGATTATATGTGATACATTATATGGAATAAAATGAAAGCAAAATCCACTAAATCTGGATATTTTTGTGCTGTTGTTGTTTTCAACCCAGCTTACCCTCTTATTTGTATTTGGTTGAGCGTGAGACTAGTTACTTCTACCTTAAATTAAAGGTTCCCTGTAGAGTTTTTGACCACTATTGACACTGTCAGGCAATGTTTTGATGAGCAGGGCTGTGAGGGCACACATTTACTTGCATGAGCACTGCTCTGATCAGCCGCATACACGTTTCTCTTGACACTGACACATAAAAAAACAGAAATTCTCCAGCCAAAGATAGAAAAGAAGAAATTATTGCAATTCTTTTAAACGCAAGTTAAATTATTCAACACATTTATTTAGTTTAGTGCATTTGGTGAGACACACTCAATGTAAACATCTGTTTCTACACGAGACATTTAACTTGTAAGCTAACTTGCTTTTACTCTTAATCACGGCATCACTCAGAAGTTCCATTGGAATTCCAGTTAATTTCTGTTGATTAGTTGTTAGGATGTTTTCATGCAGTTTTCTGTTTACACCCGTCCATGTGCATATTTTCTTCATTGCTGGGATTCAAGAAAGGACAGATGGAGATGGGAAAGGACAAGCAGAACAGGAGACAGATGGGAAACAGGATGGAGACGTTGAAGTCAAAATGATTTATAAACAAAGCAGGTTCATCTCAGAGTGCTTTAAAGTGAAACAAGGGACACAACAACTGAAGTAAATGACAAGCTCATTACATGCTGTGTGCACACGCCTTAGTTGGATTAACCTTTCCTACATGTGTGTTTGTGCAGTTTGGTGAGAACCGCCGGGTGCTGCAGGCCCTGCGGACGCTGCTGGAGGAGTTTCGAGAGGAGCTACGGGAGGAAGAGACACGACGACGCCAACTGCAGCAGTCCTACGCCAATGACAAAGCCGCCTGGGAGGTCAAGTGGGCAGAGATGAAGTGCCAGGTCTCCCAGGTACAGATGGCGTCTCAGTGCCCATCTTTAAAAGGACAGAACACAATCTGGTGTAGAAAACTAGTGGTGCGTGCAAGTCGACAGTAAACATGTTACCTCTTCCCTGGATGAAAACCCTCTTAGGGCAAACCTGTAACAAGCAAAAGAAAAACACATATGCTTTTTCATCTATACCTTTAGATCCCATGGACTAATCAGTGTCATTTTGAAAGTGCTGCAATGGCTCAATTCACGTCAAATGTGACAAACACAATTAATTTATAATTACCCATAAACAATTAAATTAAAAAAGAAAGGGCAGCATACAAGAAAATAATGAAGAAGCACTTGTTTGGCACTATATATAGTGGGTATATGTTGTTATTATGAAAACTAATTAATTCACTCATTGTTTGATGTGCCCTTAAGCATTTCTTACCAAACTGAAAGCAGGTGTTAAAGCTTCCTAATGGAAATAGTTATATTAGGAACAGACTTTTATCTCAGCTGAGTTTTGAAAGTTGATGCACTTAGATGTTGCTGATAGCTTTCAATGTATGAAAAACTATTAAAATTTGCATTCACAATAAAGGGCTCCGATATTAGAATAATATTAGAATAGAAATTAAATTAGTATTTTAATAATAATCTCTCAACTTCTCAACTTTATCGAGCTTTGCAGGTAGTTTCAGCTTATTGTTACGCTGTCTAGCTTCAAATGTACCGTTTTGATTTACTCACTGCAACAGCAAACAGAACAGCTTGCGAATATGGTGCAATATACAGTATAGCATCTAAAAAGTCAGATATTTGGCTAAGGACTTAATCAGTAATTGTTCATAATAAAGTTGTCCCCAAATCCTACCTAGCTTTCAAAGTTCAGTTTGTGTTTTATGGTAGATGAAATGGTCAATTTGCAGTGACAGGAAGTGTATTTGTGGGAAAGGTACAGCAGTGATATTGATGCATGATGTGTTTTTTTCCATGACTCTGTGCTGGTCGATAAAATTTCAAACCCTCAGTGTCAGAGCACTTTTCAGCTTCATCTGATAAAAAGGCAACTGCAGCTTGGGGAACCAATTAAGAGGTTTGAGTTATAGGAGGAAGATTATCTTTTGAACGCTTGTGCTTTTATAATCCGTGCCGTTTTTACACGGTTCATATCCGTCCATAGAGCAGAGGTCGCTGAGGCCCTCAGTAAGAACTAATTTACTTAGTTTCCTCTAATAACATTGTGTTGAGTTCTTTTCCTGCTCCGCTGTGCTTCTGATTAAGACTTCAGACATATGCCTTAAATTTTCTTTTTTTAAATTTATGATTATTACACAACGCAGGGGAGCAGAGCAGAATTAGAAATGATCCTCACCTGTGTATTTAGATGTGGCTATCAGTAGTGATAGATAGATAGATAGACTTACAAGGAGCTAGCTGAGTGTCTTGCTCAAGGACACACCTGGTATGGGGTCTGCCACCTTGTGCATCCCAGTCTGATGCTTATCCCATTGAGCTACCAGGCCAGCCAGATATTAATATCGTTACTGTGGCTGCCTCATGTTTCATGCTCTAGTTTGGTCACTAAATTACGGTCTATATTTGTAATGGCTTACATCTCAGCTCTTGGCATTCAGTCAGCAGCTATTGCTGTACATGTCGTCCTCCCCAGGATGTAATCAGACAGTTTTAAAACCCAAAACAGAAGTAGACACGGTTTGTGAATGGGAGTTTTGTAAGCTGATGTTTGAAGGCAGCCTTGACTTGCTCTTCACACAGCTGCACTGCTGCAGACTCTGGTTTGTACCATTATGTTGTGGTATCAAAGTCTGTCTGAAGATTACAAAGCTCTGTTCTCTGCCTGGAAAAGAGAATCTTCCAGAGCAGCTTCCCTCTTGTCGTTCTGCAGCTTTGAAGATTTCTGCAGTATGTGTGAATCCTTGGTTCATGTCCCTGCACCTAAGTGTGGTTTGAAATATAAATTTGGGAGAGGAGCTCTCACTCAAGTTATTACTGTGTCTCTGTTGGCTGGTTGACATCCTGTATTTATTTCTAAATAGCAGAAATTAACTGTATGTCTTAGTATTTCCATTACCTTTATATTTATTTAGGCTATTTAGGCTTTAGGCTAATTAGGCTTAGCATCAGTTGTAGTAGTTTTTTTATGTGGCTGCAGGTTATGTAAAGAAAAGTCAAAATAGAGAATTGATGCAGCTCTTAAGTCTGTCAGCATGTTAGCTTAGCTTAGCATAAGCACTGGAAATGGATGAATCAACTAACCTGGCTCTGTCTAAACCACCGTTAAAACTGACTAATGTGTGACTACACACTGTAACTTGTTTACTTCAACTGTACAAAAACTGAAAAGTAAAAACTGCCTTATAAAACTGAACAATCTCATTTTTACATTTAATTTTTGTGTGCATTAGATGTGCAGGTAGGCAGATTATGCCCCCTTTGGATGGAGCCAGGTTAGCTGTTTCTGTTGTCTTTATGCTAATCTGTCTCCTGGCTCCAGGTTCATATTAAATGGGCAGATATGAGAGCAGTAGACATTTTCTCACCTAACTGTTGATAAGAAAGTGAATAATTCCATTCCACACAGTTTGTATTTACGATAAAACATGAAAAAAATGCACTTTATCCAACTCTGTTCTTTAGATAGTATCTGAAATAAATTCTACATAAGCTTGTTCCAAGCTTGTCAATATGGGGAACCCAAGTGAAATACTCACATTTAAGATTAGAAATTAATCTATGACATCATTTTAGACACATTTACCTCAAATTCAGCTTCACATACATTTGAAATAAAGTTGTGGGTCTGAACAAAGTTTGGACAACCAACATTTGTGTTTGATTGCAGTGACCCACCAGCAAACTTATGATAAAAGGTTAAATATATATCACTTTTCATTTATTGTGATTTGTAGACTACTTGTTGCACCATACAACAAAACACTCCTCTGAATCAATCCTCCTTTAGAAATGTATTTGCTTGTTTATTCATCCAAAACACCGAATGTACATTTCTTATAGAAGAAGATAGGTATGTTTAATAAGCTACCTTTTCAGCTTTTACCTTTTCAGGTGCGGCTATATCTGTTTTGTCATTTATTCATCATTCTTGGTTTAACTTCTGTACTCATTTTTTTATCATTAATCTATTTTACTGAACTACATGATGAAATAAATATTCAGAGGTCAAAAGATATTGATCAAAGACTTTAGAAATGTATTGATCTATGGATGGAGGAGACAAAAACAGACAAAATGCTGTTTATTGTCATCTGAATCTTTTTTCTGTGTTTAATGGGAATTATATGTTTTGTCTTACTTTTATGTTATTATCTCAACATTTATTATGTCTCTGTTATCTATTTGTAAAGATGACTAATCAACACACCATCCCTGTGTCTTTGCTGTATGACCAGTTGGAGGCAAGAAGCCAGGTGCGAGGCGAAGCTCAGGGAGGTGAAGGGGAACCGACAGGAGACCCTGAGTGGGCCTTGAAACAGGAGCGCGACGAGCACCGACGTCTGCTTGCCGAGAGCCACAGCACCTCCCTGGACCTCCGCTGGAAGCTGCAGCACGGAGAGAAGAGGTGGAGCCACGAGAGGGCCGAGCTCCTGGAGCACTTCGACCGGGAGCGTCAGGAATGGGACGGCAGTATGAGGGAGCTCCACCGCAAAATGGAGAAGGTAAGGAAAGGGTGAAAAGAAAAAAAGACTGAGATATAAGGTTGAGGGGATTGAAGTCAAAATAAATCTCACTACAACGTCCATTTAGTAGCTGTTTTGGAGCTTTCATTCACATCATGATTTTACTCAACTGTCAAGGAATTGCTTTGGCTGAATTTTCCATTTTCTCAGCATCCTAAACATTTTAATTTAAAAGCTGAGTTCATTCTTAATCTTGTAAACAAAAATTAACGAAACTATTTCACAACACCGCCCATTTAGTAACTGTTTTGGAGCTCCCCGCACATTTATTTCAAAGATTAGGAATGAACTTCAGTCAGACCCTGGAACTAAATGGGCGTTGTGGTGAGACTGTTTTGTCAACTACTTCTACCAAGGTCAAGAACAAACTTCCTCCATAAAAGCTAATTGATCAATTGTTTGTCATTAAGCAAAAAAAAAAAAAAAAATGATGGCAGTTACAGCTTTTCAAACATTTTTGAGACACAGCTGCAGCTACTAATTCACTTCATGATGAATTATTATTTCAATTATTTTTCCTATTAACTGAACATGTCAGGGGATAGTAAAAACAATACCTATTTCAATTGCAGACGTGTTTATGTTAAATCTTATGTCTGAATTAACAGTGTGAATCTATTTCTATTTCTATGCTTTGATAGTCAGAAAAGCGATGACTTAAGGATTTTTTTAAACCTTGGTTAGATACAAAGAGAGAGGTGGGGCGTTTTGGGGTATTTGTTTTCAACTACTTTCACATTATATAGAAAAAGGATGAAAGAAAAAAAAAAAGCTTTCTTCACAAACTTTATAGATGAAATCATTAAAACACATCACAGCTGAAACATCCAGAGTTTCTAGTTTCGCTGTGTCTGTGTGTTTGTCTTTAAATAGATATGATATAATATGAGAGAGAAACGTGACCAATCACCCAAGGTGATTATCTTCTGCTGTTTGGTAGTTTGTAATTGTTAAGGCAAGATACAGTAAATACAGAGGATTAATATAATAATCGATGTCCTCTGTGATATTTTATTAGACGAACTGCAGCCCTTCACCTCATTTATGTCTGATGTTCAGCTCAAAAAGTAGGAACATGCGCTGGTTAATATCATGAGTATGAAAGTATTAACATATAAAGCAGCGGCAGGAACGCGCTCTGAATACAGCCCACGTTTACCAGCTCAGAAAGAAATGCTGATGCACCGCTGAATGGAGACAGAGCAGGAAGTAGAGATGCATTATTCAGTGATGTTGCAGCAAACTATAAAGCACAGGTCACCAGCTGAACTGCTCAGACTGGCAGGGTGAAAATGAATGAGTAATGGGGCTGTTTCTCTTTTAACCTCAAGCCTGCAGCAACACATTAATACCCCAAATGTTGCAGGCCATTTAGTGACACAGAGTTGAGGAATACACAAGGACAAGTTGTGTGCTTATACCATGACTATCTGCCAACAAAAGCTTTTTGCAAATTGATGTATAAGTCAGCTGATAAGTTAACAATAATGTGCAGAATGAAGATGCTAAAGATATGTCTGAGGTGATTTAGAAACAAGAAACCAACCTTGACAATCCAGTGTTAGTCAGTCTCAGATGCTTTAGACTATTAACTAATAAGATTTATTTACCTGCAAAACATGCAAATATGTGGTTTGGTCATTTAAAAAAGATAAATATACAAACTTGTCAGTCCCAAGAGACAATGCAAGCATTGATGATTTTATTGAATTCCTTTATTCATCCATCAAAGCCTCAGTGAGATGACAGGACTTGCAGTTGATGCACTTCAGCTGGTCTGACGTTACATACTGTATATACTTTGTTTGCACGCTGGCTCGTAGTGTGATGCCCGGGTTTTAGTCTGTCCAAAATTCTGCATCAGTTGCCATCCAGAGGTGTTCAAGTCCATAAATATGAATCTGAAGAAATCTGAAAATTACCATTGTTTACTTTTCCCAAAGACTAAACCATTAAACAACAATGGATACAGTTATAATCCAGCAACAGACTTCAAGCAGTGTTTTCATCACTTTATGGACAACTGTTTTGTTGTTGCTGAAGGACAGTGCTGTTCCAACTGGGCTTAGTTCTGCCCACGGGAAGACTTCCACAAGCTGGCCAATCAGAACAGAATGGGATCGGGGGAAGAGGGCCCTAAAGACAGATGAACTCAAACAATCTTTTTTTAGTCTCAATGCCAGAGGAGATAAATAAAAGAGGCATTATAACATGTATTTGCACTTTTTAAACTTGAAAATTATATGATCTTGTATCAATGGAGCCCCAGAATAAAATAGAAAACCCTAAATTAAGCATAATATGTCCATGGTAAGGTTCAAGTAGAAGGAACAGTCTACATAAAAGATCTTTAACCTGGGTCACATTTAACATCTTTCCAAATCTGATTAGAAATTGTAAGCATGTACTAAAAGTCTGGTTTGGTTTCTATTTATAACACATCTGTAACACCAGTGTAAATCCCAGTCTATGACTTAATTAACTGGTAGAGAATGATAAATTCTCTGACTGAGCACTTCTATGTGTCTTTCTTTGTGCAGATGCAGAGAGAGCTGAACACCCACCAAGGCGAAAACATCGACGTCAGAGACCTCAGCTCAGGCCACAGAGGCGTGTTTTCACCTCAGGACAGTCCCTGCCACGCCCCCCGGTCACCTCGCTCACCACGCTCCCCCTGTGCGTCCACCACTGTCCCAGATCCCCCCACTCGCTCCCACTCAGACTCCGAGGCCATGCTAGAGGCGCAGGGGGCTACAATGAGGCTGAAAAGCCCAACGGAGAATCTGTTCCTGGATGCATTGTCTCTTGACCCCCTCAGTGGCCTGGAGGTCCCTGCACCCTCCAGACTGGAAAGTGAGAAGAGGTTCCCCTGCATGAAGGAGGTAACACACACATTAGTCAGGACATGACACCTTTTTTAATGTAGCACCCTAACACAACCCATTGCACAACAAATTAAAATCTTTGAACAGCAGCATGAAGTTTGGGATCTTATAGCATAATTAAACGGTACATTTCTTCACTCCAAACTGAAAAAACCTCAACAACTGTTAGATGGTGTCCAGAGGATGAATCCTTAAGATAAGCATCACAGTAAAGATAAAAGTCATTTTGAGTGAAATATTGGAATTATTATCATCTGGTACACACATTCATGTCCAACTACGGATGGATTTTAGTAATTTTTGTCATCGTTGACATTTTCATTTTGCATCATCAAGTAACAAGTTTAACCAACACTTTGGTTTATGTTAAAAAACTTGCAAAAACTCAGTTGTACTTTGGGTTAAATAGATAATTAGCAAATGTTAGCATTCTCCCAATCTCATCTCAGAACGTGGTAAACCTGCTAAAGACCAGAAATTAGCTCAAAGCACTGTTGTGCCTATAAACATCTTCAGAGATGCAGCATTTGCTGGTTCAAGCTTCTCAAATGTAAGAATGTCATGCTTTTCCTATGCCATATTTTCACTCTATAAATACTTTTTCACATTGAAATGATCAGATTCCATATGCTGTGTTTCAGGCCCTGAATGAGATTTCAGAGAGAGAAGGTGCTCCTGCGTACCCAGAGGAAGAGATGAGTGGTGGGAGTCTGCTCAGGTAACCTATGTGCTTCTGTTTTAACAGGCAAACCATTGTTTAAAAGGTGCTTGATTTTAATGGATGTCAATAGCAAATGCACCAGTAAGAGCTGGTTATTAAACAGCCTTTTGCTGTATTTTTGTTCCTCATACATTCTCAACGGTCTCTTGGGGGAACGGCTGTTGATTCTATTAACTGTTAGTTGAAGTGACAGTGAGTTTTCCCCTGGTGATTTTTCTGTCAAAGTTTGTCTTACGGCAAAGAAGTGATCCAACTCACTATTCTGCTAAATAATTCATTCTGCTAATAATTGTTGCCTGCTTTACAAAAGAATAACAGGCAGATATAGGATTTTCTTTCTGCAGTATGAGATCACAGTTGGGTTTGGATGTTTGTTGTAGCATTAGATTTCCAGCTGAAGGTAATGTTGATGAACTGTTGGTGTGTGTTTTGTCCAGAGCCAAGTCAGTTTGCTCCATGAGCGACTTCCAGCGGTTAATGGACAGCTCGCCGTTCCTCCCAGACAAGACTCGCCATGGTGACCAGGGCCAAGACGACATCACCCCGCCTCTGTCCCCAGACGACCTCAAGTACATTGAGGAGTTTAACAATAAGGGCTGGGACTTCCCATCATCCAGCTCTGGCCCGGGTCCTGCTCGGGAAGTGTGGACAGACAAAACCTCAGAGGCCCGGGCAGGGGAGCCCATTCCTGATTCATTCCAGCCAGCCTCCTGGCTCCTCACCACCAGTGCCACCCTGACCACCAGCACCCTGAGCAGCCCTGAGCACTGCCACAAGTCCCCGCTGAGGGGCAACGGAGCAGGGGCAGCAGGGGTGGGAGTGGAGCACTATGGGTTGCACATCATGCACAGCCCCACCAGGCCCGGGGTTGCGGAGCGCACCGCTGCCCAAGACTCAGACTTCATATATGCCAGGGGAACCAAAGGTAGTGGTGGAGGAGACGTTGTGGTCACAGCCAGTGGGCCGGATGAGGTGTTTAGCAGTGGGAGGTGGCCATGTGGGCTTCTAGAGGGTGGGGGACTTAGAACATCTCCTAGTCAGTCTCCTATCTGCCCTACAGTCGGCTATGCCTCCTCTCTGGAGCTTCAGCTCTCCAGGAACATGAGCGATGACATGAAGGAAGTGGCCATCTCTGTGAGGAATGCCATTCGCTCTCCGCCAGGGCCTGTTGTCCGGGACACCGCCTGTCAGACAAATGGTTTCACCACGCGAGGCACTCAGACCACCCAGACCATCAGTGTGGGCCTGCAGACAGACTTGCTGAGGAACCTGACCAGCAGCCCCCACCGGTGCCTCACCCCAAAAGGCGGCAGCACGCCCATCTCTTCCCCGTCACGCAGCCTGAGGAAGGTGCAGTACTCTCCGGTTGTCCAGAGTAAGTTTGAGCGGCCCTGCTGCTCCCCAAAATACGGCTCACCCAAACTTCAGCGCAAACTGTCCACATCCAACAAGACTGAGCTACCTAATACCAACCGTGCCCCCACCCCCACCACACCCCAGAAGGGCAACAATGAGTCCGCATGGGCTCGTTCCACCACCACTCGAGACAGCCCTGTCCACACCACCATCAACGACGGCCTCTCCAGTCTCTTCAACATCATTGACCACACCCCAGTGGTCTACGACTCCATGCAGAAGTTCAACAAGTCCCCCATTCGCTCACGCCCCACCCCACCTGCCACCGCTGAGCCCAGCCCTGCTCACGGGGCTCTCACCACAGACCCCAGGTATGTGCAGGAGTGCTTGCGCACTGCTCGAGGGCGCTCACCGAGCCCTGTGCAGCTGATAGTGGAGACACAGGGGGATAAAAACCCAGAGGTGGTGAGCATACGGCAGGACCTGTCGGCCCCACCAGGCTACACGCTGGCTGAAAATGCAGCCCGCATCCTCAATAAGAAGCTGCAGGAGCAGAACTGTAGAGAGGAGAAGAGGCTGCAGGCTGGAGGACAGAACAGCCACAGCAGAGACAACAGCAGCCAGGGCGACTCAGACAGAGGACAATCTGGATGTATGGAGGTAAATATACAGCCGCACTGGATTCATCGGTTCATCATTCACTTGATCTGGGGCCCATGTTTTATGACACATTGATATTTATGACTTTGGCTTCGATTTTCCTTGCATTGGTTGAGGACAAACAAGAAAAGCTAATCAAGTAATCAGCTACATTAAATTGTGCACGTTCACTGAAATGTTCATGCTTTTTTCTCAGATCAAAAGCACTGACTGATGCAATGGTAAAGTTCAAACCTTCCTCAGTAAAACTGCACTTTCCTCCAGCTCTGTATATAGACACTCTTAACGGTTTCTTCTTCTGTATTTTCCTCTTTTCTTTTCTGGCGTGACTTTATTATAGTTTGGCTTTTATTTCTGTGCTTTAGTTATGACCAAGGCCTGACCAAGTTTTGATGATATGTCTTGTCTGATAAGTGAAATTAACGATTTCACACTTATGATTAAAGTGGGACTGTAGTTACAAAGCTGCATAATTAATCATCACCAGCAATCTGTATTTTGTTGTTAAACCAGAATTTTAAGTGGGTCCAGTTTCTGAAGGGAATTAAATTCCCTAAACCAAATCAAACCAAGAAAAGTGCAAGTTTTATTTAATGTAATGAGCGCTGTGGCACTTCGGTCGGGCCTTTTTCACCACCCATTCAGCTGACCTGTGAGAAAAATAAAAGAGTCATGCAACCATCTTTCTGGTCATGTGTAAATGACGAACTAGAAAGAGAAATGTTTTCAGTGTACTGTATGTACCTCGCGTTTAGCTTTCCGTAGACAGATTAACACTCCAGAAATGTAGGTCAAGCTGTACATTAAAGCAATCCAGACAAAGTGTGTATTTAAAACCATTGCATATACACTACGCAACACAATCCCACACATGCTGATTAGAATATCCACTAACATCAAGCCTGTGTTCACTGATCTGCAGAACAGATCACGTCTGATGTGTTTCATGAAGTGATGCCATGATTTTTTAGACAGAAGTGAGGTTATCAGACCTCAGTAGCATTGTACACTACTTCATTACTGTTGGTTGTGCAGCTGCATTGTGGGTAATGTAGTCTCCAGATTTTGACACAGAAGAAATATGCATGGAATTAAAAAGGCTAGCTGCATCTACTTTTTTGTAACTGTGTTACGAGTGCAATGCTTAATCAGTTGTACGCTCTTTAAATCATTTAGTCTCTAAAAGTGATCAATTGACTAATCGCCTCAGCCCTAGGGTGAATGATGAAACACCTGTTAAATCAAGGTGTGTAATCATATTCGAGTAAATGTTAAATTACCATAAAGAAGTCCTGCACATTAAGTAGCAGAATTGCTGCAGTGACCAAATTTAGCTAGAAATATTAAAGAGATTGCTGCAGGTAGAAATTAAATAACTAAATTTCTGCCCAGTCGAGTTGTATCTTGTCGTATTATCTTATTTTGGTGAAGTTTTTTATCATATTGATGGTATTGGATGATTTCCAGTACTACCAGACCGGCCTGTGTGTATCTACACCAAGGTCAGCTTCCCCTCAGATCTTGTTTTTTCCAGGTCTGAAGTGAATGGGTGTGTGTTTACTGCTCTCTGTGTGGTCTGCAGGCTGAAATCAGCCTCCTCATGTCTCCTGGTCAACCTGTCTGCCTGTGATATGCCAGACTTATCATGTATCTCCTCTTCGCCCAGTTTTACCAATTAACATTTCCCGCTCTATCTCCTCCCCCTTCTCTCCTCCCCTCTGGGCTTTATCTCTCCCTCCTCCTCCCTGTCCGCTGTGCTCTGATCCAGAACCACACTGTCATACTAACAACTCCTTGGGGACTCTAACTCTGCTTGTCTCCGTGATGTAAGTTCCTCTTCCTCTACGACCTTTGGCGGTGGGTTCACCAACTACACGGACCTCTCACTTCACACCCAGCAGACCTCCCCCTTCTCACCCTGTTCATTAATGCATGCTTCACAGGACAGCAGAGTGACAGTGTGTAGCCATCGGAGTGATGTCAAAAGTTGTGCGACGGCCATGCATCTGTTTCTTGGTGTTAATGCGTGCATGCTCAGTTTATTTGGTGTAGATCATCTGTTTTTTTAAAGGACCATAGTAGTGTTTTTGCATGTTTTAGTCATTAACCATTGATTACATATACTGTCTATACTTTCAAATACCATGCCATATATTTTAGATGATTAGATTTATATGGTATGAAAATCAGCTTTAAGAGACTTGCATGAAACATTTAATCAATTTCAGCTACTCTTTATTAAGTTGTATTTGTGTAAGTTAGGTCCATCATAGAGAGCAGAAACTTTAGTCAAATTTCCATCCAAATTTAGGGCCATCGTAAAGATCATTTTCAGAAAACTTGAACTGAGTAGATCTGTCAATGGAGTGGAAACCTCACAGACAACCTCACAGATGGCTGGAAGATGCAGATATTACGGTTTGTTCTAGCAAAGCTTTATATTACAGCAGTCTCAAGCTGACAGCCACAACAGGTTGAATACCACTCTGATAATATTATAACAAGATTAGTACAGTTTATAATGGATTCTGTTACATTTACTGTAGAAGACATTTGAAGCAAAGTGCCATGTGAAGAAATGTTTTTGTTTCATGAGATGTTAAGTGCCAGATAGCGTGTGTACGAGCGCGGTCTGTGCCGGTACACCTGTGGTGAAGTAGTGTTTATGAATGCTATGTGGCATTTAGAGCGGCGTTAATAAATGCTGTCTGGTGAAATTAAACTAGATTGAAACGGGTATTAAAGACCACCAGCAAGGAAGAGGAGACAAATTATGACCTAGGCTTTCAATAGAGGTATCTACTGTTGGGTTGACCACTCAACAGGTGTCAGAGCTTATAACCTGGTGTTGGAGGCCACTGAAAGCCAGTGCAGAGCTGTAAACAGTGAAATGTGACATGCTCTTGCAATTTTGGATCATCTGGAGAGGACTGATTGCACATGCTGGTAGTCCTGTTAGATGGGCATTGCAGTAGTGGAGAAGAAAGATGATGAGTACCTGCATGAGTTGGGTAGCATATTCAGAAAAATAGGGTCTGATCTTCCTGATGATGTAGAGATCAAATCTGCATGTCTGAGGGATGGAGGACATGTGGCCAGCCAACATTAATTGGTCGTCAGTGATGACCTCCAGATTTATACCAAACTTCAATCACAACATATAACAATCACAGAGTTGATACTGGTCATGCGCTATATGGAAGGTCTGGCTGAGAAGACCAGGAATGTCTCATCCTTCTGCCTTGGAGAGACTGAGTCTCTCATCCGAGCAGAGATGTCAAAGAGACAAGCAGAAATGCGTGATGAGACAGTAGAGTCGTTTGATCGAAAGGACAGAAAGAGCTGTATGTCATCAGCATAGCAATGACAGGAAAATTCATGTGAGTGGATGATTGAAACTAGGGATGTGGTGAAATACTGTGAGTGCCTTTTGCTGTTATCATGCAAAAGCCCAACTTTTGATCTTTTGGGGGATTAATCAGGAATTATGACCCTCCTGCACATCAAATGAAAACCAATCTGACAGAAATTCCTCTCAGCACAACCTATTTGGTACTCAAACTGGCCAGAATCTGTAGATCATCTATTTAATTTTAATGGAATATATTTGAATTGTAGTGTATATTATTACAAAATAATTTGAATTCTACTCAAGGCTTCGGTGTAGTTTTTTCCAGTGAGCACTTAAAATTGTGAAGACTGTTTTTCAGTACAGTTCCTGCTCTCTGTACTCGGTTAGTGAGTGATGGGAACATTGCCAGACATGCATGTAAAGGAGTGTTCAAGTTTCAGCAAGTTGATCTTCATACCATACATGGAAGAAACTAAACCAGTTTTAACTTCCTGTTAATGGTATAGATCCTGTAAAACCACTGGTATGGTCCTTCAAAGCAAACTCACAAACTCAGTTCATGTAACTCAAAGAGTCATCAGACTGTGTCTTGATTACTGGTTGTGTTGCATTTTGATATTTGCACCAAAATTATGGATCAGTGAACATGACACAAACCATGTCCACTGGTCCACATTTTTGGAAGCTTTACACATTCCTCAGCACAGGTTTAATGTTGTGTTGTGTTTTTTTGGCTGTGTACGGTCACATCTGGATTATTCTAACACTGTGTTTCTACCAGGTATTTATTTCAGCTGGATGGACTGTGCTGATTTCTTGTGATATTTTACTTCTTTTTTCACTTATTTGTCCAAACAGTGCTTTCTTTCCTTTTCTTACAGTTCCCCCTCACCATTTTCTCTCACACTAACCAGACCCACGAAAGATTAACCAACAACAGTAACACTCATCACTCTCACCTCTCTGGATTATGTGTGATTTCTGGTGGAAAGTAACTTAATATTCTGGTACATCGTGCATGCTTAAAGGAAAAATCCACCTTCAGATTCACTTTTTATGAAGTTCTTACTATGTAATACAGCATTGTTTTGGGATAAAGTGCTGGAAATTAGTTTTTACTGATGGTTAATTCTAGTCTACTAGTCTAAACATGGGGTTAAAATACTTATGACTTATGAAAATCAAAAGCATAGAAAGAAGAAGCATGCCTGAGCGTGGGTGGATGTCATGGACAAGAGAGAATCTGTTAAAATGTTCTGGCCCTGAGAGGTCTGCAAAAACACAAAACACAACAAAATTAAGAAAACAGCTTCACCAATTTAATAACACAGGAGCAATGTGTAGAAACAAACACAACAAATACAGGGATCTTAGGAAGTTAAACAATCAGACGTACAATTTTCCAACACCACTAACAGGGGCGAAGTTTATGGCCTAAACCTCAACCATGGCTTAAGATGGCTTCACGTCTGGGGAGCTGTCATATCTTCCATCTTTATGACAACAGATATCACCGTGAAATTAAGTAGAAACCGGTAGTTTTGCTTTTAAAAAGAAAGAAAATATTAACCTTATTACATTGTAATTACCTAGATATTACAATGTATTTACCTAGATATTACCACACTGAGCCAACCCTGTCTCCTAAAAATTACGTTCGTATACAACTAAACTGCAATCCCGATTACGCTTGGATACAGAACATATTTCCGACTAGAAAACCGATCTACAACTGGTTTTCTGTTGGCTAAAATATCTGACTTTGCATATCAACATCCAGACATGTGAGTGTAGCGATATTAAAGTGTTTTTATGTTCGGGATCAGGCATCACAGCAGTGGGTTAGGGTCAGGGAAAGACTCTGGGCTGGGTTGATGGATAAAAATGTCACTTCACACAGTCGCTTCACACACACAACGTCTGCATTAAAAATGAAACCAAAATACAGTCTTTTTTCTAACCCTAACCTCAGTACTTTTCTTGCCTAAACCCAACCTCATGGGGGACTTTGGTCTCCGGCATGTCAGTCCTGCGCAGTAAACACCCTCCATCCACCCTAACCGCCTCCTTGCAAATCGCTTAGCGTTAATAAATGTAGCACGTCATTCATTCACAAAAATATGTTTCAGTACAACGTGACAATAACGTTCTCTAGAAAAACGTAATCGGGATTGCAGTTTAGTTGTATACGACTAAGCTGTAAGGTCAAGTGCTACCAGATTTTTCTTAATTTGAAGGTGAAATGTTTTCAAGAACTTAAAAACAAGTCCAGTTGCCACTGAACAGCATTTTTTTGGGATAACCATGACCTGGACGACTGAGACAGACATTATCTTAATTTGCTTGTGCCTTGTCTATTTGGATGCGTTTTCTTAAGTTACAGTGTGTTGATCTCTCTATCATCACAGACACGAATGATGATTTGTTGTGGTGAAAATGTTCAATCTACAAAGGAACTCTTGCTGAAACTTATTTTAGAAAACCATTTCTTTTTATCAGAGTCTAATGCAGCATCACCAAGACCATCTAAAACCCTTTCTACATTTTGCTTGTTGTTTATGTGGAAACCAACAGTGTTTTAAGGTGGATTTCTCCTTTAAAACCAAAGCTGACAACTACTAAGAAGTCAGAGATCATGTGGATTTGTTCATGTTGCTGTTTACAGTAGCAACTCCTGTACACTGACTTCCTGTACACATTACTGGGGCATGAGCTGTGGTGTGATCTGATGTATTAGGATCAAATAGGAAATTGTGTATTAACCCACAAGGCGCCCATTAAACAATGTATTGTCTGTATTTCCAGTGTGTACCTGATCCCTCAGTTGTGTTCATAAACAAATTATTTATTGATGGGGATGTGTATTTGGCGCAGATGTTGCTCATCCATCTCTTTGCCTTGTTTTCCTGCCAGTTCATGAGGAAGTCCTGCAGGTTGTGTAACACATCACTCACTGGTGGGTCCATCCATTCATCCATCTCAATTTTTTTTCTTTCAGTTCACCTTCTCACACCACCACAGCCTGACTGCTGCATATTTTTAGCAGAACTAGACAGTTCCTTTGCAGGCTCGATGTCCCCCATCCGGTAGCTGAAATGTAATGCCTGGAGATGGACAATTTATAAATCAGGCCAGTGGTGTGATGTCCCACAAACACCTTTCTCTCTTCTTATCACCCTGTTTTCCCCACTTTTTAATTTTCATCCATGGGACAGATGCATAAAGCGCTGTTTCAACGCCGTTAATCTGTATATGTGCCACAGCAATATAATGCATACACAGCGCTGAACCACATTTATAAACCCCTGTGTTTGGATTATTCAGTGTTAATACAGGAGGAAATTTGTCATCGTGCATTATCAGTACAGTGGCGCTTGAAAATTTTCTCTATTTCTGCATATAAGTTTCCTAAAACGTGATCACACAAGTCCTGAAACTTTAAAAAGAGAATCCAATTAAGCAAATGAGACAAAAAACAAAAGTATGTGGGAAAAGCATGTGAACCTGTGCCTTCAGTAACTGCTTTGACCCCCTTTTGCAGCTATAACTGTAACTGTTTATCAGCCGTGCAAATTGGCTTGGAGGCATTTAAGCCCATTCTTCTATAACTTCAAATCAGGGATGCTGGTTGACGTCCTTGCATTAACTGCCTGCTTCAGGTCCTTTCGGAGCATTTTGATAGGATTAAAGTCAGGACTTTGACTCAGCTGTTCCAAAACATTACATTTCTTCTACTATTCGTTGGTAAAATGGCTTGTCTGTTTAGGGTCTTTATCTTGCTGATGATCCAATATCTGTTGCGCTTCAGTTCACAGATAGATATTTTGACATTTTCTCTGTAGAATTTCCTTGTACAGTACAACTCAGACTTCATAGCTCCATCAATGATGACAAATCGTCTTGGTCCAGAGGCAGAAAAGCAGGCCCAAATCATTGCACTGCCACCACCATGTTTCACAAAAGGTTCTTATGTGGTCATCATCAAACATAACGCTTCTCATTCAGGCCCAAAATTTCTACTTTGGTCTCATTCGTCCACAACATTTTTCCAGTAGCCTTCTGGTTCATCCACATGCCCTTGAGCAAACTGGAGATGGGCAGCAATGCACTTTTTGGAGAGTAGTGGCTTCCTCCTTGCAACTCATGCACACCATTTTTGTTCACTGTTCTCCTGATGGTGGATCATGAACACCATTAGCCACTGCAAGTGAGGCCTTTAGTTTCCTAGACATTACCCTGGGGTTCCTTGTGACCTCCTGGCCTATTACATTATTATTGCCTTGCTCTTGGCATGATCTTTGTTGATCAACCACTCCTGGAGAGGATATAGTGGTGTTGAAAACACATTCTACCTGACAGTCGACTAGTGGAGTCCATATTCTTTAGAAATGTTTTTGATGCCCTTTCCAGCTTTGTGAACGTCAACAACTCTGCTTCTAACGTCCTCAGAAATCTCCATTGTTGGAGCCATGATGCACTTCTGCAAACCCGTGTTGTCAAGATCAGACTTTGACAGGGAAGACCCAGATTTCTCTTCTTTAAATAAGGCAGGACCTCCCAGACTAACTCCTGATTGTCAACAACTGACTCAAGCACCTGACTCTAATTTCCCCTTCAAATTGTTTAATTTGGTTCATCTAGTTTTAGGACTTAGGTTATCTTTGTGCTGAAAGAAAGAAAGAAAATTCTAAAGACTTCACACACATTCAAGTGCGACTGTAAATGAATGTAGACTTTAACGTCACTAAAGCTGCAAGTGTGTCTATACAAACCTGTTGATGCTGTGAATCAAGCACCACCTTGACAGAAAAGTGCAGATTCAGGTGTATGATAGTTGAGGCTGTAGTTAGTGGTAGTCTCTCACCCGACTGAATTCTGTTGAGAAAAGGCTGCTTCCTTCATGTTTCACTAACGCTGCATGTCAAGTGTGATGGATGGTAGAGATGAAAGGATTCTCGTGTTTATGGCTTATGAGCATTGACATAATCTGATAACTCAAGACATTTTTTTGACTGCGGAGTATGTTTGTTGTAAATACTGTGCATTGACAAAATACCACTATATCAATTGAATTGGTTTTGAATCACCTTCAGTGACTTTGGCTGACGTGAGGTGTCCATGTTTGTTTAATCATCTCGCTTTTTTTAATTATAAACTGCAAGTCAGATATATCAGAGCTCCTTATAATTATAACTTACTGTGACAAGATGAAAAGTGGAAATCATGACTCAGATATGATATGAACACAGCGTTTTCTGGGTTATTTGTGTTAACTAGTGTTTTTGCCAGTAAATCTGTTTGTTAGGTTGCATAAATAACAGAACACAAGCTTCTTTATGTTCTTTAGTTTGACGCTGTATTTGAATCGCTTACACTTCTTCTTCTTGTTATGTTTGATAATTCAGATGTTTTTCTGTTGTTTTTGTTGGTGCAGAGGATGAGAGGCTGAGAGTCCATGCAGCAAGACATAAAGTGCAGCCCATATTGAAACCCAAGTTTATTCACAAGTAGGCACCCTGTGTGCACAATTTAAACTAAAATAATTAAGCACAGTTTTGATATATGACTCCTCCTCGACCCAAGTAATGATGCGCGAGCTGCCTTTAATAAGGTTTTCCATATAATCACATTATGTGGAACCGGTTGATATGAAGTGATTAGGAGAAAAGAACATTACAAACACTTTTCTGTATAGTGGACGTCAATGCTAAATGCAGTCATTAATCTGAATTAAGGCATTTTTGATGCAGCCTTTTTAAGCAATTAATGGGCAACTTGAAGATCAAAAGATATAAAGATTATAATTTGGCTGAATTTTATATAAAATGTCCCACATTTTTAGATGTCGAGGCTCTGTTTACTCATTATTTCAATACCATTTTGATTTATTTCCAATATTAAGATGTAGTCCGTGAAATTTCAGAAAAAAACATTTCTCTAATCTAGATTTCTAGATGCTTTAACCACATGTAGCTGCAGATGCTCTTCTTTGTTTTCCAGAATTTACCCTTTCTGAGTTTAGGTCAAAGGCGTTGACTCTGTGGCAAAATAAATGGTCAGGTAACGTCATTTTCAAAACTTTATTGTGAAAAAATGAAAAGCCACAAGATCCTTGGAATTATTGGTTATAACTTCATCCAACAACTCTCTGGTTCACTCAAGACGTTTGTGTACACCTGAAGCAATGCCACACCCCGTTTACAGTGGAACACTTTTCCTTTTTGTTTTTTCATATCATCATTTATACATCTTCTCACTCTTCTCTCTCTTTCTTTGATTCATGTTTCTTCACATCCTGTTTTCTTATGTGCCGACCGCCTGCAGAGTCCTCGTTGCTCTCCTCTCTCTCTGACAGCTCCTTGTCATTGGCAGGACCTGCCTCGCTCTCCAGTGGCTCCACCCCTGGACTCCTGTTTCCTGAGACCGGCCCGCCCGGCCAACCGCAGACCCCCCTCGCGCTGGGCTGCCCGCTCCCCCTCGCCCTCCCCCAGGTGGAGCGAGGGTTCGAAGAGGAGGTTCACCTTTCCGCCGCCGGGACATCGGAAGACCATCTTGGAGGGCGAGGAACCGGCATGAGGCCATCCTCTACTTCCACTCACCCTCCTCCACCTCAGCCTAAAAAGAACCAGTACCTCAGAAACCCCCCGAATCTAGAGACTCACAAGAGACGGAGCCTGAACGGGGGGGGTTGGGATCCACACAGTAGCACCAGCTGACCATTGAGGAACCAGAACTTCTTTTGAAAAAAGAAGAACCTGGAATGTACTGTAATATCATTAAAATCATAAAAAAAAAAAAAATTCCATAAGAGGCATAAGAGAGCATTTTTTGTTTACGTTTTTTACACAAATCTTTCTTATGTTCTGTCTTGCATCAATTCATGCTCAAGCTGTTTTTTTTTTTATAACAACAGACATTTTTATCTATCTGTTGCCAGCCTTTGAATCTTTTCTGTTTAGTTTCAGTGAGAAGGACAACACAAACAAACGAAAAACAACTTCTGCTTCGTCGGGCCTGAAGCAGAGACACATGATGTCATTTCTGATGCTAATGTCCTCATTCATCTTTACGTTGGGATGAATGTCCAGCTGTAAACATGAAGAAGATGGGTGACAGCAAACTGAATATCCTTATGCATATTTGGAAGGCAGTTGTACAAATATCAGTCAAATATTTGCATGCCTTTTGAACACTAGCACTTTAGTGCATGTACATACAAGCTCTAGTCATTTGTGATCACTCAACTCTGCTGTGGGGAAAAAGAAAAAAGATCATGAGGGGAAATTGTTTTTGTTGTCACATGATTTGCATTGACTAAAATAAGAACAGTTTATTGTATCTTCCAAACTGTCTTTGTACAGTTGTTACTATTGGATATGAATCACCTTTTCTTTTGACAAGAAACAGGGATTGTGAAAAAAATATGAATGTTTTAAATGAAAAGTCTATGTCAAAAGTCTAATAATCTATAGTGTTATGTAAATAATAAATGGTAATAAACATGAATGTGTATTTACAAGACCATCTCCTGTTTGATATTTTATGTTACCACGATGAAGGTTACAAACAGTGCATGATAGATATACTCTCTCTTTTTCTCTCATTAGACCTGAGTTTGCGTTCTTGGCAGACTGATCCTGAACATGTGTGTGCGTGTGTGTGGATTACAGTGCAGACCACAGGATTACAGTGGGTCAGGGGACACAGACACACACACACACACACAGTCAATGTGAATAAGAAGATTGTGTCCTCCCAGAAGTCAAATCCTCTTGCATCACAGTCACACATGTGCCACCTTGCTCGTGTTTCCCAGCTTGTCATGCAAGATAAAGACCAGTAATAAAAACCTGGAGTAGTTTATTTAAAGGTCTGCAAAAAAAACTCAGCTTTTTGACTTCCTGAGTGTTGGGCCATGTAGATCATGCAGATTTTTGTTGTATTAATAAAAAATGCCCATCTGAAGTTGCCAGAAGGTGATGTCTTCAGTTGTGCATTTTGCAACAAAACTCTAAGATATTAATCTTTCAGTGATACAAAACAAAGAAAGGAAAACAAATCCTCACGTATGACAGGCTGAAACTTGGAAACATATGACATTTACGTATGTTTGGTGACTAATCAGCTAATCCTAATCCCACTAATGCAGACAGGTTAGGTTATGCTTGAATATTTCAGGTCTACAGTAAAGCAGATAAAATTATTTAATTATAAATGATACAAAAAAGCAGCAACAATATTGGCTCACATTACTTTTAACTTTAATTAAGGACGACCCCATATCTGTATGTGAGACAAATCTAAACAACTGTTTATTCTGTATGAAAGTACTAGCAAAAACGTAATACTTAACAACTTATCATATGTTTGACGGGATCAATTTGGATAAAAAAATACTATGCACGATAAAAACTGTAAGTCGTAGCTGATGGATGTAACAGGTCATGTTTTTGCTGTGACTCAAATGTAGTGATGTAACATTCACACAAACATCATGCAAACTTCATCATAAAGCTGCTGTGGGAGGCTGTAGGAGTTCAGTATTTTTGCGCACGGGCTTCATGTCGACAGGAGGAGCTGGGGATCAAACTACCAACCCTGTGATTATTAGCTGATGACCCGCTCTACCTCCTGAACCACATCTGCCCCTATAATATGTAAGAGATAACTTTATGTATCCAGTGTAACTGAGATATTAGAGTTTCCAGAAAGACAAGCTGCTGTTGACATTTTTCAAGTGTTCACTCCTTTCAACATATGAACAATATTCTATTTGTCCCTATTACACTGGGCAGGCAGTGCAAATCTCAGTGTTGGTTATAAACCTGGCCAAAAAAAAAACATCTATATGTCTGGTCAGATACCACTATAATGCTCCTTTTAGGTTTATCCATGTCTTTATTTTGAATTAAAAAGCACTAACTAGTCTTGCACCAGCTGTCAGAAATGCTTTTCACTGATGAACACAATAGACCCCTTATCCTCTGGTTCTTCGTTTTCAGTTATTCCAAAATCTACCCTTTGCTGATACTGCGTTCAGGCAGTACACTCCGAGCTGCTACAACAGCCCTCTAGAGGATCAGAGACAGGTAGAAAATATTGACATTTACAAGCATACTTAATCTGTTTAGCCCGGTTTTTATCTGGTGCTTTATAATTGCTATAATTTTCTTATAATCTCTGTGGTTTTGTGCTGCTGAGGAACCAGAGGAACAGGTGATAATGTTGATATATTTAAATACAAAACCCGAACCTTCAGATTTTATTTTAATTTATCTGCCTCATTGTCAGCTAGTCTCTGTAAATCTAAATGCCTCTGTGAAGCATTCAGAAAGCGAGTGATAAAGATGCAGAAGCAGAGAGCTGAAGGCCTGTGTATACCTTTCACACAGTTATAACGATGAATAATTGATGCGGCTTGGCTGCACGCTGGGAGCTGCTGATGGCACCGAGTGGGTCAACGGAGGGAAGAAGGAGAAGATGCTCTGCTTTTACTTCAATCAGCCCTGAGAGAAACCCACCACTGCTGAATAATTTACACCAGCCCTGAAGTCGCTGAAGTCACAAACACACACTGCTACTCTTTCTAAATGCTGGATGGTGCTTTCATGTCAGCTGCAGCATGAAGGGTGTGACCTGTGTTAAATAGAGGTCACATCCAAATACAGTAGATATCCTGAAGAAAAGACGGGGAAGGACAAATCTTACGTCACTTTAAAGTGAACTTGTGATATTCTCATGAGGTGAAATTTGACAAAAAAAAAACCCAAAAGAGCACAAATCAAATCCAGTTCTACCAACTGTATTATTCATGAAATTCATATGTGGAAGCTACATTTTCATGAAATGTTCCTCTTTACAACATTATACAATACACTTTGTTAAGAGGAGTATAACTTCATGTTCCATTTTGCCAATGTGAAATTGTGAGTGGATAATCAGATTTCCAGTTGAATGTGATACATGTTGTTGCAGCTAGTCGTTATGTTTCTTTACTGACCCAGCAGTTTGACTTGCCTGCTCATTTTAGATTAAAAAGTTTATGCCTCACCTTGTAGGAGCAATTGTGAGTGTGTGGAGATTTCTGTCCTTCACGTGTTCCTTCTTTTCATATAAGGACTTGCTGTCTACAATGCTGAGAAGTTTTTACAGCAGTATCTTTCATTTGGCTTGGTATCATTTGGTTTTGTTCTTGCTCATGTTTTAATCTAGTTGAAGAGGCCGTTCAAGATTCTCAATTTGCATGTACCGCTGGTGTTGTATCACATCACATCATATCACATACAGATATATTGTGTATGAATTCAGTCAGAAAGTCCTCTGATGTTTTAAATCATAAACCAGTTATCTATCCTACTCAGTTTTAATATTAGTCAATAATATTAGTTTTTACTATTATCCGCCGAATTATGTCCCTTAGATTATTTGCAACAGATAATCTATTTCACTATGGGACTCTTGGTTAGATCTAAATCACAGCTGAAGTCTGATCTTTGTGTTTACAGCTTGTGTCTTTATGTGTTGCCTTCTATGTTGGCAAAGTAAACAGTAAACAGTAAACAGTTCATTTTGTTGCATTTTCTTTGCTTGCACATCACAAGTAAAGACGTGTGTTGAGCTTTCTCAGTCACTAAAAAAAACTACTACAAAGAGTAAAAGCTGTGGAGAGCCTTAGTCGCTTTCAAGATACAATATAATGAGTCTCCAAATCTGCATTTATTTTTCTGAGAATGTAAAACATTATTTCATTTGTTTAATTTCTGTCAAGCACAGATACTCACATCTCCAGTAATGCTGCTATATTTCAAACTGTGTCTTTAACTGTGTTAAAGAAATGTCCTAATGACTAAATGAAAGCACTGACATCCCATGAAAGTCTTTATTAATCTACAATTTTTTATTTGATGCCACCACAGTATCAATCAATGTTGCACAGTAGCATAAAAACAGGATCATGTTTGTGTTCTGACATCATCTTCCAGTTTCATATCTTTCTGAAATCATGCACCACAAAAGTCAGCTGTAAGAGATCTAATTAACTGATAAGAAAAATAATTGATGCATCAGATCACGTCGCTGGTCGTTTGTCCGGACTGACAAACATCTGCTGAGCCAAAGTGATTGTTTTGTCCTTTAACACGGCGCAACGTTAAAATAAAAGATGAAAGTCACAAGTGTCAGACCTATAAAAACTTTCTAACGGGTCGCTGTGGAACCAACTATTTGAAATCCCAAAGTGCTGATGAAAAACAGGTACAGGTACAGGTAAACAAAATCTGATGTACCTGTACCTGAAAAAACTGCTAAAACGGTGACACAGTGATGATTTTGATTTAGTTTGCTTCCTCCGAAATAGACAAATAACTATGATAATAGTAACTTTAAGCCGACTCTATAAAAGAAGCAGCTTGTGAATATCTGCTGACATTTGAGTGTCCTTGAACAAGATAAAAAAGAGCCACGTGTTCCTCTCTGGCTGTGGTGAATAATGCAGTGGCGGCTGTCTGGCCATCTCTCTCAGACTGTTCAGAGCAGTTTCCCCTCGTGTTCCCAAATTTGTGTATTTGACTAAACAGATGAGACGAGCCGCTTGTTTTCCCGTTGGTCTTGTTTCGTGCAGCTGCTGTCTGAGGACTCAGCTGACAGTTAAATCTGAACACTGAGGATCCAGTAGGTATCACACTACAAACCAGTCTGACGTTAGTCTGTGTGTTGACAAATGTAATTCATTTGCAGATGTTAGGGATGTAATGGTTCTGAAACTGAGGACAAAACCACGCCCCACATGTCCAGAGTGTAGGTCATCCATGTTTCGAAAGGCCCCGAACCCCAAAAACTAAAATTAAGGTCTAAACCAAACCATGGACTTGGAGAATATTTACACCTCTAGCAGATATGGTGGAGATGGGATTTGTTGGCAGAGCTGCAAAAAGAAGGATTGTCATGTAGAAATGAACAATTTTGATCTTGTCTCTTTCCAGCAAAATTGCTTTATTGTGTCATTTATTTATTTATTTAAAGAAATGCAGAACTTTCCTTTTTGATTTCTTTGAGATTTTCAGACTTAATATCAGGACCACTTTTCAATAAGGTTGAATTTGAAGTTGTAATGAATGGCTTTATGGATAAACATAGTGATTTATTAATATATATAATAATTGATAGGTAAATGGTAATCACGTATTAGCAGTGTCTCTGGTTCAGTTCCAGCTGAACTGGTACCTTGTGGCTCTTTCACCTTGTTTCCAGTTGCTTCAGTATTCATGGTGCAGTGAATGGACAAATTTACTTAAATCTGTTATTTTTTCCTTTTTGCTCTGATTTTACTGTGTAAAAAGCATCAACTATACCATTTATCAAGGAATTAGCTTAGTGAGCCTGAGATAAACTACTACAGAATTAACCTTTCGGAGGCTCCTCGCTGCCTTGTTCAACGTGCAATCTATCACAAATCGGACCCCAAATTGCACATGCCTGCAGCTGCGTGCAAAGGCCTCAAACAGACAATGAGCAACACAATGGCCCTGGCTGTGCCATTAGCTGAGAGGTTGTCATGCCAACAATGCAAAAAGCCCCTCGCCCAGCTCAGGCAAAAGGTTTGGCCCTGGGGAGAATTCATATTGAGCAAAAGCTTTGCCTGGAGGCTCTTCATGTCTTCTCTCTTTCTGTTACATCATTATTCATCTGACAAAAAAAAGTCCCAGCCTGCTCCTGATGCTCCTGTCAGACCCCGAGACCAGAGCAGTGGCAGCTACCAGTGTGTTCAAGCTGGGGAAGCTGCGTGGCAGAAGCCGGGTGTCTTTTTTGAGGGATTTCAACCTCACAAGAAATGAACTATTGTATGTGTGAACAGACAGTCCTATTGTGTGGAGGAGTGTGACGACCATTTGAACCCTGAACTAAATCAGCAGGGCCATTGCTCGGGCTGGCGAGGAATCAAAATATATGTCCGACAAAGAAAATATTTTCAGAAAATAATAAAAATAAAAAAACTATTGAAGCAGAAAAGTGTCCCTGTGAGTGAATTTTTTTTAAATGTGGCATTATTCGATTTTTAATACTAACACACGAGTATGTGAGCAGTGTTTTAATTTACCAGCCAGCATGCAAACACTTGTTTAACAAGGGCTTCCGATGACAAAATTATATAAGTAACTCAGTAAGTCAGAATACAAAAAGCGTAATATAACTCCTTTAAATAAACCATCTGAGGGGTTTAGTGGGAAAAGTGTCTCTGGTGAAACTGAAACAACTCATAAACATCTAAAATACAACAAGATGCCCCAACACAGTAATGCACACATTCATCACATGCACATTTGTTATGAGTCCAACTAAAATGCTTTTTCTTTTATTTTTCTCTGACCTGTAGTTCACCTCCACTAAGTCATCTCTTCAACAAACAGTTTGAAAATAAAAAAAATGTCCAGCGGGCTTCAAGTTCAGTTAGACCATCTGTCTGTCTTTAGAAAGAGTAAAAACAAAAAGACAGCATTCATTTGGTGCCTCCTTGATTCCTCTTTTGTCACATTTGCTTTGACCATGCCCAGTCTTCTTCATGGCACTGGCACAAACACAACACACAGAGCTCACATCTTTGTGCGTCTCACAGTGGGCATCTGCCTCTACACAGGCTGGGATGTATAGTGGTGAAATCTCAGGGTCCCACAACATCTGCGGTGATGTGGATGTAGCCTCTGAGTCTTTACGTTGGTGTGATACCACATCAAAAACACTGATTGAGGATTTGGGGATGTAATACGATTCACACAAAACATCACTCTACTTTTCCTTCCAGATACGAGTAAAACATATTAAAACCTCACTTAAGTAAACGCAAAGAAGAATGATAAGCAAAATGGACTTAAAGTATCAAAGTAAAAGTATTCTTTCTGCAGTAAAATGTCCCCTGTGGCAGATATATTATTATTCAATTATAATTTTACTGTTGAAACTGTTTGAGCTGGAGCTAATTTTAACTACTCTATAAGCAGTTATCCCAGTGGTTCCCAGCCAAAAAAAACGTTATGATGCAAGAGTAGTTTATTAATGATTCATTTTGTGCCTTAAGGTTGTTTTGAGTTTGAGCTGCTGCTGTCAGTCAATATCCAGCTGACTATGGCTTTGTCAAACTGCTTCATCATCTTCTAAAATCAGACTCTGTGAAATTCAATCTCCTTAATTCAAACTAATCCCTGTGTGTATTAAACTGACACTTCAGGCTGACATGTGATTGGCAAAAATATTATAAATGCTGCTGTGTCGCTGCTGTTTTTATCTGGTGTATATGTTATAATTTGTTTGATTGTATAATTTTTTGTGTTATCTATCAATATTAGACATCATCAGCCCTGAATCTAAAGGACACCAAGGTATTATCATCATGATGTGTGTAAATGTCTGTGTGAGACACCTTTTGTGGTCTTCCCTGAAAATGATCCACTAAAAAATAACTGGGTCCTTACATCTGTAAGGAGTGTATCTGATCAGATAGAGGAAACTAAACTTTTATTAGATAATAAGTGGTCAAAAGCAGCACATAAAAAACACTGTTGCAGTCATAAGAAGAGGTTTGTCAGTTGTGTAAGAGATGTGATAAACTTTTACCATAATGATTTCTCAACTTGTTCAAGCACTGGTTCTCACTCACCTGGATTACTGTGCAGCAGTGTGGTCGAGTGTGTCAAGTGAAGATTTGGAAAAACAACAGTTAGGTCAGAATTCAGTTAATATCATCTGTATGCACAAAGCCTTAGGTTAGGTTGGCCTTTGGTGAAGGGTAGTACGACTATTTCTGTGTTTTGTTTCATAAGAAATAGCTCATGGTCTAGAATCCCCAATGTCCTGTACCATCAACATTTATACACTAGTAACAGGCATAATTTTAATAATAGGCATGCATTAAAGTGATGTTTTTTACTTCCTGTGTCAAAAGCTAATGCAAGACAACAAACTGATCATCTACAAAGGACTGAATATCTTCAGTTTTATTCAACCAATATTTCTGAGCAGCATTAAAATCCTTTTATAGATCATTTTTATTCCCACTATGTATACTGAAATATGATGAGGGTTGTTGATGTGAGCTCCAATCAGGACTTCATTACTTTACTGTACATGTAGTTAAATTGTACAATTTAAATCAAATCTTTTTTGAATAATTTTATTTACCACTATATAATGAGATAGAATTAGGGACATAAGTGGGGCTAATGAAGATCCCAAAAAATAAATATATAAAAATCTCAAGAGTAAATTGTTGTTAACTTTGCACACTTAAACTATATACACTTATAGTATATATTTACAGTGTAGCCTCATCACAATACTGAATTAACTTTACACAGCAAATATGGGCAAAAAAAAGACCCGAGACAGTGTATTTTTTCATGCCTATCTGACTATTTACTTAAACTAATGATATCGTTGTGAAGTGTTACTACATAGCTCCTTCTGAATTGGCATGAAACTATCTGCTACTGACTGTCATCATGTGTCTGTTGCAGATTTAAATATCATTTGCAGTAACAGATAATTTCAGTTAAAATAACCACATTTAATTTTGGGTAAATAGCCATACAGTAATAGAAAAACAGTAATATTAATAATAAGCACTAGGTAGTGGGTCTGTTTTTATCAGTTTTTAACCAAGAGATTTTTTGTGTACGCAGACTGTAAATGAAACTGGCTGCTGCAGGAGTGATTTTAACTTTAATGGATTGTTTTATGCGTTTGGATGTAAAATGATGCAGTAATTCACAAGCAGGGTTACGGTTAAAATTAAAAAAAATCATTAAATGTTCTAAATACACTAATTGAAACCTTTTTTCTTGGTCAACATTGTCTAGTTATAAAACCTCTGCAGACTGTGACCAGAGGAAGAGGAAGGAGGAGCAGGATGGAGGGCTGAGGGGAGTTGGAAGAAGTGGTGGTGGTGGTGGGTGAAGAGGTTGTCATGGTAACCACTCATCTGCTGCTGGGGGCTAATGTTGCCCATCGCTGTGTTTCTGGGCTTTTTCCTCCTCCTCACCCACACACACACACACGCACACCTGCATGCATGCGTGATGAAGTGGTGTAGAGGAATCAGAGACATGTAGAAAGAGAAAAAAGGATGTCTAGTGTCTGTAAATGACCCAACATTAACATTAAGATAAGAGAGCAGTCCCTCTGAGCTACTTTCATAACAACCTGCTCCAATCTAATCTTAAAGAACAGATTATTGTTCCTTTTTACTCAAAAAAAAGTCTCCTGTAATCACTGCTCCCTGCTGCACTGATCACATCATCAAAGCAGTGAGGTTGCATGCTCCGTGCATCATTAGACAACAAAAGGCAGAAATGCTCAGTGAGGTGAGTAAAAGGGTTTTTTATAGTAAACAGTAAAGGCATCAGCATCAGGCAGGAGCTGCAGAGCATGATTCCTGCCACACGAGGGCATCAAACAGCTGCTGTGATTGAAGGTAAAAAGGACAAAGCAACAACCAGATTAAACACTTTAATCTCAGGTCATAGAAATGTGCGCCAGATTTAAAATATACAGTCAATACAATACATTTCCAGTCACATTGTCAGTCAACACAATACAAGCCATTCAAACATTCTTCTATTCGTCTTCTATTTCAAGATAAAAAAAGAGAAGGTAGATGCACTTTTTCAATTATATGATGCATTAGAGAAAATTTTTATTCTGTGTTTAGTTAGTTGGAACATTTTGGCCCACGTGCAAATCAACAGCAGCCCACAAACGCTCAGACGCTGACACAGAACCAGCAGTTTGTGATCATCTGTATTGTTGCATAGTTAGAAGAGAGAAAGGGAGAAGAAGAGGGCGAGCTGTTTGTTTCAGGCCACAGCTTCACATCTCTGGCTAAACAGCACCTCCACCACCTTCGGGTCAGCCAGGGTCGAAAGGTCGCCCAGGTCCTTCTCGTTGTGGGCAATCTGCCGGAGGATTCGCCTCATGATTTTCCCTGAATCCATCAGAGTCAGAAGAGAAGAAGAGGAGACAGATGAGAAGGGGAGTAGAGGGAGAGTGGGTGTTGGTTTGAAGAGCTGTTGAGTTGTTACCTGAGCGTGTTTTTGGGAGCGCTGGAGCATTTTGAATGAAGTCTGGCATGGCGATAGGTCCGATTTTCTCTCTCACTGATAAAACGACACAGAAAAGGTATCAGTGCCGTGCAGAATACAGCTGGCCTGAAATTAAACCCTATTGTTGGTTTCGCACAACTCACAGAAATATGGCTGCTTTCATTCAAAGGTATCTGCACGAGCACGTCAGGTAGTTTGTGAGCAATGAGGCAGCTGCATCATTTACTCAAAGCTGTATTGAATTCTGGTGCACTGAAGCGGCTGTAATTTATGATAATGTTAACTCTGCCTCTTCTACAATGAATTTCTCTTCTTCTACGATAGATGGATGTTTGTGAAAGTCTGTAAAGAATATCTGCTTCTTTGGTATGAGAGACTGACATTTAAAATCAATTTAGAAAGTGTGTTTTTCTCTTTCTTTCTTTCTTGCCTTCTTTCACAACCCTCACAGTGTTTGTCATTTTCTCATTGTTTTCTTTCATTCCATCTTTGTGTTTCTGTCTTTATTTGGTGGGTATTTGTTTACCCAACATGATAGCAACATCTATTTTCATTACTATCATATGTGACACACAACTGTATTGTAGAGTTAATCAATGTCATGTGAGGACCTGGTGCTTTTCTTTGTTATTGATAGCAAACTCAATGTAGATTTTGGATGGTTGATCAAATGGTGTGTGTGGGTTCTATAATATTAGTGTACACTATAATATCTGTATAATATAAATTATTATTTAATTAAAACAATAGTTGCTACTGTAGCATTGTGTATTTTATTTACTGACTGGCTAAAGGTGTTGTGCACATTCCCCTATGTATGATTGAATCCTGATCTTGTATTCACGTGTCTGTGTGATCGTCTGACACTGAGGAAGATGTAGTCTTGTCTTTCCTCATGTAGCTACTGTACTGAACTATCTATTTCTGGCCACTTCTATGTGAGAATACAAAACAACATTTACTCTCAAGCTGCATAATGAATCACGGAATCAAACTTTTTAACAAAAAAAACAACAACCTTACAATGATGCATTATTTTGACATGATTTTCCCTTCCTCCGAGCCTCACCCAGTCTCTTGAGCTCCTCCACCAGTGTGTGGGTAAACTCCTTGCTGTCTTTGAGGGTGACGAAGCAGTAGAGACACTCGCCCTTCACCTTGTGAGGCCGGCTCACCACCGCAGATTCCGCCACAGCCGGATGCTCCATCAGAGCCGCCTCCACCTCTGCTGTGCTCATCAGGTGGCCTGGAGGACAGCAAAAAAATACACAAGGCTATAATTATCATCAGTGATAAATTATAAAGAACAAGAAAACAAAATATGTTCTGTGAGTTACACAGTATGTGAAGTTATGGTTTGGTGTTGCAATAACCGTTTTTGAAGACATTGAGAAGCAGCTGTGTTATCAGACAGTAAAACCTCACAGAACAATACCTGACACGTTCAGCATGTCGTCTATTCTTCCTGTGATCCAGTAATAGCCGTCTTTATCCCGTCTGCAGCCTGGTAGAGGAGAAAATAAGTTGCATAACCCACAAAAGTGTTTTATAGCATGATGTACATCTTCGGTACTTAATCCAAAGTGATATACAGCACAGTCTGTTTGTTAGAGTGCAAAAGTGCAAGATGAAATATAATTTGCATGACTTACCATCACCAGTGACATAAAAACCTGGAAATTTCTTGAAGTAGGTGTTCTCGAAGCGTTCATGGTTTCTGTACACAGTACGCATTATTCCAGGCCAAGGTCTCCTGAAAACCTGCAACAAAAACATGGAGAATACACACAACACAGGAAGCATTAAGAGAGTTATTACTTCTACTATTGTTTGACATCAGACAATCAAATCAAGAACAACACACTACAATAAAATAAGATAAAAGATGAGAAATGAAAGATAACAACTACTACAGCTACTATTGAAACCCTATTTACTAGTAATAACTTGAAATTGTTTTCAAAATGATTAAAAGTAAAAGTCAGCCAACAAAAGTAACAGAAGGGGGATATATGGATAATTTACAAAAAAGCAAAGGTGTTTGAGTACATTAAGATAATACTAATTAATGAATATTACTATGTTTAAGCTGCAGTAAAGTTACACTGAACTGAAGTGAAACTTACCAAATAGCCCTCAGCCTCGCCTTCCAGCTCCTCTCCATGTTCACTGAGGATGGTCGGCTCCACTCCAAAGAAAGGAAGGGTCTGAAATGTGAGACGATAACTGTAATGTTTCATTTAAAAAGATCCTGTATGGACACTGTTTTCTATTTCAATGGAAACCAGAATAGAAATGTGACTAAACAAATGTTTCTGCACTGATTTTGTATAAATCCTGATAAATATTCAACTTGTATTGATAAAACTCATTGCAGAAAATATGGGTAGGTTAAAAACGTATAGAATAGATAGAAATGTCTATTGTGAGTGTGAGTGACAGTGAACAGTGTTCAAGGAGGTGTTGTCACGTACAGTAGAGCCTGGTTTCAGCGGAGTGGCAGCAGGTAGAGGAGTCAAAACATGACCTCCCTGCAGAGAAATAAAGAAGCAAAGTTACTGATTTAAAACGACGCTGAAATTGTCTTACGTGATTTCTGAGCACATGTATAGTCAAGGCTGGATTACCAAATGGTAAACTATCCAGGTTTACTCTAAAAAATGAAAGTGCAATAAACTATAATGAAGTAGAACTTAGACCATGAAATAAAAACTAAACTGAAACTAAAGAAGCTTCTGTTGAGACTAATCAATTGATTGTTTAGCTTATAAAATGTCACAAAATGCCCACACCATCATGCCCTGAAACCCCGGTTAACATATTCAAATGTCTTGTGTGACCAACAGACAAAAAACAAAAGATGAGTTTACCATCTTATAAAACAAAAAAAAAAGGCAAATATTCACATGTGAACAACTAGGACTAGCGAAATTTTTAGAATTTTGCTTTATGAAAGACTTCAGTTATCAAAAACAAGTAATTACTTTTCTGTTAATGAACTAATCAACTGATAAACTGATCAGATGGGGCCCCAACAACAAATTTTTGTCCCGGGGCCCCTGGAGCAATTAGTCCGGCCATGTACATAACCAAACTCAAGTGTGTGCTTCTTACCGTCTCTGTCTGCCAGAAGGTGTCAACGATGGGACATCTGCCCTGACCGACCACCTCATGGTACCACTGCCACGCATCCGGGTTGATCGGCTCACCCACAGTTCCCAGAATCCTCAGGCTGGAGAGGTCGTACCTGACAGAAAAGTGAATGGTCTAAAACTTTTAAACTCATCCCACATCTCACTTTCAGTCTTATAACAATGTGATCCAATGACACTGGCAAAACCTGAAGCAGATCCTGTGCTTCTTTCTTTCAGTCACCTCGTAAAATTTACAGCTTTATTATCTTGACTCTTGTATATTTCTTTCTGTATGGGTTATATATTGTCTGGATCAGCATGTGCATAGTTGTTTAAATTTACTGGTTGTGTGGTTGCCTGATGATGAATGTTTCATGTTCTCGGGTCTCTGATTTGAGTCTGCCTGGCTAGATAACATATGTTTCCAGTTTTTCCACTTCCCTCACTTTCTACCGAACTAAATATTGGATATTGGTATTTTAAATTGCAAAGCATTAAAACTATTTCTTGAATGCTGGGTAGTAACTTCCTGGCATCTTGGAGGACAGAACCACTGTTTTTTATTTCCATCTTGTCAATATTCTTTCTACTTCTGACTTAAAGATAATGTTGATAAAAAAAAACTCAAAGCTCCTGGATGTTTTTTTTATTGATAACCCTGCAGTTTGTGAGTTCCAGTGTTGTGAATGCATGAAAACACATTCACACTGCTTCAATAAGTAACAATAACATTTTTATACAGTTTGTTTTCACTACTGAGCTAAATGTTACATATAATAAGAAGTGAACATGGTGATGAAAGTGTGAAACTCAAAGGGTGAAAGTTTCATCTGAAAAGATGGGAAATCCTGTTGAAAAAATACACCACTTCTCAGGTCAAGCTGTGCTTCAAAAATGCTAATGCAGATTCTGCAAAATAACTTTTAAAAATGTATTTTTCTGAACTGCTGTGATTTTCAGCAGATGCAGGCACTTACTTCTGCACTGGTTCCCGTCCATACTTCATCAGCAGGCGAATGGCTGTCGGAGCTGTGTAAAACTTTGTCACTTTGTACTTCTCAACTATCTCCCAGAACCGACCAACATGAGGGTGGACTGGAATACCTTCAAACTGCAAAAAAACACATTTCTAAGAAAGGTGGCAAACACTGTAGGTGATGGGCTTCTCTTCTAATGATTTTTATTGAATTAAAGAAGGAAAAACTTGTCTTACTCACTAGAACACTCGTTGCACCATTTGCAAGGGGGCCATAGGTGATGTAGGAGTGACCGGTGATCCAGCCGATGTCAGCCGTGCACCAGTACACGTCGTCATGGTGATGGTCGAAAACGTACTTGAAGGTCAGCGACGTGTAGAGCAGATACCCAGCAACAGAGTGGAGAACACCCTGTACCGTACACAAAGACGGAAACATGAACGAGGAGATAATTGATCAACACGAAGACAGTAGAGAGCATAAAATGTTCTGGTAGAAAGGACGTGTATGCAGGGGTGTGTGTGTGTGTGTGAGAGGCAAGAGAGACAAAAGAGATAATTTCACATTAGTTAATGCTCTAAATGCTGTATTCTGTGTAATAATAACACACAAGGGCAGTTGTAATGCTTGCAGAAAACAGCTAAACTGTCTGCATTATAAAACCACTAATTCTTACTAGAGACAGAAGATGTAAAAGGTTAACTTCATTACAGGCTTATTCGATTTGAAACTTGATTCTGATTTGTTTTCAATATGTGGTTTCACAGAGAATTTACAAGCAGAAAATGAATGTAATGTAATTGTTCTAAGCCAATTTCTACTGCAAAACTTTCAACATACACCTGCATCTTACCTTGGGTTTGCCGGTGGAGCCGCTGGTGTAGAGGATGAACAGTGGGTCCTCGGCATCCATCCACTCGGGTTCACACTCTTCAGGAGAGTCCCTCATCTGCTCATCCCACCACACATCACACTCTGAGTCCCAGGGGGTCTGAACGTCCAACACATAAAACCACATATTATATCTGCTCGTTTCGTAAATGGAGCAGGGTGAATAATTCATTTAAAAATGGTATGAGTACTTATATGTGTCTTGTGTGACTGTTAAGTGTTGTTACTCTATATTTGTACTGTGTGTTTACTTCTTTGACAGTTATTTTTACCTGCAGTTTGTTGCACGTAGCCCCACTTTTTGTCCTCAGTGCATGGTGCCTGACGACGAGGCATTTATTGATGCTTGGTGAAGCTCTGTGTGGAAATAAAGTGTAACAGGCAGTTAAAGCAGTTAATTTAAAAAGGGAGCATTTATGGAAGATACCAGTTCCAGTGGCGGCTGGTGAAATTATTTTTTGGGGGGGTGCACTTTTGCAAGTCAGTTTTCAGATGCGCTCTAATCACATATCACCACTAGTATAAACCAAAGCACCATTCTTATGCATCACACTACTTTAAAAGATTAAATTAACGTACAAATACATGTGAAACACGTGTTTTCAGTCATTTACAATTTATAAGTAAATTTTGCCCGTGTCTCCTTCAACTGATAGCATGCAGTCAAGCAACTCATTCTGCACTGTCTCAGATATCCCCTTAAACACAGTAACAGTCTGCAGGTACTGCTGCATCCAGGGATCCAACAAAGTCCACCAGCCCTCTGAAAATGCCAAGATTGCAAGCTCAAAAACACCACAGAATTTAATGCAGTCTATTATCTTAGACAAAATGCGTCAGTTTTTGTCCCCCTCCTCATTAAGTCATCTCATTATGTCCTATCCTGTAGCTTTCATTAAGCTGTGTAGTGATATTCACATTACCGAACATTGTAAGACACACAGCATTTTCCATGTGGCTCCTAGTCTGTTCATGCTTTCTCACTTAATCAGGAAAATTTATTAAATCCGTAATACCTGTCTGAATCCAGGCTCGTTCTGTTCCTGGCAGCTGACAGAGGAGACAGGTGAAACAAAACAAAGCTCCGGTCTCAGGACAGACAGTTAGCCAGGACTTCTTCTCATACCAGTTTCTGGAGAAAAAACCGAGTGTAATTTCTCCCTCTGTCTGGTGTTAGTTGTTTGATTTTGATGTCCGGATGCTCAGAAGCTTTTCCTGTGGGGTTCTTCTGTGGAACGGTTCAGTTTTAGCAACTGAATTTGTATTATCCATGAGACAAAACTGCTCCTCCGACTGACTGTAAACAAAACACAAGCTCCACGGTGAATTTCCGGGTCTGGAGCTGTGACGTCAGTCTTGTGGGCGGGCTTTGGGTGCAGGTTCTCCTATACTTTGTATTGGAGGGGGTTCCAGTGCGCACGCACCAATTATAGCGTAGGTCTATAGTAAAGATTTTTGCGCCCCAACCAGGAAATACGTCACCCGACCGTCACGGTAAAAGAGTGCGAACATTTTTAAACTACACTTTAATGCAGATTATACACTGTACTCATGGACTGTATAATGTACAGATCGTTTATTTAATTTTCACGTTTTGTAAAATTATTTTATGTGATTCCTATTTCCTTCTTCTTCTTCATGTGAGCCAGGTGGGGCGGCGCCCCAGCGCCCTCTATTGACGGGCCGCCACTGACCAGTTCTCATATGGATCACATAATTTTTTGTTGTATTTTATTGTGGCACCTTCTGACAGGTTTCACATGTGACTTGTTCAAACCAGCAGTTCGGTCCTCACCACCCCTCTTTACCATCTTCATCTGCATTGCCTTTTACTAAAGGTGAATTGTTTGAACTGAACATTGTCTCTGAATTGTGCTTCTGAGACCAGTGATTTGTGAGCTTTGTCAAGTTGTGATTTACATTTAAACCCAAAGTAATAAACTTCGAGCCAAAATTTGAATTGGGTTTTTCCCATAAAGTTTATTAGGTTTAACAAACAATTTCACTATATTAATTTTTTATTTTAAATCCCTTAAACATTTTGCATCCCTTTCGCACATCATGCTTTGTTTCTCTGCTCACATCCGAGGCTCACGTTGCCACGGGAGACGGGCAGCTTGGGCTTCCCTGTTGACTCTGAGTGCTCCATGTTGCCCGGCAACCCCATAATGTGGAAACCAGGTTGTGTGTTTCTTCAACATCCAGCTGATAACAGCTGATTCAGCTTTGCTGTGAGTGTGTTTGTGTGTTCAGTGACTTATATTCTAGGGGCTGGGTTCCATTACCAGCAGCAGTAGTTAGTGTAAATAAGGGAGGCTGCTGAGAACCAGGAAACTGTTGCTTTGTAAGCAGCACCTACTTTTCCCTGCACTTCTCCAGAGCCTCGTCCACAATCTGCTTCAGGTTGATCAGCTTCTCTCCTCTGTAAACACCATCTGTGTATTACAAAAGAATAGAGGGAGAAACAGGAAGAACGTGTGGATGATGAAGTTTTCAAACACAGAGTCAGTTTACACCTTGAAAATCATGTTTAGAAACCTGAATGCTACAATATAATGCATCAAATGCTGGTGCTGCTGTGTTGGCACATGGGTCTCCTGTCTGGACAAATGCTGGACTGCTGGACCTACCAGCTGTCACCAGGACACTGCTCTGGGCATCCATAATCCTCTCGCACAAAGACTCAGAGGAGAAACCAGCAAACTGAATATGCAAAAAGAAAGACAAAGAGAGAAGAGAGGAGGAGATGTGGCCTTTTAAAAAGTAGTTCTGGTTCATTACAGCTTGAGTCTTATTGTCAAACTGTTATCCATTAAATGTGGTGCTGTTGGTGCCATTACCTCATCAAAGTAATTGCAGAAATCTGGGAACATGACACAAAGTCCAACAGGGCAAAAGAAAGAATTAGTGCAGCCAGATTATATAAACCACTTAATCTGGAGGTAAAACTAAAAGTGAATATAGCTGCAATGTTGATAATAATCAACAGAACTAAGTCTATAAATAGTCTTGGATGTTAAAGCAAACAGTTTGAGTAAGTTTGCAGTTCATCACACTTTTCTTTTCCAAAATAAAAACCTGTTCATCTAGAAGAGTAAATTACAAATTGAATTGAAGAGTTTTGTGCAATTAGTTGTAAACATTCATAAATCACATAATACGTAGTTTGTTCACCTTTTTCTAAGCTGACTCAGTACATAGGTGAATGCAACAACTTCAGTTCAGGAGTATGTTCAGTTGTCAAACTGTTAGAATCTGTTCATCTCAAACATTAATAACTCAAATATGTTATCACATTCAGTGAATCATAGCTGAGCTGACAGTGCTTTCAGTAACTAGTAAATTCATTGGAAAAGCTACTGATTTAGTAATTCACAACAATTGGCTTTAAAAATTGTTTGTAATGAACACCTTAAACCTGATTGTTCAACTGCTTCATTCCTGTCAGACATAGTTTTTAGTGATCAGTTTACATTCCCAAATCCCAGCCATGGTTCTGGTCAGTGTAGTGTTGTGTTATTACCAATGGGAATTATTGCCAAAACTAATGTACAACAAAGAAACCCTACATTTCATATTTCTAAAGACTGGCTAACAAAATTCACCAGACTTAAGAGGTTTTAATGTTACAATGATACATGGCTTGGTGTGACCAGTAGCTTATGTTGGCTAATTTTTTGTTTCAGACAGTGTAGTTTGCATATCCAAGTCCATTCTCTGCAGCCACATTGCTAAAGTTAGTAGATAGTCTTGATTTACACAGTGATGGTGCATACTGTTCCCTCTCATCACCAGCATTACTCATTTGTACTTGCTCTTTTATACGACTATCATCTGTTGGCCAAACATTTGTGTTATTTCCAAGGTTACTAGTTCACAGTGTATAAAGTTTCAGTGTCTGCATTATGAATCAGATCACAGAGGACTCTGGACTCAGCAAAATGTCACCCCATGAATGGCATTAGCTGCTCTGTTTGGCTCCAACTATGATTGAATTTTATGTCAAGCTAATTTATGATTGATATTTAGAGTGACATGACAAACTAAAAGGCTGGCACTATCCAAAAGATCATTACATCACTGATGTTTATATCAAATATGATTTAAAAAAAACTAGTGTTGGAAAATATACAACAATGACCAAGCACAGACAAGATCGTTTACACTCAACTCTGCCAGAATAAATGGCCTTTGCAAGTCATAAAATGAAACCACCTTGGAGCAGCCTGGAGGTATTTTTAACAGGGACACTAATCTTTGCACGGATATGAAAGGTTGAATGGCTAAAATAGAGTTGGCTTGCTTGCAAAACTGACTCAGATGTCTGCCCAAGCTGTAAATGTCTGACCCATATATTGAGTGCAGGTGCTACCAGTGCTGTGTTCACCCAGAAAAGAGCTGATAACTGGGTGAGCAGGGTAGTCTGGACGAACAGAAGCAAGTGCTCATGTTCAAGCAACATTTTCTTATGGAAATGCATTCAGGGTAGTAAATAAAACTAACCTACACTGTGATTGTCTATAAAACTGTCCTCATTTGAACTAAAATGAAGTGGGGGGAACAGTTCATTTACACAGATGGGAGCTCTAGCATGCCAGACAGGGGTTGAATGGTATTAAGATCATTTTTAGATTGTTTGCATACTGACATTAAATGGTGTACAAATGCAGAACATGTAGCAAATTATGCTTTGACTCTTAAAACCCTGTGCTAGCATGCATACTGAAGCACTTTAAGCATACTTTTAGTTGTTTGTTTGAGAAAGAAACATCTAGTTCCAGCTCTTGTTCCTATCTTGCTTGAATGGCCTTACTGCAAAAGTGTCATCTAAAATAAGTAATGTAAATAGTAATGAAAATGTAGACAATAGTAAATCCTGTGAAGTGGTTCACCATGCCACTTACCACAATGGAGTGAACAGCACCTATCCTGGCACAGGCCAGCATGGTGTAAACCAGCTCTGGGATCATGGGCAGGTAGATAGACACTCTGTCTCCCTTTTTCACACCTTGATAATGGACAAAAATATACATAGTTTTCAAAATCTATAAACAAATGTACAGATTTTTTAAAGATTATTTCTCTATCTTTTTATTTAGTAGTTTGACAGTGAGAGAGGCAGACATGCAACAAAGGTCTGGGGTCAGGTGCAAAGCGGTGACGTTACAGTTACAACCTCTAGGCTGCCAGTGAATGCCCGAAAGTACACATTTAACATGAGCATCTCAGCCTAATGTTGCCCACTTTTTAGCGCTAGTTCCATGGATGACAGTGTAGCGAGTTTTGGCATGTTGGGTTTTGGCCAGTCATTGTACTGTATGTTTGATATGCAACAAATGCATTGGACACCTTGTATAAATCATATATCTGATGAGTTGTGGCATGTTGGCACCACAAATGTCATATCACAGAAAATATTTACACATATCCTGGGCTTCGAGTGATACTTTTATACAATAACATATGCAATACTGAATTGCATACTCAAGACACAGACCTAGTATGAGAATAAAACGTTTAAGATAATGCTGTTTTAAAGTTTTCTCAAGGTCAAAAAGGTGGTATTCATTTTTTGACACTGCATTCTTTGTACATGAATGAATCTAAAAGCAGAAACATGTTGCAATTAACAAGCAAAGATCAACAAAAAACTATTTCAATATATTATAATTTTTATAATTTATTATAATTTTTCATTGCTTTACTTATAACTTTTTGATGCTACCGCTGCTTGCTATTAAACAATTAATTAAGATTAATATTTATATATATATATGTTTGATAACCAGTAGCTGAAGGAGACTTCAGGGTCTCACCCGTTTGCTTGAGGACATTAGCACAGCGGCAGACCTGGCTCAGCAGCTGACGGTAGGTGATGGTCATGTGGTGGTCAGGTGAATTCCCCTCCCTAGCAAACATGACACAAGAAGAGAGAGTTTCATGCATCCACAAACATGTGTCAAGTCCTGGAAGTTCTGTGAGTTCATGGGGGAGATAACCTGTTCTTGTAATTGATGGGTCTATTTTGGGTTTGGATGTTTGTCAGGACAGTTGTTTGGAAAACTATGTGGCACAGTGTTTCACAGGGCAGCAGGCTGCAAGGAAGAATGCCTCTGGTGTGGAACAGAAGCCAGTACACAGCAGGAATATGAGAACAAGTACATGACTGGGAGTAGTGGAATAAATGATTAGTGTGACTCTGCCAACAGATATTGATTGGGAGATGATCATGTGATAGTAGTGCTTAAGAACTGTTCTCTAATATGGTTAATTTGTGAACATTCTAGTAAACTACAGCTAAAACTGAAGTGGCAAATCTTGGTGTACACAGAAACTTTAAAATCCCTGCTGAGGCAATAACCAAGGAGTCTTTTACCACTCGAAAATATAGCATAGATTAGAACTACTGCTTTGCTGCTAATGATCAAAAACAATAACAAAAACTGAGAAGGCTGAAATACTACTTATATATTAAATTGAACTGAATTGTTTAGGACTAAAACACATCTATCGCTGGTTGTCTGCCATAAAAAACAAGTGTGGTGAAGCTGCTTCTGAGATCTTGAACATATTCCAGATTTAAAAATCAACACTGAAAACATAATGCATTTTTACAATTGCTATAATTAGACTTTATGTTGTTTTACACACCAAGCAGTTCAGTTTTTTACTGTGTGTGCTATTTTATTTATTTTATATTGTTGTCTTGCTTTTTTTTTTTCTTTTGTCATTTAAATTGCTGTGTCAGTCTCAGTACATGCAGCCAATGAATAACACATAAGGACAGTTACTACTACCTTTAACAATTCATTTTGGACTGCTGATAAGTGACCTCTATTGCTCAACATTTTCTTTAATATTCAATAAAGGATATTTTTAATACCAAGACAGGTGATATATTGTTGAGCTTTTTTTGAAAATCGAACAATTTATTGTTAGTACTTTACAGGGTTAAGAAACTTGAGGTGAATGGGTATAAATCACTTTTTGTTTGTTCGAAAGGTGACACCATGGGTCAACTATCAGAGAGCAATGACACTCGTCTCTACCTCACATGTAAAGCCAGTACTAACAACTAAAACAAACCACCAGTTAAGTAACAGTTAAAAGCTGTTTGATTAGTAGGATCTCTGAAAAAATGCTTTAGTCACGGTACAGTGTAAAACAAATAATTTCCTTCATAAACATGTAGGGGTTGAATATTCATATTTCTATTTGTGAGGTACAAGATTTGATGTAAGTGAAAACATTATAGATGTCATGGCATTAAACTGTATATTTCAGTTAACTGTGGTGGCTGCTAATAACAGATGTAACAAGTCAACTAAAAGGACCCACATTTGATTTTTAAACCTTTTGGTGTCAGATGTTTTAGCTGTGTGCCATTTGAGCTTTCTAGATGCTGTTTGGATAAGGTGTGCACTATAGTCAAGTAAGTGTTTAACACGTTAAAGCAAACCATCTGGTAGCTGATAAAATAGATAAATACAGTACCATGTGGTGAAATGAAACCAGGATGTAAACACTTGGGCACACATATTACATAAGTTTTTTCATGTAGTGCAAACACTGTTAAAACACTTGTGTAGGTGAATGCTGGTCTTCACTGTGCCCTGTTCCATGGAGCCCCTATTAGTGCTGAGCTTGCTGAACACACATGTCTTGTTTGCTAAGCTTCTTCAGTTGTAAAGACAAAACTATATAAACTAGAGTCTTTATGGTAATTTTTCAATTGTGTGGGACTTTACTGTAAGTGGCAAGAAACGGAAGTCAGAAGCTGGAAAGAGAACCCCAGAAAGTTGATTCTGTTAATTTGGACATAGTGTTTTTCACTGGGAGATATGTTTCATCACTCATCCAAGTGACTTCCTCAGTTGCAGGTGACTCCAGGTTTCCCCAGCCTTATAAACAGTATTATGTCCAGATGAACAGAATCAACTTTCTGGGATTTCCTTACCTGGATTATTGAGCATGCATCTAAACACTGGAACGAGAACAATAAGAAATATATGATTTTACATTTTAAAGATGCACCTGAAGATAGTAAACAATCTACTAGACATTTATTATTAGGAGATTCTGGTGAAATTGACATATTAAGTGTATTATAACAAAACATCTTTGTTTCGCTTTTGCAAAATATCCTGCTCTCTTTTTATTCTGACAGGAGAGCGATTGAAACCCTGACATTGTGTTGCATCAACTGAGGTTTGGTTTGATGCACTGGGGTTGCAACGAGGACACAGCAGCTGCTATTGACTGAAATACCTGACGTGACTCAAGGCAGTATTTCCCCCTCAAAGCCATCATTCATGCTGCAGGCGTTGTTGCTTACCAGTAATAGGCAACCTTTTCTCCAAGGTCCCTCTCCTTCACATGCCTGTCCAGGACATTATAGCATATGTTGGTTTTGGCCCCCTCCATGAATTTGACATATATGTTCCCTTTTGTGACATCAAAGTTGTACTGCAGCATTGGGCCTGTTGCAGACTTCATCCAGAAGAACTCATTAGCAACCTCTTTCCAGAAAGCTAAAGCAAAGTGATTTATGATAGTGTTACAGGCTGCAGACAGGGCATATAAACATTAAGAGACACTGTATATATACAGGCTCAGAGGAAGGTGAAATGCAAGGAAACTCTGAAAGCATTGCACTAAAAATACAGACGTGTTTGACCTACCTTCTGGATTCTCAAGAGACTTCCTGTACAGTGCCAGATATGAGTTAAAATCAGGCACATGAGCATCCCTCTGCAGGTCGTCAGGAGGGTAGTACATTTTGTCCTGAGATTCAGGAACAACCATTGTGGAATGACAGATGCAGACAAACCTAAATCATCTGAGACTGAGTGGGAAAATGGGTCAATCTGCAGTCACTGTTGATCTGTCTGGATCGCCCTAGGTAAAGTAAGAATACTACAAGGCCTTGGGTGCTGAAGCAATACAATCCAGCATGTACAAAGACCCACCTCTAATCCCTGAGCTGCAGGCTCACTCCAGTCTGCTTAGCGCCAGGACAGCCAATCGACTCCCAGGTTGCAGCACTCCCACTTTTTTATTGGATGAGTCCTGCCTGGCCTGTTAATCACATTATTTTCCCAAGCAAGGAGGTGGAGTAGGTAGTGGAGGAGTTGTGTATGGGCCGAATGCTGGGGATTCAGTCAGGAACAGGGAGGTTTGATCTGACAGGTGGGGTGATAAGTGCTCTCAGATAAGAAAAAACAACAGCCGTTCAACCTGCAAATTTAATACTAGTACTTTTACTCCACTATTTAACAGCTGTAGTTACTAGTTACTTTTTACAGAAGTAAATTCTTGTAAAAATATAATCAACGAATAAGTTGTAATGTATTATTATTAGCAATAGCATAAAAATCAATAATGTTAGATAAGATAAATCAAGACTGTAATGATGCCAAGAGGGAAATACACTATACAGGCCTATACAAAATGAACACTAATAAAATACATTGTTTTCTAAGGGGAGTACTTGTACTTTTGTACTAAGTACTTAAGCTTCAGTTAAGTGGAGTGTAGTGAAGTATTTTTTAGGCCAGTACTTGTATTTTTACATGAGTATTCCAGATCTACCAATGTGTCCTTAATTGTATTTATTATGTTTATTCGTTCTCTTTATAATAGAAAATATCTGTCCTAAAGAACATTTCATGTTACATAACGTACTTTAGAGGAAATGTCGAAATGGCTGTTTTCGCTTCGTTTGCTGTTGATCTCAATTTTCAATCTGGGATCGATTCAGTGGCGCCGTAACTGCCTGACGTAGCGTCACACGTCAGACCTTCTTAATCGAGTGTGAGAGCGCTCATGTTGATGTCGGCCGCTGTTGTCCCGTTCATTTGCTAACGCACTGCGACCAAACTTCAAGAGCCAAGATGTTTTTGTCTGCTGCTGTTCGCTCTGCAGTATCGCAGACGGTATGACTGTGTTATCCTTTATGATTATGGGTAGCGCTGTAAATGCTAAATGTATGCTTTAAATAATAATCTGGAAAGAAAAAGCAATGACTCCTCACAAGGACAAGTAGCAGTGGAGGCCGCTTAGCTCGCTTGTTAGCTAACGTAGGGTAAAACTAGCATGCTAGCTAGTTTAGCTTTCTGCTGTCAAATGTTTAACGTTACAAGGTGATCCTTGGACAAATGGACACCGCAAAGGAAAAAGCATAGACACGAACATTTAGACTTTAGAACAAACTTTATTATGCTTGTTTATCTGACATCGACCTTGGTTTCTGATGGGTCTAATAGGAAGTGTGCATTCAGGGTTGTAGCCTTTTTCATGTGTGTGTTGATATTGCAGTTGTATAGTATGGTAACAGTTAGGCAAATGAATTACTTAGTGTATTTAATACAGCATGAAGGTCTTCTGTCGACTTTGTGTCGGAGGTTGAGTGTGATAAAACTTCACATTATAAGGAAGGAGGTTAAGAATCCGACAAAAGCTGTATATCTTTTAATGGTTAGCCTGTGTTTCTATCTGAGTATATGTTATGTGATTAAGATCACTATTATCAGCATTTTAAAATGTGTAAATATCAATGAAAATGGACACATTTTTACCAACTAGTACCCTGATATCAAACGTTGTTACAGTTTCAATTTTGTACAATTAATTTATTGCATTTTATTAATCTGTGACAGATAATAACAACATCACAGGTTTTTACTTAGGTAGTTTTTCCTCTTCAGCAAGATATAACCACCAAACGTTTATCATGGGAAGTCATGCTCTACATGATATTTTATCCGTCTTCTTTCTCTCTGTGTTTGCAGGCCAGACAGGTCAGAAGTTTGCATCGGTCTGCTGCACGCGCTGGAGCTGGTGGCGTCTTTGTGGTTAGTTAATGTTTCTTTGTTAATGATGAAGAGGTTGAATACAGGGTCATCAGTGTTGTCTAGTCAGGCTTAATTACTTAATGTTGGTGAAAAACCTCACAGTTAACTTTCACTGTTGAACGGGACATTGTGGGTTTGTGGGAGTTTCATCAGCATGCAAGTTTGGTTAATGGGACCCTGAATATTAGTAGTTTTAAATTCTGTCAGGCAGATTTCTTTTCACTTTATAGATTGGGGACTACAAGCACTGAATGATCTGAGGTACCAGGCAGCACAGAAATAGATACCACAAGACTAAAGTAACACATAGTAGACAATCAGCGTTTCTCTCTGTGGTGATCACAACATCCAGAACAATGTTCTGATCAATATCACTGTTGTTTATATTTTCGTTATTGATGTCTCTGGCCTTGTATCAGTCAGATCAGCTGTAATGGAGACCAAGCACATAAGAATTAATATTGGTTCCTTCTAAAAAGTTATGCACTGGTACCTCTTTAAATCTGTGAGCTTACAATATTGAGTATGTTCACATACATGTTATACATGTTAATCAAATTTAAATTGGAAAAAAAAATCTTGAACTTTCTTCCCTTTATTATGTATTTCATATCCAGCGGAGTGAGGTGTTAGTGGTCATGTAACCTAATGCTGTATCATATTGAATAACGTGCTTTCTTGACATTACCAATCAAAAAATCTTCCACAACCACAAACTTAAGTCAGTCAGTTCTTATTAATTTTATTTACAAATTGTCATTTGTATTTATTTCAGAATGAATTAGCCCAAATATTCCCATTGGTATCTGTTTTTCACTACTGGGAGTTGCCTTCAAAGCCAGTTAGAGCCATGCTGTACAACAAAAACATCACATGTGATAGTCTCACGTAATGGAAACATGCTATGGTTGCATGCATAGTCTGTTGATAATTAGGATGTTTTTGATCTGTTATTGGACAGGGAAAAAAGTGTTTCGCTGAACTGTCTTTTGAGGCCCTCCTCTTCAATCAAGAACAATGTTTTTGACATTTAACTTCAAACACCATTAAATTTGAACTTGTTCTCTTTGTTAACTGCCCAGACAATATTTGCTGCTCACAAGGGGGCAGTGTGTGCAGAAGCAGAAATAAGTGTTATCTGTGCTGTGTTTTCCTATGGTCTGATAGTTGCACCGGTTTCCCCCCTGGGCTTACAAGATGGGTTATTCATGTTTTATCAGAGACTGTTAGATACTGCAGCAAAGCTTGTTGCTGACACACTTGAAAGTGATAATTGGCAAGTAAATAATAATCTCTAATAGCAACATCATATTTTTGATAGCTGTGAAGGATAGAATATAAATTACCTGACAATTTTTTTTCAGGATAATTATACGTTTGGTGTAGTGCTGTTAACTCTCCTTTAACATGATGGAATTTTTGTTTTAGCACAGAGATACTCCTGAAAACAACCCTGATACTCCTTTTGAGTTCACTGAAGAGAACAAAAAGGTAAGAATGACATCTGTGATCAGTACCACATCAGTTCATTTAGGGGATGCACTGATGTTTTTTTTAAGCCTGCACCAACACTTACCATCTGCATTTGCTTATTCCAAGGTGCATTTTGTATGAGTCTATAACTCAAATGAAAGTGCAAACAAGTTGAGCATGTCAGATACGTCTATTAGAGGCATGTCTGAAGAGCTCGAGTTGCACTGGAGTCCCACACCGTTTTCAAGACGGCTTCAGTTTCACTCGTTTGTTAGTGTTTTTGTCTTTTTAAAACCATGAAATATGATGCTGTGGTTTTCTATCAATATTTTGTAAAATAGGTATATGCCACTGTTCAGGAGCGTGAAATTTGATCACCTCATTATCACCCAAGACAAACAAGAATTATATTCTGTTTAGACTTGTGTTACTTTTTGAAGCTGATGTCAAGCAACTAATAGTGTTCTAATCTGTTATAAATATAATAAGTATGTAATGCTTTTTGTGTGAACATAGCAGTTTAAATTGAACTAATTGTAAATAAAGTGCAAAAGAGTAATGCAATAAAGATCACATTCATGATATATTTTTCTTGTAGAGGATTGAGGCAATCATTTCATCGTACCCTGTTGGACACAAGCAAGCAGCCACGATCCCAGTGTTGGATTTAGCCCAGAGGCAACACGGATGGCTCCCTATCTCTGTCATGAATAAGGCATGGTGATTCTTCTGGAATTGGCTTTGCAGCTGTGTGATGCCAATTTGATATTTCTGACTATAATAACCATCGGTTGGATGACATTTTAGTGACAGTCTATACACTAGCATGTCCTCTGAAACACTGAATGTTTGGAATTGTTTTCATTCAGGTTGCGGAGGTGCTGGAAATCCCTCCAATGAGAGTGTATGAAGTAGCGACATTTTATACAATGTTCCAGCGTCAGCCCGTGGGAAAATACTTCATTCAGGTCTGCACAACAACACCCTGTATGCTATGCAACTCAGACAGCATCCTGGAGGCCATCCAAAACAAACTGGGTAAGAGAGCCATGAGCCATTTTCCATTTTATGGCAGTACACAAACGAAGAGATGAAAACAATGCTTTTTTAAAATTGTGTATATTTCAGCTAAACAGAGATTAGGAAAAACACGTAGTAATTAGGAACAAACATGTAAATATACAGTTGTCAGCGTTATTCAAACAACAGAGAGGTATAGCAGTAAACAATGAAAAACACATACAAGACTGAAATTAAAACTCATTTCAGTCTGTTTGGGATTTAACAGAAGACACTGATATTTGTTTGTTCTTTCAATTACCCAGTGAGGTTTACTTTTTGATAGTCACATATAGCTATGCAATGCCAGGTATTGCTGCTTAAGTTAAAAAAATCTGTTGTGTTGTTTCAGTAACACAGTTTGTAGCTTGTCAAAGGATATTAGCCACATTAACTGCATATGGAAGGTTTTTGATCATTTCAAGTTTTACACATTTTGTCATGTATCAAAACAATTCATTATCTCACAAATCTACACACAATACTCCACCATGACACAGCAAAAAAACAAACAAACAAACCCTTTGGCAGCAATGACAGCTTCAAGTCTTCCTGAAAATGATCCTTTTTGGTGGTTTCTCTCATTAAATTAAACTTAAAATGGCTCAAGCTCAGTCAGGTTTGATGGGGAGTATGGGTGCACAGACACGTCAGGTCTCCTAAGAGATTCTTTATTGGGTTCAGAGTTTTCTCTCCGGATTTCATTTATAGCATGAATGACCCACCGTTCTATGTGACTGAAAGTAATGTACAAATTTTACTTTTATGCTGTGCTTTGACACAGTCCTCATGCACAGTTCTCTTAACCTCATGCTTCCTAATTATGCCCAAGCAATTCAATTTAGCACAGATTTATGAAGCATCTCAATGACATAGATAGGAAGAAGAATTGCAAGCATCATAGTACCAATCAGTTTACAAAAATGTTATTGCTTTGTAATTTTGGAGTAATTTTTCCAGAGTGAGGGAGGGGGGGTGAATTGAATGAACTTTAAGATGAGTCTGAAACATAACCAAATGTGGCAAGTGTGTCTTCATTTATTTCTCCACAGGTGTCAAGGTTGGAGAGACTACTCCAGACAAAATGTTCACTCTAATAGAAGTGGAATGCCTGGGTGCCTGTGTGAATGCTCCAATGGTCCAGATCAATGACAACTATTATGTGAGTGCTTGACTTCTTTGTGCAGATGGCTTCCTTTCTGAACATTATAACTAAATGAACAAAATTAGGTTAAAGCCTGAAATTAGTTTTGCAAAGAATGTCTGCAGAGAGTGCACCACTCAGCCTGATTTCAGGAATGCTACTTCTTTGGAAGCTAGTACAGCTTTGGGACGGTTTACATGTTTAATGCTTAAAAGAAGTGAAAATGCAGGAATTAGAAACCAGGGCAGAATAATAAACAATTTTAAATGAATAATAACCTGGCTGGAATAACAATAGTGTCTCAGATACACAGTCAGTTTGGAGAATGGTTAATTTTATGAGCCAGATGTGAAATGAAAAGCTTGCTTTTTGGATTTGTGGTTAAACATTATCTGAAATTAATTCTGCAGCCAGTTGCCATAAGAAGTTCAGTTATTACAAGCAGTGCAAGTGAATGACTCAGTAAGGCACACAGCCTGTTGCTTTCAGGGTGAATTCTGTTATCAATTGCATGCATTTTGTTTTATTAAAGATGGTACAGTTTGTTAACACGCATTTGAAAATGTGTTGGGTTGTTTAGGGCTCCAAATATCAGCATGTTAACAAGCATCTCGGGTTGTTTTTATATTTTAAACACAATAATATTATGAATTAGATTATAAAATACAAAAACTACCAAGCCTCTTTAGCACTCGCTACAGTCAAAACTAAATCTGTCAAAGGGGCTTTAAATTGAGCTGCTGTAGATTTATATTGTTTAAAGAAGTCTGGTTCTTTTGACTGACAGTGTCAATCCTATGTATAAAACTAAGCTATAATTATCATGATCTTAGTTAATTTTCAGGGATGAGAAGATTTTCATTTTCTAGTTTTCCAGCATGAAATGAAAAGCAGTGCACGTTGCTGCTTTTCTCCTCATTTGTCTTGCTTTCTTTCCAGGAGGACCTTACACCAAAGGATATTGAGGATATTATTGATGAACTTAAAGCAGGCAGGGTTCCACCACCAGGACCCAGGTACATACACATTCCTATCATGGATTCATTGCTATAGACACCTCAGTGACTGCACAATAACCCATATTTTCTTTTCCTTTTTCTACAGGAGCGGACGTTTCTCCTGTGAGCCTGCAGGAGGATTAACTTCTCTGACAGAGCCTCCTAAAGGACCAGGCTTCGGTGTAAGACCTGACCTGTAGACATTTTCGGTCACCATCTGCTTTTTTTCAAAAGCAACTTGTCTCAGAAGCTATTATGTTTAACTCAGACATATTGTGTAAATAAATTGTTGTATCTGTGCTCTAGATGTCTGTGTCTTACTAACATTTCAACAAGGAGAGGGAAATATAACTGTAAACAATACATTATGTTACAAATCCTATGTCTCTTTGTCTCGTGCAGCTGTGGCACATTACAAATTTCCACATCTGACCACTGCCCAAAACAATTGATTTAATACAAATTTGGTCATAAAAAGATCTAAATCGAAAATTGCATCATATTAATCTCAGATTACATCAAGCTACTTTATCATATCTAGAGTAACTTATGATCAATTTAATGATTCATCTGCATATCATTTTCACGATTAATCAGTCTGTCTATAAAGTGTCAAAAATAGTGAAAAGGTGCAAGCTATTCAATTTTTCAAAGACCAAGATGTATTTTATTCAACAAACACAACAGGCTGAGAAGCACTAACCAAAAACTGCCAAAAACTTTAGCTTGATTAAAAGATCAATTATCAACATAGTTTATTATGCTTCTGTTAGTCAACTGACTGCTAGTTGCGGCTCTCTGATCATATTATCTGAATTCATTTCACTTGTTTGGACTTTGATTCAGGTTTTATATTCTATATCCAAAAAAAAATTCAGATACATTTATTTGTAAGTAGATTGGAGTTTGTTTCTACAACATTTAAGTGAAGATACAAACTAACATACTCTAAAATTGTGGCTGTCATCATTAGGTGAAGGCAACTTCAAGGCGAAAGCAACTTCAGTGTATGACAAGTCAAATTTAATTATAGCCATGTTAAATTAATATTTTCCGTAGTTATAAATGAATTCCAGATATCTTTAAAGGTAATACGTTCAGGCTATTATATGAGCCCCCTTCCTACAACTGTTCGTGTCATTTCCATCCCGCCCTGGTGGCGTTTTCGTGTCTAGCCGGTTCCCCCTCCCCCACTCCGGCTTCTTCTGCGACTTTGAAGCCTGCTCTGCAACATATAATAATATGCACCATAACGCATGCGCACACTATGTACCATGATGCAAATGTCACTGCGCAACCAATTCAAAGCTAGCCAATACAAAGAATTGGCGGGCTGAAAGGGCAGAATTAACGCGATCAGTTTATTCGTGTATTTGTAGCTAAACTATATGTACCTATGCTCACAAGAAAGAAAGTCATCGTTTTTTTATCGGTCAACATCAGCCGTGATCTTCGAGAAAGTTCCCATTGACCGCAACACAGCAACGGAAAAGATGACGTCAAGTGCCCATTACTGTTCTCCCTCTCTAGTGCTTTCGTCCTAATTCGCACACTAAAAGCCATCTGCAGAGGCCACACACCCCACTAGCTGACAAAATATGACAGCACAAAGAATACTCTTAACATTAAAGGTGCGGGTTTAGTCATAGCACCAATAAAACAAGAGTTAAATCGTTTGACACATACCCATCTAGTCTATCCAGCAGACGGAGATCGCTCGGTGGGGCTCAGTGGGTCACGTGACTCGCTTCAGCCAATGAGAGCGCAGCTTGCATGTTCGCTAGGCTTTTCTCCGAGAGGACGGGCAACGAACGGCTGGGATGTTTTCAAAAGCAGCGATGAACGTCACACAGCCGTAGGCTACGGTTAACGTCCAATAATTAGGAAATAACATCTCACATTGCGCAATATTCGTATATAGCTGAACCCGAATGAGTCGTTTGGAACGCGTGAACCAGTTTAAAGGTAAGCGCAAAACAGGGTTTGTTGTTTGATTGTGTCGGATCACGAGGGGGTAAAGAACCCAGTTAACGTTAGCCATCTGGCTACAGCGAGCAGGCTAACGTTAAGCTAACTTGACGTAAATTGCGTGCGATAAATGGACTGTTGTGTGTTCGAGTGGGCTAGGTATAGTTGTGTGCCACGTGCGTTACACACATTGAGTACGTTCTGTGCGCTAACACAAATTTCGCACGTATCTGCAGTTAAAAAAAAATGCGCTGCCTTTGAAGGGTGAATAACGTACAGAGAGCTGACAGGAAAATGTCGGGGCGAAGCAGAGCGAGCCGTGTTAGCTCCAGCCAGCCAGCGAGGCTGCGTAGGGCTGGAAACGAGCTTGCTAGCTAGATTAAGCGCTGGGGAGGGGGAACGTTGTGAGGGCACTGAAGGGGCTGCAGTGGGCTTTTGTCTTCGGCTGTGCTTTGCTCTTGTGTTGTATGTTGCCATTAAATATACCGAACCGAGCTTTAATTCTCCTTTGGCCACACGGCGACATAAACAACACATACAAGTAGAACTCATTTCAGGATGTAACATTAATGCCTTTTGTTTACTAACCATGGCCAAGTTGATTTTTTAGCGCTCAACAACATATTGCTGTCTGTGTGTTGAAGACGAGCACCAGCAACATTACCGTGAGGTGGGTGGTGCTGTCTGCAATGGTTCAGCCAACGCCACCGTTTATTTACACCAAGCACAGCTGTAGGTATAATAGCTATCAAATTTAGTGTAAAATGTAGTTATGATGTGCTAACGCATACAAGGAACTAGAATAGCTTGAATAACCAGGAGGTTTTGCGCCTCCCAGCCAATGACTGTGACATTTTGGGGGTGTGTTGCCTGATACAAAAGCAGCCTGTTTTAGACGGCTGTGTTTGCAGAGTCCGCTCTGAACCAGCAAAATGTTAAAATTAAGTTTAAAATACCTCAGTTTAAACTGTTAATTTATAGAGAGACAGTTTATACGCACCTAAATCAGAATGGAAATCCTTCCACACGCCACAGAGAATACCAAATCATGGTAGAATTACCAATATATTAAATGCTGTTCAGCTCATACATATATATTTATGTACTATTAATATTGCGAGAATGACAACTAACATGTCCCGGAGCTACAATTCATATTTACATGATTATGATCATTGAAAAGAAAGAAGAACTGGTAGCTAAATTGGACAGACTAAACACTTTATTTGCCCAGTGTAGTTGGATCTGAAAGGCAGCTGAAACAGCTTTTAGTATTTTGAAAATAATAATTTTGATGTTTTTCATCATTAAATGGTTATTTCATTAATTCACTGATATGAAGAAAACATGTTTGTCTTGCTAACATCAACATATTCATCTTATAACCACAGAAAGCAACAGTTAACAGAATCTCAAGCCATGGTATCCCTAGACTGTATATTAGAATTTATGTAATATTAACATTTGCGCAGTCACTAAAGGCACTATAAACCACAAGAGGAGTTTGAATTCAACTTCCTTAGACCTAGAAAATAAAATTCACCTTTAGATTGGGAAAATTCACACTCATCAAGGCAAACCAACATTTATTCATTTGCTATTGTTAAATTCACCGAGTGATGATTGGGTAGTGGCAGTAGTGTTTTTTATTAGTCATTACATTACTATTCATCACATATTCTCGCACAGTACTGTGGTTTTTTGGTTGATTGTCAATAGGTATTTTTTTGGTGTCAATGATGAGCTTGTCCTTATGTCTAAATACTACAGTTCCAAACCGAACAAACATGAGGATGGATACAGATCCTGCGGGTGCACTTGGCAACTGAGGATATATCAGGCACTGAATTGGCCCAGAGTCTGAGTCTTACCACAGGGCTAAAGGTTACAATCTAAGAACATGGTTAGTAAAATAATTGATATAGCAGTATACCACCTTTATACCTTTTATTGAAATGTTTTGCTCGGTGGCAGATCACTCTTATGCTAGTTTATACAACTTAGCCATTGAAATTTAAATGTCATTCTGTCAGACCTTCACATAAATCTCAGTGGATATAAAAACTATAGTACTCAAATGATAAACCTAAAAACAGTGAACCACTGCTGTACTAAAGCTCTTAAATGTTCAGTTGTTTTTAGGTTGTTGCAACAGCATGTGGTTCAAAAGTAAGTTAGCGTACTTTTTGGCTTTCAGCAACAGAGCTGAGAGCGATAAGGCATTGAATAGAATCACGACTTTCTGATACTGTCGCTCATCTTAATTTCCATATTAGTGTCTTTGGTGGTCCGGTAGCTTTGAGAGAAGTCTCTGTTGTAATGTTTATATAGCATGCTGCCATCTGCTGCTGCTCTGTCTACAATGATGAAATACAGTGATTTGACTTATGACCTTTATGAGTGATAACTCAAATCGATATGTAGGGGGCATTTATTTCTTCATCTAAGGAGCATATTTGTAACTTTGGCTCTCTGGATTGGGGCTGTACCTGTCTGTGGCACATTCTGTGTTCGATGGGCATGGTGTTAAGATATATTGTTCACTGGCTTCGTTTTCATGAGCTATTCTGAGCCAGTCCTAGCTAACGCTGACCAAAAGTCAGGACGCACGCTGGACAGGTCACCAGTTTGTCATAGTGGATAATAGTGGATTCATTTAGCCAGTTCATGAATTTGGTAACATCAGAGGGCAGAGACAGAATGTTACTGAATGTCAGATGCCTCTTATTGGGAAACGGGTTGTCCAGCTAAATCAACTTTTGAACTTGAGATACTGTGGAGGAAATTGTTTTACTGGTCAGGTGAGAATTTCCACTAAGATTATTTTTTTAATGTCAGCTCGTCTACAGTGTTCACATTGTCGTTCGGTTTTTATTAGTTGACAAAAAAATGTAAAACATTTCATCATGGTTTTAATTTTTTTGTTCGTTTTAGTCTTATTTTTGTCATAGGTAGTTTGCAGGTCTTTTTCGTAATAGTTTTCACTGTCTTGGTTAACAATGGGTTTAGTCAGTTTAAACCAGATAACTTGGATTTAAACAGTGTTGGAACAGGAAATGCATCCTGCTATGGATGTGCCGTTCTTACGTGAGCGGCCTGTTGAAATTGGGGCAGTGATAATAAGACATTAGGTTATAACACAGACAGCACGACGCGACATTGTACTTTAGCCAAAATAACTTAGCAGCCAGTTCCTCTGTCAGCAGCAGAAGTCTGATGATATTCCTGGCAGCTGTTCACCATAAAACATATAATGTAAAAGAAATAATTGTTCGATGATATAATGAACACACATGGGAGCATGTGGCTTGAAATAATTTTACCTGCGCTCACTTTTTGCTGCTTTTTCCTTGTGCATGAATTGCATCTTTAAATTCTTCATAGTCCAGCAGAAATTCTCTCTCTTTCTCTCTCTGGACATCAGGATGTAACCATGAAGCCTGTTGATCATGGTTTTGACTGTTGAGATATACTTAGCAATATCCCAGATGATTAAATCCAGGTTTTCTAATCCTTCTCTCAAATTAGGTTGAAGAACTGACAAACCAGGTAAACACATCCAGGATTAGAACATCCAGCATCACTCAGTTGGTCTATGATCTATTTAGTAACGTATGAAAAACATGGCATATTCACATGATTGCATGTTTTCTAGGACCAACACTGCAAAGCCAAAATATATTAAACAGGGCTGACACACAGTCAGATGGGGGATATGGCCAAACATTGAAGCATTTGAGAGTCTGCCATGATCTGTTATTGTTGATACTACGTTTTTCACTCCCAAATTCAACAGGTAATACTCTGACTGGCTGGGGTTTTCTAGAACTTTTAATTGCCTTCATTTGTTTTTTAAAATGATGTTACAATAAGTAGTGCCATGTGGTGCTGCACAAGTATTGCTTTCAAAGCTTGCGTGTTTGACTGTCATGGCCAACTGACTAATGCCGCCATTAAATCTCCAGCACACCGCATGTATAGGATGAATTTAACAACAGGTGATGTCCAAGAATTGGTTGCCGTTGAACGATGACTATTTTACAAGCCAGTTGGAAAGTATCACCTCCGAAGTCCAACATATTTCCATTACAGAATATGACTTGTTCTGTGAGAGTGCTGCATTTTTTTCAGAACTGGCATGGATATTTCTCATCTTTTCTAGCAGTGTTTTTTTGAGCGAGTCATTTCTGTTTTGTTGCTTCTCCAAAGTTTTTTTTCCCACCATTTCCCACAAATCTTTATTTCAGATCATAGATTGGTTTTGACTGCATACAATTTTTGCTGTGTGATGGATTCTCCTCCAAAACTTAGCGGCCCCTAGATCTGAGTTTTCCCTTCTTATCTAACTTGCTGCATTAATAATTCACTAATCTGTTAGTTGACAGAAAATCAGTTAGTTGGTTAAAGTAAAAATTGAAAATACTTGCAGAGCAAAATTCACAAATTGGTTATTCATTATTTTCTGTGTGTTGCTACTATTCAGTCTAGGTAATTTTTAGAGTCTTGTATTTGTTCTTTTTAACATTATAAAAAATATTTCATACAGCTTATTAATCAATTAAGGAATTGCTGAATGAAAATAGTAAAGTAAATACTTTGTTGTTGTTGATCCAGCCAGGAAGTAGATTTAGGAGAATTAGGATTAGGGGGGAATACAAATAGAGCATCAAAACGTGCAAAATACACAGTTTGATTCACAACTTGTTGCCCAGTCATATTGAAGTGGCAAATTTAAACAGTTTGCTTGGTTAAAGCTGGCACAGCAATGGTTTAGTGTATGTGTAGCTCAGAAACCATACTATGTCTGCTATAGTCTTTCCAGACAGGCCATAAGCCTCTTAGTTAAATAACACGGTACTTACCAAGGTGCTGTACAGCGGGAATCAAATATATGAAGATGTACAATATTGTCAGCAAGATGCAGTTGTGTATTTGTCACTGAGATAGATGTGTTACTTTTCAGGATCAAGGGATAAGAGATAACATGCATTCCCATGTTATTTTATTAATTTGTTAACACCATTGATAATTTATTGCGTGCCTTAACTGACTGATGAAACAAATTTCCTCCGGTGTGATCCTCAGCTTACTGAATGTTGGCCTCCTTTTTATGTGAACTGTAAGAGAAGTCAGTGAGAGTACTAATGCCCTTTGTGTTCAAGGCCTTTCTTATGAAGGCTTAGGCTACAAAGCTAGGATATATTTTTGTCTGCTTGGTCTAATCTTGTTCATCTTGGAGCTTTTCACCAGCAACACAGTGCTGTTGCGAGTTGTAACTGTAATAAAGCTATGAAATTATAAGTATTGCATGTTTATTCTAACGAAATACTAATAACGCAGTTCCTCTTTTTTGTTTTGAGTGATCACACCAGGGCTGTATCTTCAGGGAAACCCCCCCAAAACGGTCATAGTTTTTGTTTTATTCTTCTTCCCCCTTAGCAAAGTGAAGACCAGTGCATGCTGCTGATTCTGTCTGTTTCTATTAATGATCATTGTTGCTTGTGTAGCTATTGTTTAGGAATCCTTCAAATATGGTAATGTTGAAGGTAGATCAGTGTAGAGCAAAAGTTGAAAAGGTCATAATAATAAAGGGGGGGGGGAAAATCCCAAAAACATGAAGCCAAAGGCAGAAATAATCTATTTCCTCTGTTGCAGAGAGCTTAAAATTCTGCTCTGTATCACTTTCACTTCAACTTGTCGACCACATTTATTGTATTGCAGTTCAAGCAAGACTGAAAAAAGCTCTAGTGCCGTTTATGATATGAAGTGCCTCTAGCCAGACCTGAGCCTATCTGCAGTTGGCTCCATTGCCAAGTATCGGTGTCTTTGAGAGGCCCAGTGAGTGTGCGTTTGTATATCTGTGTGTGGCGAGGGTGGAGCCTCCTGATCACACATGTGCTAGCCTTCACCAGCATGTGAATGTGTGCAGAGCAATGTTTTTGTTTGGTACGTTAAGCACGGTATCTCTATGTGCAACGGTTGATGCTGCAGTGATAGCCCACCATGTTCTTCGTAAGACTTGACAATTTGAGAGCTTGTGACCTTCCTACAGGACTATATACAATACAGCATGACTTGCAGAAGGGAAGTAAGGAGGAGCAGGAGGAAGAAAAGGCTGTTATAACATTAAAACATTTGAAGTTTTTAATTAAAATGAGCTTGTGTAAAGATTCCTTTTATCAATGAGTGGTCAGAAAGATAACAGTGACTTTGTTGGTGGCGAACTCTGAGTGATTTTAGGGGGGGAAAGAATTTGACAGCGGGTGTGTGGTTTAGGTTCTTCATTGTTAGGCTGCTTTCACTTTACTGACAACAAAGAAAACAGTCATATCCTGTTTACTCTGGCTCTGTTAGTGACCATGCATTGTGACACTTTAGGAACCTCCTGCTACAAAATATATTTAGTATGTATTTATTAGTATGTATATAACACAGCAGGTTTCGGTGTATGTCTTCTGACTGGATTTGTTGCATCTTCCTTCCTGCAATGTGCTGTTACTGACCTTGAGCCTTTTTTTCCAGAAATGTGGTCAAATATGGTCAATCATTGAAAGTAGGATGGTTTACTATTCATGCAGCCTCAATACTACGCACGTCTGGGCTTATTTGATTTTCAAAGGGTTAGACCTACACTAAAAACAGCATGGCCGCATACATGAATAGTTCCTATTCAGATCAGTTGTGAACATTATTAAGAACGTGATATGTTGTGTGCTCAAGCAAGCTTACAGATTTAAATTACAGTATCTAAGCTATAATGTGTTTCAAAAATGGGTTGCTTTTAAGCTTGCTGCCTTAAGTTATCTAACCATAATTGGCATCACAGCATTGTTTTTATAGTGAAATAAGTTTGTCAGAATCTACCTAAAGTAGTAATATGGCACAGTTCATACATAAGGCAGATTAAAAGTGCTTTACACTCATTTACAGTAATATGAATTCATAATAAATCAAGCAGTGTGTTTACAGTTAATTCAAATTGTTAATATTAATGTACAGTTTAAGGGAATGCAAGTGGCATTTTACAATTAAGCTACTCCAGTTGGGTGCTGTATTCAGATTTGCACGAAATGATGATTAATGTTGAACATAGTGAAGGCTGAATTCAGTCAGCATTCAAATAGAAAAAAATAGAAATGTTTTCAAAGATGGAAAGAGGAATTAAAATGACTCAGTATTCTGGGTAAAGTTGACAGAGCTCATTCTTAAACTCTAGTTTGTGTCATACCAGAGCAGAAGGCAGGGGTGGTGAAAGGTGACAATACACTGGGGTGACATTCACATGATTTCAGTATTAATGTATCACGTAACAATGATGAAACATAATTTATCGCCGTTGAGAACGCTTTTGTGTAGTTGTCTACAACGTAGGAGTATTTCACAACTGATCCACCTGTCGTTCAGCCCCACACAGACTCGTGTTTTTAAATGGCAGTGTTGAGAATCCAGATCAGCATATTCAGGTATTGATATGAATACACTGTTTTAGATGCAGCGCTCAGTCAAACCTGAATATTTCTTAGTCTTCTGTGGTTAGAATTTTAACTGCTGATTGACAAAATAAGCAATGTTAAAGATTTCACTTTGGGGTCTAGAAAATTCTGTTTTTTTTAATTAATGAAGAAAATATTCTGCAGATTAATACATAAAAAACTAAATTGCTTAAAGTTATGCAATTATGTTTTACAAAAAATAAGCTATGCTAGTTATTGATTCTTTTCTTTTCATGTTTTTTAATGTTGAACATTGACTGTTTTATTAGCAAATAACAGTATATCCTCATGCTGCATGAATGTTGATCAAAGACTTTGTTTGCTCAGTAGTCGGTGTATTCCTCCTAGTCTGAAGATGGGGATGCTGTGTCAAACTTTACACGCTGGTCTCACTGAGGCTTACCCTGGCGTTGCAGAGCTGTGGTTTTGGCACAGCTCAGGCAGCCGTGTGTCGGGTCTGTGATCGGATCAGCATCTCATCAAGCCTAATACGACGTGGCAGGTGTAGATGGAGTTGCTTCTTGAATGTCATAATGAAAACTGCCATAGCGTTTCCTTCGTGGTTTATATTTCACATGGGCCTTCTTGTTGGTCATATGGAACCCAGTAGATGGGGATTCCTTGTAGTTCTGACACCTTGTTAGCTGCTGCTGTTTTGTTTTATTGTCCCATAGGTGGATTCTGTGCCTCTAGGGGCTTCAAACAAAACCCACAACTTTCTTGAGTTGAAAGGAAAAACAGGTTGGTGTTTAAAGGGAGGGAAATGTGTCCAAAGATGACAAGGCACTTTTATGAATTATTTGTACAAAATATCTGTATGACATTATGATTGTCTTGATTTAGTAAACTGTGTTGGCATATTACTTGAGTAACAATACAAACAAGAAGCATATCTGTCATTTGCAGCACACTTATATTGGCGCCAATTCCAGTATATTAAACATTTTGAATTGGATTTCTTCTGCGTCCAACCCCCCTCCTGTTTAACCCACACACAAGCAGTAGTAAAAGCTTCATTGTTCTTGTCCACTGCTTGGTATCTGGTCATTAACCTACATTCACAGTAGCGGCGGTAGGCTTCTTAAGACTGTCAGTCTCCACCAGTTTAAGAGGCGTGTTTCAGTTTTCTGCCAATAAAGTTAACCCTATTGACGCCTCTCGCATACAAACATTAGGCTATTTTATGAGGGTTTGATTTATGTGCAAGCCATGCCCTAAGCCTCTCCCTTGTAAATTTAGAGCTATTCCGGTTTTATGGAGGCTTTTAAGTGATGGATAAGGCTGTGAAACAGTTCAGCACTCAATCTTACATAAGAATACACATTTAGGACACATGAAGTACATTATGTCTGGGTTTTACAACCGCTTAATGCTTGGATTATTATGAATTAAGCTAGAAAATTTGGCTCCCTGACAGTATTTTTTTGCCAAACTAACATGATTTGACCTTTTAGATAAATTAAAGGAGTATGCTCAGTATACTGTAGTTTGTTCAGAAAATTAACTATGGTGTCTGTTTCTGCAACAATTAATGGCCATAAAAATCACTAAATGGGCAGTTTTACAAGCTGATTTGATTTAAAACACTAGATGACTAAATCTTAACCTGCAGGAGTGGTTGGCACCCTGACAATGTTTATCAGCCTTTGTGAATTTTTTGGTAGTTCACTGATGCCTGCCTCACTACTATTGGCAATAGTAGTCCATGCCTTTCCCATGTGGGAGACATGGAACCAGAGCTTTTCACTTCTTCCCAGGAACATGGCTGGCACGTTCATGCAACCCAACAACCACTGGAGCGAAGGCCAGACACTGGTTGGAGGAGGCGTGTTTCGTCTGTCTGGGGTTAGGGTAGAGACAATTGGTACCTTGAGGCATCCAGAGTCACTTGCTGTTTATTTGTCCATGTCGAAATGTGACTCGAGTTGAGACGACCCAGTGACAGGAGATGTATGCCTGTGAATTTTGTAAAAAAGTTAAGTCTAGGCTAAAGAGCACAACTAGATAAGGCTTATGTGTTTATTTTTATCTTATATTTTAAAGGTAATTTTCAGGCTTGTGATTTTGTCCACTTGTGCCCATGCCATTTTACACGGGTATGAAGTCTGTACTACTGTACTGTGGCTTACAAGGTGCAGCAGGATTATTGCTATTATTTTCATGAGTAATCAATCCAAAATTATTTTATTTAATGAACATTTTTCTCATTTTAAATATAACATTAAATTTAATTGCTCACTTTCTCTCACATGCAAAAGCAATTCAATCTGTAAATCCATTAAGGATAAACTCAACCAGCATGTTATTTTTATATGATAAATAAACCAAATTAATAATTCATCGTAAAATAAATGGAATTGATCAGTTGAACATAATTTCATCAATGATTTGAAGAACAGGCTTTTATTTTTGTCCATTAAATAAAAAAATAATTAAAATAATCATTTCTAGAGCGCATAACAGATTTGGCATACATAGTGTGAAGTATTTATATGTTACAGGCTTAGAAATATGTCTGTAATGTAAACATGTAAGCTGGCAGGGAATGTGTGATCATGCTGAAGATGGCTGGCTCATTGCTCAGTATTATTGCCACTCTTGCCCCTCTCCTGTAGTTTCAGTAATCGGGCCTTTTTGCCCGGCTTTGTCCTGCTGCTCATTAGGGAGTCGACAGGAGGAGGAGGAGGAGGAGGAGATGAAGGCTTGGAGTCGGAATGCAGCTGAGAGAGACCTCCCCCATCATTTAGCCTGACTGCATACAGGACACACACGACCACGTGAACCGCTGTTTACTGTTGCAGCAAGCGTAGCGTGTCTCCTTGAGCATGTTCAGGATTTTTGTAGGTGAAAAATTGAAAAGATTCTTACTCTACTGTAGATTTCAGATATTCTTGATGATAATTTACTTCTGGTTTTTTTTTTTCTCCATAATCTTTTGAACACAGAGGCACCTTCAGACCTTGTTTTTCAGTAGGTTTCTTTGTGTGTGACAAGAGGATGTATTTTCCACATGGTGCATATGCAAGATCACAGCAGGCAGTACTCTGGACTCTCTGGTGGAGTAATGTTGCTGCTGCTACTGCTGCTGCTGTTGTTGGTGGCGTACTCTGTGTGTTAGGCTCAGTGCTATTCTTAGCCCTCTTCCCTCCCTGTCCCATCCTGCAGTCAGTGGATCAGGTTACCGTACTGTGTGTGCTCTTCATCCATCCCAGCTATACCTCCACCACTTACTTGTCACGCCTCTAACGCACATCTCCACTCCAGCCCCCATCCCACTCCCCACTCCTCAATTCCCCAGACCGCTACTCTCAACGCAAGGACATGCACTGATGCAGCGGCTCTGCTGTCAGGGCCAACATGCTCCAGCACTACAGGGAAATGGTTGTTATTGTTGTTAGTCAGGAACCAGTGGAATTAAAGTGCAGAAACACCAGGTTATAAATAAATACAGAGACATCTGTTTCTCACAAGGACCAACAGTGCAGCCAGAACCCTTAGCTTACGATTTCACTGACTTAGTTCGGGCAGTGCCGGTGGATATTCTAGACCCATATTTTTTTACCCAAATGGTTATCCTCATAATTGAGCAACTGAAACTAAGAAGTTTTGGACACTTGAACAATCTGTGCAAATAACTAATTATTAAAATAAATGCAGAATGAGTTTTCTGTCTATCAGTGCTATGTTCAGCTCTGCTATTAAATCAGTTAGTTTATTGACAGGTACTATTCTGATAATAGATGAATTGTTTGAATTGTCTTTTTTAAAGCAAAGAAACCAGCCGTTCTTTGGTTTAACAATGTGGAATTTGCTGTTTAGCATTTATAGACAAAGTTTTTATTCTGTTTTTTGAGGGAAATAATTCAGGTGGCAATGAAAATAATCACTAGTGGCAGCACTAGTGTATATTCTTTCTGTTCAGTGTCTTCTTTGGCTCATGATGAATCATTTACCGTATTGCTGATGTTTAGACCGACAATCTGTCAGAAGTACACCTTTAAACATTTTAATAGTTATGGTTCTGCAGTTTGCCTGTCTGTTTTGTTGGTAATTGTTGCCATCACTCAGTTTTCATTGTAGAGAATCCCACGGCAAACTAATATGGGCTTTAGTCTCAGTGAACTATAGTAGTCATCAAGGCATGGTTTGATCTAGACTTGAAACAGCCTCAAGGTTAATGGCAAAGCTCGCAGGGGCTTATGCAGCCCTGAGCTGCTCATGAAATGCAGTGAATGCGAATGCCAAACTGGCCGGTGCCCAAATACCTCTGTAATTATAGTCACACCCTCTTCGCCTCGTCTCTGGGCCAGATCAGAGTCCTGTCAGCATTTGTTTTCTGCTCTGGTCTCGGGCTGTCCGGATCACTTTAATACCCCTGATACACCAGCCTCTTCACACCAGTGTGTTCACTGTGGGCTGCTCAGTACTGCCTTTCAGCTGTCTGAATGACAATGCTGCTGCATACTGGCTATCTGCTGACTAACGATGGACCTCTCACTGGCCCCGGCCGTGCAGCAGTGCTGTATGTTGACAAAATGATACCTGTCAACACTGAGATATTACTCAGGAACAGCAAGGCTTGTAAAGATATTCAAAAAAATATAATTAATTTTAGACTTCTAGTCATTTTATTCATCGTGATGTGGGAGTGCTGAAAGCAAGTATGATGGATTTGGATTGGACAGCTAATGTGTTTTTTTCCCTCTTGATAAATAAAATAAAAATATAAAATAAAAAGGCCAAGAGCCCAAGGTTGACACCTTTAGTTTGTTTTATATAACTACTAGCAATTCAAAACCCCAAAATAATACATTTAGAGTGATTAAAGAGCTTGATTCTTAGCATGCTGCAGAATGGTCGCTCTGTCATGCCTCTGTCTTGGAGTACTGTGGAGTCTTGTTAGACTTTGACAGAAATCCTCAATGTGCCACAAAATTGTCATATGGGAAATGAGTGTGTATGTTATGCAAGAATTCTTGCTATCTGTTTGACACTTTCATGGCATTGTTTACATTTTAGGTTTTTTTTAGTATATCAAACCCCATGCTTTTCTTAGACATACTGCCCATAAAGTATGTGGTGTGTATCTTAGACTCATAGGATTATTACTTGCAGCCTGTCAGAGACCCAAATGACAGGCTAAATGGACCGATCCGACTAATTATTTCAGTTCTAAATATTACAATTGAATGATTCATAATATACTGTTTGATTACCTTTTCATTATATAATAATGAAGTACTACAACATTTAAGGGCAGATTTCTTTAGTTTGTGTTCATGCAATGAAGTTAAACATTTTAGCTCTTAGTTGCATTGTCTATATCTGGCCTGTCTTATAGTGCTTTCAGTGTACAGTACGTTTGAAAAAGTGCAATTTACAGTAACTGCTGACACGAGCTGTTTTCAGACATGCACTGGAACCCTGAACTTCTTTAGACCTTACCTGGAGGTGATGTGAGAATGCAGATGTCTAAGTCAGTCAAACTGGACATTAAATGGACATTACCCTACCAGATCCCATGTGAGAATACAGCTGGTAGTTGTCCAGAGAATTCATAGCAAGCGAGTGGTCATGTTGACAACGTTCCCTTTCAGCCGTCCCTCTCAGCACAACACCAGAGGATGGGAAATATTTACCATGCCTTTTGGTGTTGTATCTCACTTCTCTCCTTCAGGAAACCGGGGCAATACGCAACTGGCTCTGCTTCAATGTGCTGCAAACAAAATACTGTGATTTCTGTGGTGTACTTTTTGTGTCACATCATGCCTCCTGCACACTCTGACCAGACTGACAATTTCATTTTGTAAGAACGCATCTGACACAGTCATTTTCCTGTTGTGTGCTGCATGTGTGAAAGAGTAACTGTCAGAGTCTGATTTTCCAAACATTGTCCGGAGTTCATAAGTGAAAACAGCTTAAATTCAACAATGAGCCAAACGCTTTCACACATGTTGATGTTGCACACTAATATCTGCCAGTGCCAATGTAATTGTTTTATCAAAACGGCTCCCCGCTCTGCTAGAGTAAATACGTTGCAGAATAGAAGAAATCCCCAGAACTGAGAAACTGGACACCTGGCTCAGAAAAGCTAACGGCAGGTTTCCCTATGGACATTGTAACTGTTGTGGCAGTAGGGTTAAAAACAAAGTGTTTAATGATCTTAATAAGGCAATCATTCCCGTAAAGGGTTTAGTAAACTGTAGTACTACCCATGTTGTTTACAGGCTTCAGTGCCCATGTGGCTGCTATTGCTTAGGCCAAACTAAATGGAGACTGAAACATAGACATGTTCTATTTGACTGGGAATCCTTCTTTCCCTATGAGACATTATTTAGCACCTAAACGTGCTAGTGGCTCTTCCTTGGAGTCATGGGTATAGAGGCCACCATAGTTTTGAACATCAGAGGTGGGGGCAGAGCCTTAAGCATCATGTGGCACTGGAACTGGATCTACAGCCTCAAAGCCACAAGTCAATGAAGAACTTGACCTTTCCATAGTAGAAATAACAGTGTGTGGAGGATATTGTTTATATATTGTTGTAATGTGAACAATATTTTTTATGTTCTGTATGTAAATGTTCTTCATGTAGAGACAAAGTATTAACTATTAGGCATTTTACCACCAGTGGTCAAAATGTTTGATGTTTTCCTTGTCTCAGCTACTTCTAGTGGCTTGATAGGTCTTTATATGTTCTGGGTTCATGAAGAATGACTATTTATTGGGTTCAGCTCATTATTTGTCAAGACACCCTGAGAAAGGCTAGTTTGTTGATGCAGGTTGGTGTATCTTTTATGTGTTCATATTTAATAAAGGCCTTTTTACTTTTAAACATCCACTTGAGTGCCTGGAATTGGATTTTCATGACATATCGCACTCATCTTTGTGGGTATATACATTATATTTTCCTTTGTAGTTTGATAAATCCCCAGAACTGTGTAACTCTTTAGCAATGTGGGTCAACCCCAGTAGAAGAGCTTTTCATTGTGTGGATAAGCAATACAAAAGAAACAATGATGCTGGTTCTCTTCTTGGTAAATTAGATGTTTACTATATATGTTGTAGTTGGAATTGGACGCACATTGAGTAATGGGGCTGTCCCATTCATTTTGGTGACTGCTAGCTGCCAGAGTAAACTGCGTGGGACTTTCAGAGGGTAAAAAAAAAGGAGCTGGGAAAGTTCATTGAGGGTCTTGTGACTGAAAATCTTTGCGACAAGGTAGCTGACACATGCCATGTTGGCTTCATGCACATGTTCAGCTGACTGGTAATACATTCTCCTGTGCTCACAGTATCCCCATTGACTGGTGCATGTTACTACACTGACACAAACCACATCACAGAGAAGTTTGGTTACACTGATGAGTGGGCAAGAGTGACACCCTGCAGGGGGACATTTTCCTCTTCAGACTCCCCAAAGCTGTGATTCATGCTGCCTCGTGTAGTTGTTTCCTGCCTGTTTTTTTGAAGATCGTTATCAAGAAGTGTAATGGAAATTTCAGTAAAAATCCCTAGTTACTGATCCACTCAACCTACAGAGTGAAACATAGCTTTGCAGAGTTACATTCGAAGCAGTAATGTTTTTTACACTGCTGTTCACTTCTCTCTTGGGTTAAGTGGCATTTCTTTGGTTTCCTGTGAGACAGAAGCCTAGTCTTTAAATGGTCTTCATGAAGAATTGTCATTTACTTGCATCCGTGTTTAAAAGGTTCTTCTGTGTCTGGTGTCTGTTTAAACCCAGTCTAAAGAAGCAATAAGCCAGTTATCCACTCAAACTGGGATGTGGCAGAGTGGAAATCATTCTCATTGCTGCTCTGTTTTCTGTCTCCAGGTGCATGATGACCCTGCTGTGCAGTAGCTGTCACAGCTAGTCAGGTGCTGCACCATGGCCAAACCTGGGAGCGACAGAGATGGAGCCATGGTGGATAAGCAGGCGGGGAAGAAGGTACACAAGCACTGGGGATGGGTATTTTGATAGTATTCAGTACTTTAATTACTCTTATTGGTCCTTTTTTTTACTTCTGTTTAAGGAAAATAATACTTTCAGTACAGCATTATTAAAGTATTTGTATATTTTTGAGCAGTAACAATGATGTTTAGAAATGGAAAGTGATTATAAACCGTAAATATATTGCTGAAATTAAAAGAGTGAGCCAGGTAGAAGGAGTGGGGACTGTTTTGTAAGTAGGGGTTGCCATCTCGGCTATAAAGGCCAGAAATTTGATTAGATTAATGATATTTAAAGTTAACAATGTATTATTAAACAAGTGTGCAATGGCTAAAACATAGCAGCGGACGAGAGACGATGGGAAAAGCTGTTGGGAGGGAAAAACTTTTCTGCAAATACATGCCTGGTGAACTGATGCTTTGATAAATAACTCGCTGGCTTATTTACGTGTGAATGTTTTCTTGCTCTTACAGTAACATAGATTGACATCAACTCAAGTAACTTACATTATTCAACTACTCAGTACACCAATCGTCAGTACAACAAACTGAAGAGAGTTTTGTTTATATCTAAAGCTCAAGAAGAATGAAGCCACTTAATTTAGAAAAAAAACATAAATGTTTCACTAGTTTATAATGTATTAATTATTTAAGAACCATCTGTGGCAAAAGTCTGTACTGAGCAACCTTTGATAGTGAGATTTCATTCTTTGTTCCTCGATTTGATCCTCATGGGCATGCATGATAACAGTCTTTTGTATACCTGTTGAGAGATGTTGTGTCATTCTTCAAAGATGATTTAGTTCAGCTGCTTGTTCCTGGAGGGTTCTTGTTGTTCTCTCTTCCACTTTAAAATACCCTAGAGGTGTTCCATTTGTTTCATATCTGGGGGCTTTCTTGACAGTTTTAACTTTACTTTTTTAAAACTCTTTCGTGATTTTTGGGGTGTGTTTGTTGTCATGTTGGAAATTGACTTTCTTGCAAAGCTTCTTGAGACCGGTGGTTGATTCTCCCTTCTGTATCTTGGTATATAAACCCTCCACAACATACTTCAGAGCTCCATATTTAAATGTCACCTCCCCTGCACCTTTTGCACGTATGCAGCCCCAGATCTGCACACTGTTACCGTTGTGGAGTCACTGTGGTAGTCCTGGTCAGTTCCTAGTTTTGCCAGTTCTTCATATCAGTCACTGGAACACCAGTTTCAATAGATAGTTCTTGTGACAATTCAGAAGTTTGACTCTGTCTGTTTTTTCAATGCAAGATTGTATAAATGAAAAATTGTGGATGGCATTTTGTAAGGATGATCACCCGGCTGTTAATGTTATTAGTATTATTGCTCTCTGTGCCTGCTGCAGCTGTGTTTTGGCTTATTTTCAGTAACCTACCGATACTCACAATGTGGTTTCTTCCAACTAAAGGAAATTGAGAAAACTTTTACAACTGTGTTCATGCATTTTTCTTTATTCATAGTTGTTTCTGGTGACTGGTAAATTAACTTCTGGTGCAGTGGTCACAGGTTTGCTTCTTTGGTGGTCCAGTCAAGTAAAGATGGTCCAGGTTCTTAATAATTTAAAAACATTTAGAACTGGGTGTCTGGAGTCATCCGTTGTGTGTGTGTGTGTGTGTGTGTGTGTGTGTGTGTGTCTCTCATGTGTATAACTGTTCAAATTGATGCCCACTATGTAGAGATACACGTGGCTTTCTTTTCCTGATCCGAGCTGTATGGATACACTGTACAAACGAGTTGAGGCTCAGGGGTCTTCCTTTCTTTTGTCTCTAGTTTATTGTTCATTTTACATAAACACAGCTTTACATTAAAAAAATATTAATGTCTATGTCAATGTAAGGGTTGAAAGGTCAGAGTTCATTCTTGACTCAAGTCCATTTAGTAGCTGCTGTAAATACAAATGCAGCTGTGAGAGTGACTAGAGACACATCTGGCCTCTGACAGGGAGTGCATCTAAACTCCTCACTGCGTTATTCTCTGTACCTGTATGCTCATTTAAAGTTTACCATTAAGGTCAAAGCACCGACAACCACCCCATAGTCCTTGTCATATATGACATTTTTGTGTTGGTGCTTCACGTAAACATTTTAAGTGACATGTCTGGTGCAAACGTTGTAGAGAACCTAAACTGCCATGTATGAGCAGATTGAACTGAAATACAAGAATAACATCATTCCGGTGACTGTCAAACTGTAAAATTTCCTCTTTGAACGTCCAACCACATTTATGCATCCTCATCTCTCCATGCTGTTGTTCTGCTCCATGTCATCTTGGTTTCTTCACATCTATACAAAAAAGGTTAGAAAAATCAGCATTGGGCCACTTTGACATGTAATGTTAAGATACTCACTTTCATTTGAGGAGAACAGATCAGATGCTGTTCACCTGTAATATAAACAACTGATGCATGTTAATATGCATCATGCATCAATATAAGGTATTTTGTAGTATAAATTGTGTGAGAGACTAACCCTAGAAAGCTGTTCCCCATATTGTTATACTAACACCACTTAATTATCATTTTCTCTGTAACTGAGAGCGAAAAATTATATCTGCTTTTATTTTTAAGGCAGAAGTGCTTCTCATCCTAACTCCTCCCCTGCTTTGAACACGCACGCGCGCGCTCTTCAGCTTTGCACTGCTGGCATATTGCTTCACACAGATCAAAGACGCACCACACTGCAGACATTTTTACTCCAGAAATGTATTTTACTGCACCAAGTGCAGCTCACTAAAAGTAGTGGTAATGAAAAGTCTTTGCCTGCAGATCTCGGTGTAACAACCAGGTGACGGGAATTGTAAGACACTGTGATAAAACGCATATTAGGGGTGTTATTGTTCAGGCCTGTTGGAGCAGATGCTGTCACTGGTAGCATTATGTTGTTAGACCTGCCTGCAAAGCCTATATTATACATTTTCTGTAGCACATTTAGCTTTGTTTTTATCTCTCAAGATGTAGCTGTCTTTATTTTCTATATTCTTCGTGTGTTATAACATCTTTGTTTGAAATCAGCAACTGATGATAATTTTCATCAGTAAATCTGCCTATTTTTCAATTTGCGTGTGATATGATAATAAAGTAAAATGTCTTTATAATGTCCCACTGCTGTAGGTCACCTTCTCAAATCTCTTGTTTTGTCTGAGTCTGAAACCCAAGATAATAATTTTATTATCAGAAATGTTATATAAACATTAGTGTAATTAATATCTGTTGATTGAATAGTTTATTAATCTTGGTGTAAAGGGTGTGTGTGTGTCAGCTTTTTTTTGTCATCCCAACTAATAAAGACATTACTATTATTTAACACTACTCTGAGAGTGCCACTTGCACTTGTGAACATTATCAAACTGCAAAGCCATGTTAATAAGCTTCTTTCTCTTATATATTTTTATTTGTGTGTTGTAAACAGAAGAGGGGGAAAAAATTAATCACTCTTGATCTTTCATTCTTCACTTGGCAAAAAATTCTGCTTTGGGAAGATTTTAGTGAGTCATGCAGGCAAACTTGCTGCCTGCGTGCAAGACCCAAACAATATGTTGCAGAGACAAAACACCGCCTGAAATGTAATCATGTGCACCTCGCTGTTTGGTTTTAACAAGCCATAGTCTCAACTGAAATGCGACACACATGCTAATGTCAACCCTTCTTTTGTCATGCCTCTTAGCATGACTATGTATTGTTTTCATGTACAGACACAACTCACAAATGTAGCCACACTTTTGCTGTGTTTGACATGTTTTCTTATGTTTTGTTTTATGTTTCCTTCGCCTCTGACAGAGCAAAGAAAAGTTGTCCCCTTTCACCAAAACTCCGAAGCTGGACCGGAGTGAATTGCTGGGGAAGGAAGGGAAAGCCAAGTCTTCCATGAAGCGTAAGCTCTCCTTCACGACCAGTCCGCCCAGGACAGAGGAGCGAGACTCGGACACCGGTAAGGACTGTTACTGCTGCTCCACCTTCCTCTTCTTCCTCAAAGAGCCATGCCGCTGGCTCGCTGCCATGTCCTCACACTGCCTCCTGGTGGCCCATCATTAAACCTTTTAATAATGGTTTTTGATTAGTTCTCTTAGATTTAGTGGTGGATTGTTTAAATGTATTGTAAGACATATTTGTAGACAAATCATTTTAAATATAGTTATATATATCTTTTGACTTTCAGTGTTCTAGTAAAAATAAAAGCCCTAAACCTTTTCTTTATATAAATTGTTCTCGAGTTCCTAGTTTCTGTGGTTCTGCTTTTCTAAGAATAAGCCTCGTAGTATTCTGTAGTCTTGTCATTATCCACAAATCCAATATCAACAATAAATGGATGTGAGGCAGCGTCTGTATTCAAAACCTGTTATATGTTCTTCATTTTTACAAACACACAATATTTTAATATTCATATTAATATATGAATATTGCCCAACAAATGCAGTGTTACCCATGTTTAATAAATGTTAGCTAAAAGAAGAGAAAGTTAGAATGTACAAAAATATAGATTAGTAGTTCTCCTTTACCTTGTATTGTACATTCAGGTGTAAGATGATATGCATAACTTGTCTTTGTGAGACTCCAGAAAACATTCATCATGTTGCAGACAAAATGCTTATTCTAAGTACCTAACTTCAAATTGGAGACATTGTGAACTTTAAGTCTCAATCTTGCCTCTTACTTGTGTAAACACATTACTCTGCTTCTGTCATTTAGTTAGATGTTTAACTGTATGTTTACATCAGATTTGAAACCTAAAAGTAGTTTTAGTTCATTATCCAGCCATAATTACAGTAATGCGTTTGATAGACAGCTTGAGGTTCTGTGTATTTGCCTTCATGTCCTCTGTAGAGAAAAATGTATCGACTTTCTCTGTGTGGTCCTGCATCATTCTGACAGACAAACTCTCAATTTTACATTCCCTGAATATAATTTATTCTGCATGTTGATATAAACTTAAGATAGCATGGAGGGTGGCTGTGACTTCCCAACGGACTTTCCATAGTGCCCCCTCAGGTCCCGTGTTGAGCAGCTGTAGGAAGAAGGAACGTAATCACTCCACTGACCACCTCGGGTCGAATATTCTCTCCCGTCTCCTGTGTTGCCATGACTCATAATTTGTGCGTGGAGTGCGAGTCTGCCTTTTGTGTCTGTCTGTATTTAAGTACATGTGAGATGAGGAGGGTGAGAGTGTGAGCGTTAATGCAGTGCTTTCCCACCCTTCCACCCTCCTTTGCTCTTCCCTCCCTCATCTCTCCCCTCCCCATATTCTCTGCTTTGCACTGTAGATGACTCAGACCCAGGCCAGTCGAGTGAGACCTGGGGAGAGAGATTAGTGCCTCCCTGCAGGATATACGCAGGTAATCGCTGCGGCCTGAACCTCAGCCCCCGTGTCCTCTTCAAATCACTTCGCGCTGCAATGCTGCTGTTAACCACACATGCACGTGTGCGTGTTTTTGCCCTGCATCTGCCCCTGTTACAGCTCACGCATGTCTGTGTTTAGTAACAAACAACTGATGGAGACGGGGTGCTCGATATGTACCTTCTGCACTTGGCTGGCTTAAGAGAATGCTGTATTTTTTTTTTCTCTCTCTTTTTCAAACCTCATGCTTGTCATCTGTTTCTCAGCTTGATCAACGGATACAAGGGGAGGAAGAAAACTGTTATGATTAACTTGCTATTAGAAATGACTTTTTTGACTGTTCTCTAAAACCTTTCTTGGTTTTGTTGCAGATAAAGATGTACCAGACAAGAAGAAGGTGAAAAAAGAGACCGGGAGCAAGAAGCCCCAGGCTCCCAACCTTTTGTTTGGGTACCCTCTGTCAGAGCGCAAACAGATGGCTCTCCTAATGCAGATGACTGCCAACAGCCCAGGTTTGTGTGCCTGCCCTCTCACCTTAACCACATCCTCAAGATGGCTTAGAGTATATTTACTGTTGGATGAGTTGTGCTTCTGAGTATTTGACAAGCATACTTCAAGGTTGTTTGAAAGTAGGACAGTGATTAATATTTAATATGGCTGCTGCAACTGGAGAAAAGGCTATACTTTAACCAAGTTAGCTGACTGAGGTTATTTTTGTACATGAAATTGTAGTTGTAAGACACTTAATGGATAATTCTAGATAATGCGCTGACACAAGTGAGCAGAGGTTTTCTGCTTTCCAGTAAAACCAGTCTGTCAGTGTCCTGACATGCACTTCAGTAATCGGGTTATGCTGGTAATCAGGGAGGCCATTTAAATACACTTTAGTAATTTTGTTATAGTACGTGCACAAGTGCACTTAGAGATAGGCAATTACAAACCTCGTTATGTCTGTACACGTCTGAGGAATTCTCCTGTAAAAATGACAATTTCTGGTTTTACGGGGGTGTTGGACAGGACTACTTCAATTTTGTTAAACTTGGATAGAGCCAGTCAAATGTTCTTCCTGTTTTTATGTCATATCAAATTTATTTATCTAGCACTTTAAAAACAACATCCAGTTGACCAAAGTACTTCACATGGACATAAAAGAAAGAAGCAAAACAAATTAAGATTAATCACAAGGAGATGATAAAATAAAATAAATAAAAACAGAGAGAACAGTAAAACATGATGGCAATTAAGAATCAAACTCTATTGAGCATTAAAAGCCAAAGAATAAAAATAGGTTTTAAGCAGTGATTTAAAAGCAGTGTAGTCCGGGGCTGTTCTAACGTTCAGGGGAAAACTGTTCCAGAGTTTTGGGGCAGATACTGCAAAGGCACGATCACCCCAGCGTTTGTATTTAGCCCTAGGGACCGCTAACAAAAACTGGGCTGACGATCTGAGTGATCTAGATG
>JAUMHL010000010.1:17499398-17538272 GCA_032362345.1 Sandelia bainsii | reverse complement strand
TATTTCAGTGACTGAAACAGGCAGCCCATAGGAAATCACAAGGTCCAGTGTATGACCGTGCTCGTGAGTGGGTCCATACACTGACTGAGTTAAATTAACCTGAGTAGGTTGACATTTCATCATGTCAACCTACTTTAATTGGCTGCTAGCTATAGCTTTCTCTGAATAGATTTGGCAATAAAATGTGTTTTCATCTCATTCATTGTAAGACAGAGCAAATAAGCATGAATCTTAATTCTCAAACTATTCCTCTAATTTATACCTACTAGAAATCACACTCAAATACACTTTGCACATAAATTTAGGCACTTATCTCAACGTGTGACAGGCTTTTGTGACTTCTCTCTTTGCCTGTGCTCAGACTCTACGCCCAGTCACCCCTCTCAAACAACCCCTGTGCAGAAGAAAGTCCCCAGCAGCACCTCGTCTCGACAGAAGGACAAGGTCAACAAGAGGAATGAGCGAGGGGAAACGCCCCTTCACATGGCGGCCATCCGGGGAGATGCCAAGCAAGTTAAAGAGCTCATTAGCCTGGGAGCTGATGTCAACGTCAAAGACTTTGCAGGTATAATGCCCCAGGAGGTGATAATTCTACAGCTTTTATCATCTCTGTATGGTAGCTATTAATGACATAAAAGCAGACTAACAACTGCTGATTCAAAGGTGGTATCTCATGATGAGATAACAAAAACAGTCATCAGTGTGCACTTTATTACCTTCTGTGCATGTTTTGTTTTTGTAAGGTGTCTTTTTTTGTTTTTTTTGTTTCATTTCTCTACCTGTGTGATCTCCCGTACTAACGTACTAACAAAAGTAAAAATCCTCTGAATTTTTAAATATCTCTCTATTGTTATTGTTTTCTGCCCACACCAGGTTGGACTCCTCTCCATGAAGCCTGTAATCTTGGTTACTACGATGTGGCCAAGGTCTTAATAGCAGCAGGTGCAGAAGTAAACACGCAGGGTCTTGATGATGACACTCCGCTCCACGATGCCTCCAGCAGCGGACATAAAGATGTAAGAACTTAACTTGAAGATTGTCCTGTCATATTAATGTAGGACTTGAAAGTAAATTGCACACTTATAATCTCTGACAAAGTCTTTGGAAAGAAAAAAGCAAAAAAAGAAAAAATTTAGTCATGTAACCACTGCTGTGGAGTGAATTGGCTTAATCATCCAAGTCAGCCATGAGTTCTGTAGCTCATATAAACCATCAAAACAACAGACAAAGCCTTTGTCTTTCAATGTCTGTCTGCCACCTAGTTTGGATAGGAGAAACATTTCCTCATCGGGAGAACACGTGCAGCATGTGAAATACAAAATGTTTTGTTTTGTCTGTAGCTTTTACCAATAAGATTACAGTATCAGTTATAATGTACATAAAATTAGACGCCTTAGCTGCAGCAAATTCAGTTGTTTAGGCTAGTGAAAAGTGTCACGAGTGTACAGTACTGAAGACATGTTGGATATAGTTTCTCTAGAGGACAGTTGGTGGCACAGTTTTACATCTAAATTATTGATGTCTTCAGAATTCTGTCAAGAATTCTCTTTTTCAAAAGAGATATCTATATATATTTTAATATCAAGTTTTGTATTGTGTAGATTGTGAAACTGCTACTACGTCACGGTGGAAACGCCTTCCAGGCCAACAAGCGTGGGGAGCGGCCAGTGGATGTAGCAGACTCCCAGGAGCTGGAGCAGCTATTAAAGGGAGAATTGCCACTGTCGGACCAAGATGACAGCTCTTCAGGTATGCAGAGAACGCTATAGTCTTTTGCTGACCCTCCTGTGTCAGCACATATTAACTTTAATATTACTGCACTTTCCTATCCACCACACCTTGTAGCATAATGTTTACATGTTTAACTGTAATACTAATATTATGTAATATTATATAGCATATAAATATACTAATTGGGCAAGTGGGGTTTAAACATGAAAAGTAAGTGTTTTAGGGGCTTTTTCTACCCAAGGACTTGAATGCTGATTTTACAATTAGTTAAAAATATATATTATTGTTTTTCACTTAGGCGAAGGTAAAAAAGTGTAACCTGTTGTAGAGGGGAGAAATCACTGTCATTTTTGTATATTCTTTACTCTTAAAGAACTGTATTTGCATTAAAGTACGTTATATTGCAGTTTTATAATTTGTCTTCTCTTCTCCAGAGTCTGAAGACCCGCCATCTGTAAATCCATCCAGTGTGGACGACAACATGGATGACTCAGATACTGAAAAAGACTCAGATGGCAAACCGACCACAAAAGCATCATCCTCCATACCAGGGCTGGACGAGTACGAGTTCAAGGACGAGGAAGAGGAGGAGGATCTTAGTAAAGCCCTCAATGACAGACACATCCTCCGGAGAGAACTACGGCAGCGTGAGAAGGAGGACAAAGATAGGAATCATGTGGCAGGAAAGCAGGCTGGCAAGGGGGATTCCTCTTCCAAGTTGAAAAAGCAGAAGACTTCTCGTGTCCACTGCAGCTCAGATACCTCCAGTGATGAAAGTATTTCAGAGAAAAGGAACTCACCCACCTGCTCTCAGAGCTCAGAGAGCCTCAAGGCAGATACAAGGTCTAAAAAGGACAATGCTGAGCAAAAAGACAAGGGCAAAGTTAAGAGGAAGAGCAAGAGCCAGAATAAAAACAAGGAAAACCAAGAAGATGGGAAAGAGAATAGCAAAACTTTGGTCCTCTCCCTCGCAACTGTATCAGAGAGCACAGAAAAGGGTCAGGGGGAAGACTCCTTCAAGATGTCTTTCAGTCCTAAAGATGACTCGTCTGTCCACCTCTTCCATTTGTCATCCATCAAGTCTCCCAAACTAAATCACAGCTTTACAGACAAACAAACACCACTCAAACAGGAAAATACTAAGATGTGTGTTTCCATCAGTGACAGTCCCTGTCCGGCTGATGGTGTCAAATACAACCACTACACAGATGCAGACTACTGCACTGAAGGCTCCAGCACCAAGGGGTGTAAGCACAAGGAAAAGAGCAAACATCAACAGAAAGACTCCAGTGTAGATGGAGACGATGGTCATTTGAGCCCTTACAAAGATGGCAGCATAGGAAACAGTATAGACAGTAATGAAGGTGCCTTGCGGAAAACCGACTTAGATGGAAAAGTAGTAAAGAAGCATAAACTTAAACACAAGGAGAAAGACAAACACAGGCGGGAATATGAAGCAGAGCGGAGCCGCCGAAGAGAGAAGGAGGGCAGGAAAGACAGCCACAGGAATTTGGAGTTTGACAGAGAGTTCTGGAAAGAAAATTTTTTCAAAAGTGATGAGACGGATGAACCTCTACCAATGAAAAAGGAAGGTGACGACTCACTTCAGAAGAACTCTGATTCTTCTCCTGTCAAAGATGAGAGAAGCACAAAGGAGAAACACTCCAGCAGCAAGGAAAAGAGGCAGAGAGAGGAGCGAGAAAAAGACAAGCCAGTGAAAAAAGAGCGTAAGGAGGCTGCTGGTAAAGAGGAGAAGGTAAAGGATTCAAAGCTGAGCGAGCATGACGAGAGGCTGGACTGCCACAGCTCGGGGCGGTTTCCTGAGGAGTCACTGCAGAGCAACAGCATGAAAGAAGAGACAGAAGAGAAGCCCATAAGTGGGATCCCAGCTGATCAGGAACAGCTGGAGTCCTCTGAAAAAGGCTCACGCGAGAAAACTGACAAGAGGCTCCCAGGAAAGGAGAAGGATTTAGAAAAAATGGAGAAAAGGCATCTTGACAAAGAAAAAAAGGTTAAAACAGAGCACTCTGACAAAGCTGAACCGCAAAATTCAGTGGATCGTTGGAAAGAAAAAGAAAGAACTGGGGCCATTTCCTCTCACTCGCCTGGAGATAGAAATTACAAAGAGAATGAAAAACTTAAATCTTTATCCACAACAAAAAAGCATGAAGACAGCAGGAAAAATAAAGATAAGTTGGACAAACGGTCTGACAGGGAGAGGCAGGACAGAGAATACAGTGTCGGGGATCATAGAGAAAAGGATCGCACAAACTCTGATAAGAAAGGAAAACCTCTGGAGAAGACCGCAGATCATAGTAAATCTGATCGCTCCAAAGAAAAGGACTGTGACAGGAAGAAGAGAGATAAAATAAAAGATGGAACTCTTTCCTCAAGTTCTCATCTGAAATTACTTTTAGAAGAGAAGAAGAGCAATCTGTCTGAGAGCAGCAGGTCCTTATGTACAAAATCAAAAGAGGAAGTTGTGAGAACACCGGAAAAGGATCGTGACCGTAGAGACCGGGACAGAGAGTCTGATAGACACAAGGACAAGGATAAAGATCGACACAAAGACCGCTCCCAGCAGGCCAAGATCAGCAAGATCAAACTCAATGAGGTGGACGTAGACAAGGCCAAATTAAAAGCCTCGCCAGCAGCACGAGACACCAAGCCAAAAGAGAAAAGGCTTGTGAATGATGACCTGATGCAGACAAGTTTTGAGCGAATGCTCAGCCTGAAGGACCAGGAAATTGAGCAGTGGCATCGGAAACACTTGGAGAAAATCAAACAGAAAGAGAGGGAAAGGCTTAAACAGAGGCCTCTGGCAGACCCGGGGAAGTCCAAGCCTAAAGACCGGACAAAAACAGAACCATGTTTGAGTAAGGAGCTAATGCGGTCCAAAAGCTCTGAAGCCTCTGATGTCCACAGCAGAGATAAACCTCTCAAGGACGGCTCTAGCCCCAGAACTATGTCTCTTGATGGAAAGAGTCTGCCCTCCATCAGTGCAAAGGTCATGTCAGCTGTGGAAAACTGTCTGACCAGATCACCCAGACCAGAGAGTGAACGCTGTGGTGTCATGTCCAGATCAGTGTCCTTAGTCTCTGTCGCCAGCTCAGACGATTCATGTCAGGCCACAACATTAACACCCAGACACAGTGAATATGACTCCGACATGAACCTGGAAGCCTCGGACTCTCAACCTGCATTCCTCCAGTCTTCCCTTGTCATACAGGCAACCAGATCTCCGTCTGTTCACAATAAAGATTGCAACAGTCTTCCAGATGTGCCACAAAATAATCGGACGCTGCTGTCCAGCAGACATGAAACTCCGTACCTCAGAGCTATTCTGGACGAGGACGTCAACTCATCGACTGAAGGTAAACCTGTTGAAAATCTGCCAAACTCCAGCCTACCCACGGAGGAGTTAAGAACAAGGGAGACCTCAGCAGAAATGGAAGACTGCGTCAATCATCAACAATATATGAATTCAGTGGTTGATCAGGTCACAGACAGAGAAGGGAGCACTCCTGGCTGCTTAACACCAGAGAGGTTAAACAAAGATCCTCTGAGTAAAAACCTGACACTTCCACAATCCAGCCTCTCACAAGGTAGTGGCTCTCAAACGGGGTCAACAGACCAGAAAGCTCTTCCCTTTGAGTCTCCTGTTGTGACAGATGTCCAGTGTCTGACAGAGAGTTCACAGGCAGAATGTAGTAACAAGGAATGTGATCAGCTATCTGTAGCTACAGCTTCTCTGTCTGCTGAGCCGTCAGTGCTCACAAACTCAAAAATCTTCCAGCAGAGAGAACCACTCCTATCGTCTGGTGTAGAGAGCCATCAGCAAACCGACACGGGTACCACAGAGGTTTCTGATCATAAAGAGAAACTTCTTGAGATTGCTGATAGACCAGAACAACAAAACATCGAAGCTATTCCTGAAAGCTTCGGGACAGAAGGGATGGGAAGTCCTGTACCATCCACCAGCTCGCACATTCCCAGCTCCACTACAGCGGAGTCTTTGCCAGGTTTTAGAAAAAGTAACACTGAATCCAAATGTTCTGAAGAGAACATTGACTGCAAGAAATCAAGACCTTCCAGTGAACCTGCAGGCCCATGTATTGAAGCTCAGACGGAGCAAAAGGACAGCATTCCCTGTGTAAGCCCTGATCACAAGACTGAAGAGATGACTGATGTTCCGCAGAGCTCAGAGAACAGTGGCGATGCTGTTCCTGATCCAACAGAAAGTTCATCAGTTGAGGGTAGTGTTGCTACTGAGGACTTGTCTGAATTGAAAGCTGAAGCTATGTCAGAGCCGATGGAGGTGACACCTGCAGAAGAGAAACCGGGGTCATCGTTGACGTCAGCTGTAGAAGAACAGAGTCAAAGCTCCTTCCAGCTGACACCTCAGACTGACGTCAGCAGCAATGCTTCAAGGAGCTCCTCTCCACAATGTGGCGACCAGAAATCTGATTCTTTAGGGGCCAAGCTCAAAGTTCGTTCTGCAGAAGAGGAAGTGGACATTCACGTTCCCCATCCACGCAAGAGAAAGATGCCTAAAGTGTTGACCTCACAATCGTCTGCCATGACGCAGCAGGAGAAAGAGAGAGGCCAGCAATCTCTGGCTGCAATTGTGGACTCTTTAAAGCTGGAGGAGATTGAACCGTACCAGACAGAGAGGGCCAACCCTTACTACGAGTTCCTGCACATCCGGAAGAAGATCGAGGAGAAGCGCAAAGTGTTGTGCAGCGTTACCCCCCAACCACCACAGTATTATGACGAATATGTGACCTTCAACGGATCCTACCTCTTAGACGGGAACCCATTCAGCAAGCTCTGTATACCAACGGTGAGTCCCTCATTCTCTTCTCTTCTCTGATTTTGTTTTTAGAATTTCCTGATCAGGTGGTTTCGCACCAGAAATACTAAATAAATGTTAAGAAACCCTAATTTTTCTGTCTCTGTTGTTTCTGCTTGAACAGATAACTCCTCCTCCATCATTACCTGAGCAGCTGAAGGAGATGTTCAAACAACAAGAGGTTGTCCGCATGAAGCTACGACTACAACACAGCATTGAAAGAGTGTGTAGTTATGTTCTCATAGCTTTTTGTTTATTATCTGCAGTGCTATGGTTGGTTGTAGTGTCTTTTGACTTGTTTTGTGTTCTGAAATCCTTTGTGTGATTCTCTGTGGTTTGTCCCTAAACTCCTTCAGAGACTTGAACAGAATATCAGTGCTTCAGTTACATCCAATAATTGCTTTTTAATATCATATTTTTATTAAACCAGTTCCAGATGCACACAGAAACTGGATTTACAATACTGATTTGACTAAATTTTCTTCTCTCAGGAAAAGCTGATTGTATCAAACGAGCAGGAAGTCTTAAGAGTTCATTACCGGGCTGCAAGAACACTAGCCAATCAGACTCTGCCTTTCAGTGCCTGTACAGTTTTATTGGATGCGGAAGTCTACAACATGCCTCAAGACATCCAGGTAAATGACAGAGCAACAGTCATAGGTTACGCTACATATCAGCCTACCTGTGGCCTTTTGCATTAGCCTGGTGTTTTTTATAGTGCGTTTGATTTGTTATTTGTGTTTGGTTCACAGAACGACGACGGCAAAACGTCAGTAAGAGACAGATTCAACGCCCGGCAGTTCATGTCCTGGTTACAAGATGTGGATGACAAGTTTGATAAACTGAAGGTGAGGATGCTGTGATTCAACAGTTATGAACACAAGGTTTAGAATCAGGCCTGGAGGCAGAGCACAGTTTCAAAGTTCTCCCGTTAAGTTTCTTTGTGTCCTTAAAGTTGTCAGCATTGGTCATTTCTTTCAGGAGAATTTAATGTATATGTAATTATTCGTTATTCCTGACAATACAGGTTCACATTAAACTACAGAAAAATAAATATAAAATACAAAAAGACCACACCAAATTAAAACTAAAACCCACACAGTGTTTCCAACAACAAGCTTGTCATTTAGTGGTGTCAGTTAAGGCTTTTATTACATTTTTTGAATCAGTAAATCATCACATGAAATTCCTCAGCACAGCATGAGAAGTATGAACATTGTTAGTCTCACACACACACACACACACACACACACTAGTACTGTGCACTTGCACTATAACTCCATGACAAATGGGACATCAAGGAGACATGATCAATAAAGAGAATTAAAAAATTGCTGAGATTTGTATGAGTCCAAGAGCAGTGGATCAGATTGTCTAGGTAAGAGACGGAAACATTTAGTTGATAAAAAATGACTATTGTATTTTTTCAATAATAACATCAAATATTTGCTGTTCTAGCTTCTCAGATGTGAGGATTTGATGCTGTTTTTTGTGATTATATGAAAGTAAACTGTACATGTCTGGATTTTGGACGTCTGGTCAGACAAAACAAGACATTTGGAGATACCATCTTGGTTGGCTTGGAAACTGTAACAGTTTTTTTACTATTTACTATAATTTTATGGACAATCAGCAGGTTATATGTTACTTGGTCTACTGTTAAATGTCAATTTTGTTACTAGATTTGATCAGAACAAGATGCAGTAGTGTCTGCAGTTTATTATGATGATCTCCATCATGTTTTGTTTGCACTGGACTGTAAAATAAGTTTTTGATTTTTTTTCTCTCCGCCTCCACAGACATGTCTTCTGATGAGGCAGCAGCACGAGGCAGCGGCCCTGAATGCTGTGCAGCGTCTGGAGTGGCAACTCAAACTACAGGAGCTGGACCCGGCCACCTACAAGTCCACTAGCATCTTTGAGATCCCCGAGTTCTACATCCCGCTCGTGGAGGTCAATGACGACTTCGACCTCACCCCGATATGAGCTGTAGGACAGATGTGCTTTGCCACAGAGGCGGCCATATCATAGGCAGCAGCCCGCATGTTCAAGAAAAATGTGAAGCACTTAGGATGTGGTGGTCATAAAAAACAGCACTAAGAAAAGAGACTATTTTACTCCAGAGCTCTAGCAGTCCAAACGGGCACACCCACCAAGTGGACTGACCAGGAAACAGGGATCCGGGCCGCAGATGAAGCCCAGGGAGCCGAGACCAAAAGCTGGGCCCAAAGCTGCAGAAAGAAGCAGAGGTGTGGGCGACAACCACCTGCTGCTGTGCGCAGGGTCACACAACTGAAAGATTTCAATTGTTCATACATTGTGTACAGACTGTGCTCTTAATTTTTTAACTTATTTTATACATAAAAAATTGTGCATTTGTAAATAGCCATGTAATTATTATTTTAAACTTGTAAAAACAAAATAATAGATATTTTGATTGTAAACTTGTTCTCTCATGTTTTAATGGACCAAAGTTGGTTTTTATATCAAGTGTCCTCTTTGTCCGTGATGTTCTTGTTGTTGTTTGCTTAAAATGTTTAAGCATGTGTTAGCTTTTGTTGTGTTTTTTGTTTTTACCGTTTCTTCCTTCCTCATCTGGTGTTATTTGACTTTGGCAATTAAATGCTGTGCATGCGTTGCGTTGTTTGTACTTCTTTCCTAAAAAGCTGTACTGTGGACTTAATTGTGAGGTTTACTGAAGTGTTCCAGCTTTTTTTGCAGCATTGTGTTGTCTTTTTTTGCAGCCTCACTCTTCATGTTTTGTCCATTGTGTCTCGCGCACATTAAAGTCTGTTGTGGCTTCCAAGGAAAAAAAAGCAAACATACTTTTACAGTTTCAATGTGAGATCACAACAAATCCTATTTTTTCAACATAATGCCTTTTTGAACGATGGTTCTAAAAAAATGTCTATTTTAATATTTACTTGTTACATGACTTGTACATATTTGTAATATATAATTGAATAAATTTTATTTGTTGTGAAATTAAAACTGTTGGTTTTGGTGTCATTTATTTTACTGTGGCATAAATTTACAGTTTATTAGCTGTAATTTTTAATTGGATATGTTAAGTGGTGAAGGTTTACTGGTTCCAATTTCTCTAATGCGAGGATTTGCTGCTTGACATTTTTTATGATGCTTAAACTTGACTTTTTAACTGTTCTCTGTGGAAAACCAGAAATTTGGTCATGTCACCTGAAAGGAGGCTTTTAGGAGATTGGTCTGAAAGTGCACTGCAAGTGATGGGGGGCAAAATCCACAGTCCAACCCCTGTGGAAAAATTACAATTTTGGGCTTTGATAATTTATTTCAACTGTTCTTTATGGGGCTGAATAATTGTGCAACATAACCTACATCTTTACTGAAAGAAACCCCAATTAATTTGAAGCACAATGTTTAATTTAGGGTTTTATTAAAGGTCAGAATTATACACAAATATACATGTGCCTAGTCTGATTTTTAATTTGGTGGTGCTGAAAGTCCTGAAATGTATTTTAATTATCCAAGCAAAGGCCCCTTTAACTGAGTACAGCTGGTGGCTTCTCTGTGCCAACATAAAAACAGCTTGTTTGACAACACATGGTACAATGGGAAAGTCCAAGATGCTCAGTGCAGATCTGATAAAGAGGATGGTAGATTTACACAAGGAATGTCCCATGAGATCATTTTTAACAACTGCAGATTTAAGAGCATCAATTCAAAAAATTGTATGTAAATTATTACATAATATAACTGGGAGCTGTAGCCAGGGTGTGAACTGTCACCCTCAGCTAAGAATCAACTTGTTTGTATGGTCAGAAACAACCCAGCAGCCATTAAGGCACAAACCTGCCATGAAGTGGTTATTGCCAAAATGTGTCACTGTCTACAGTCAAGCTAGTTTTACATCTCATCTACATTTAATGTAAAAATACTAGAACTTAGAAAATATTATTTGTAGCCCTAAATCAAATTAGAGAAGACCTTACTTTTGGACTATAAGAAAAGAAATACATTTTTCTATTATTCTATCTACAGTTTTCTATTATTGTATAGACTAATCTATTAAAAAAATAAAAGGCTCAAGATTTATTTCACTTTTTCAAATTCTCTTTTAGCAGTATTGTTCTCGGCCAGTAGATGTCGCTGTACACAGCGCTGCACAACGAGCCGACTCTGACATGAATATTAGGCAACTGTGAGAAACTCACGACAAAAACGTTTCATATACAGATAATGTGGAAAACTACAAAAATCAGAATGAAAGGGTGTAAAGTACATTTAATAAACTACTGGGTTAAAGTTAAAATTCGAGTATCTTTATTTAATACTACTCTACTGCGAGTCAGATATAATTGCTCAACTACATTTATTTTCTTTTTTTATATTGCTGATTCAAATTTTATATCTTGAAACAGAGCGTGTATATATCTCAAACACATCAGTATAAATGTATTAAATGTACCTCCACCCTTTGCCTGCATGCAAATGCCTAATGCATCAGTAATAATATTCCCATAATATATTGGAAACTAAATATGACAATCTGAATGGCGCCATATGACGATTTCACGAGTGATTTTTACTTTTCATTCGCTGCATTTTGCGGCAAAAACCTCTACTTCTGGTCAAACTTTGACCTGTTTGCCACGGTTTACTTCTCCTTCGTTCAAACTTTTCTCTTTTCCTGAATCTGATTCAAATTTACCTGCCGTGTTTCAAGGTGTTTCTGTTCCTCGCCGACCTTCCTCCCCTACAGCCTGGAAGTGGGGCCTATTGTGGCTTTGATGAAAACACATGTAAACGCCTGTGGGGTTAAGTGGCCCCTCAGAGCAATTTCTGTGGCGGCAGAGTTGCTACAAACGAGCGCAGGTACGTGTCACAGCGGGAAGCCCCGTTCAGCTTCACAGCTTCCGAATCGCTCTTTCTCAGCTAATGAGCGCACTCACAAGGCCGCTGATAAGCCTGGAGACAAAGGGCTGTTTAATGGAGTTGGGGGAGGCTTGAAAGTAAAAGATCTGCTTGTTTCAAACACGCCAAACAGAGCCCACATGAGTTGCTTATCAGTCGCCGGAGTGTTGGATAAAGCAAGATAAACGGAGATTTTACGCACAAGACTTTTACGCACTGAACTCGACGGGGAGCAGCTGTAAATTCACGTTTTGTGATAATAATGGTTCAGCAAGGTGGGTCATTCGTGCCCCTTTTACCCTGAAGACACGTATCCGATGTGTGTATGCCCCGAGGCCCGGTGTTTTCCTTCACAGACGTTGGATAGAAAATGGAGTGTGTGCCTTTAAGGCGCCCGACTGCCTGTCGCTTTGTGCTGCGGAGAGACTGACGCCCTCTGGACACACTGGACACTTGAGCGGCGGCAGAACACCATCCTGGAGAAGTTCAAAGAGAGAACAACCACAGTCCCTCTTAAAAAAAGAAAACTCGTGAATTTGTTAACATCGTTGCGGTAAGTTTTTAAGCTCCTCACATCTTTATTATTTCGCTGTTTTTGCGCTCGATCGTGTGGCTGCGTGCGAGTGAAACAAAGTTTTGGTGTTAGCAATGAGAAAAAAAAAGAGAGGTAAAGAAACGCGTTCATGAGTGAGGGAGCTAATGTTCCTCACATGTTTTCTCTCCGTCATGTGAAATGGAACAACGTGCAGCAGAAAGGTGAGGAATTAAAAAAGCCGAGCAACATGATCAGACTCTGCGTCAAAAAGCTACAAATGTTAGAAAAAAAAACATAAGTGAAGAAAGCTGATGTTGCCAGATGTGTGTGAGTGTGTGTTCTTCCACAATGAAACAGCAGTGTTTGCTTGAATGAAATGTAACGCTTTTTTTTTTTTTTTTTTTTTTTTATAAATGTGGTGTTTAGTGAGCTTGTGATTACTCTAAGATAATGCATTTCCATCTAGTCCTGGCTGAAGTTTATAGTGCATATGTATGAGCTCTCACTGACTGTACACATCACATGTTGTATGAAACACTTATATGAAGGGAATAAAAGTAAAACCTTTCACAGTGTGTTGTTTTTATTTTACTTTGTTAGCTGCTAAAACTGAAATGGAAGAAGTGATTGAAAGAAAAGCAGATTATTTATCCAGAAAGATCAAATCTGGATGGGTGAAAAGCAGCTTCAAGTCATTTGAATGTACATTTTCTAGCATGTTTTAACCCTGGTATTCAACTTTTCGTGCTAAAAGTTAGATTTCTGATGTCACACAGACTGTACAAGATACTTTATTAAGCAAACAATGAAGGGGGATGCAGGTAGTTTTTCAGTTGATGGATACAAAGGTTAGAGGTTCAGGTTAGAAGTTCCCCGTATCATATTAAATATTCAAAGTGTAGTGTTTTTTTATTTTTATTATCCCACTTCTTGTTATCTATCATCTATCTACCATTATCTATTATGCACCAAGTTTCAGCTCTTTTCTTGTCTTGTGGAATTTCAGTGATGAGGTTTTGTTTATTTGTCTTTGCCCCTCCCCGTCCCCTGATCTCTGAGGCCCTGTCCTGTGCTCCTGTGTTGGCGTAGGTGTTCCCGGTGTCGTGCTGGTGAGCCATCAGGATGAGGCTCGGTCGGCTGATCCTCCCGGCTGCCGCCACCACCGCTCTGCTCTTCCTCCTGTCAGGACTGCCTCTGACCTCCGGCTGCAACAAGGCCCTCTGCGCGAGTGACGTCAGCAAGTGCCTCATACAGGTAAAAGACTGTGAAGTTTTTATAGTTTAAGCACACGCTCTGTGAGATTGTTGGATGCTGTATGTTGGAACAATTCCACTGTGAAAAATTCCTGTTTTCTAACCTTAGTTTATTTTCTGAAAAACAAACCAAGAGCTCAACCCAAACAACTAACATCTTTCTGGTCTAGCTTAAATTTGGAATTACATACGTGGAGTTCTGACTGTGGAGTGATTAATCTACATGAAACTACACTTACCTCACTGAGGCTACTTGGTTTTTGCAGCAAGACTGTCTCTGATGAGCGCTCAACTTAAGTCATGAATGGGACACTTCTCATACGTAGGTTAAAGCAGAACATTTCTACATAAGTTCAAGCTTTTCATCACACAGTGTTACAGCTGTTTAGTGTAAACACAGCCTGTTGTTTCTCGAATTCAATTCTCCCTGCAGCCGAAGTCAGGTACAAGTTCAAAACAGTGAACAGTCAAAGTCTTGTTTCAATACTACTCAAATTTGCGTGAAACTAGCAGGACAGCACCCACAGCAGCTTCCCTTCGACGTGCAGCTGAATTAGCTGGAGGAAAATATGTTTCAGCTGTTGTTATGTCTTTAAGTGCACGTGCCAGCTTTGTACAAACACTTCAGATAATAAAAACACAAAACCCAGCTGTAGCCAAAGTCAAGTTAAAATCTGCCCGAGTCCAGGACAAGATGGAGATTTGGACTCCAGTACAAAGATGGAAACTGCTGTGAAGAATGCAGATACATTCCTTTGATAATCCAAGTAAAGTCTGGTGAGAAGGTTTTCATAGCGTGAGCTGCAGAGGAGCAGAAATGCACAGTGACCTGGTCTGTACCTGTAAGTCTGATGCTGGTTAGTTTCAGAAGATACTCTCCTGTACCAGGGGACCATTGCTGTGTAATTTTGGGATTTATTTACATGTCAACCCTTTTGGGGTTTTTTTTTTTTTTGGCTTTATGACATCCACTGTGTCACATTTTCCATCGCGAAGTCCAGTGGGTCATGAGCTGAACAGTGTTTTCCCCTAATTTACACACATTCTGTCGGGACTTCTTGTTATTTTTGAGGAAAAATGAAGAAAGGTTTTGGCCTTTCTTTCCACCACCTGTCAAGAGTGTGTATGTGTGAGTATTTAGTGGCCGTGCCTCTCCCATTAACATCTTCAGAGGACTGTATTTAACCTCCGTTGCCATTAACCCTGTCACTGGGACATGTGAGCTACAGGTAACAGTCTTTAAATACATAAGAGTCTTGGCACAGGACGTTGAGCTCTATATGGAAGTGATTGCAAACTAATCAAACAGGTGGCACAGATTTTAAGACAGAAATCAATTAATAGTAATTCTGATAATCAGTCATTTAAAACAGTGATCCAGTTGTGTACATTTTAATAGATCTTGTTTTTGATGGTTAGTTGGGCAAAACAGTTTGGAGACATCTCTTTGTGCTGTGGGAAATTTTGTAAAGCATAAGCTAAATAAAATAAAGACCGCTGATAACTGCAAGTTTCAGTGCTAGTTTTATTATAATTAGTATAGTTATTTCTGTGGATACAAGTACTTACCGTCCACGGTCGACCTGTTAAGGTACCTCTGGGCTCAGAATTGCTGATTGGCTCATTGTACATTTTTTTAGGAATATGTAGCATCTGAGCACAGGGCTACAAACTAATGCTGCAGAGCACGCTTTAGTGTAGTAACAATTGTGCTATTAATGCAATTACCAAATTAATTCGAATTAGTCTTCTTCACACAGACACACTTCTTCTCACTATTCCTATCTGACCAAAGTACACCTTGAGTAAAGTTTATGTCCCTTCAAGGAAATCTCAGCTTTCAGCAGCCGTTAACAGCAGAACAGAAACCTGGTAAATATTATCTTTACTATAGGTAAAGATAAGTCTTAAAGCAGTGACCATCAAAAGCAAAACAAGACCTAACTCCAGGAGGTCCAGCTTTGTACTGTTGTTTTTGTTACTTTAAATTTTATGCTCCTTAAGATTTTGTCTAAGGGGTAAAAATCCACCATAATGCACCTGGCTTTTCATAGGACAATAAGTAAAAGGCAAGAGCTGCAATTAGTGATTCATTTAATTATTGATTCATGTTTTAAAATTATTTTTTTTATCAATCGATTGATCAGTTTTCCTTGAGATAAAGGTAATGTTTTCAAATTGCTTGTTTTGTCCAACCAACAGTCCCAAAATCAAGAAAATCAGCAAATATGTGTAATGTTAGCTTATATTTAATCTTTATCTAATCATGTAATCTATCTTGATCAATTACCCAAACTATTACCAGTGATCATAATAGTTAGTTAATAATAATAAACTTCAGCACTACAGATTAGCACTAACAATTATCCTTTGAAATAGTTTTTTGATTAATCATTTGGGATATTTGCAGAATCTAAGTGACGTCTTCAAATGTTTGATCTGAAGTCCAAAAGTCAAAGATCTTCAGCTTTACTATGATGCTGCTTGAGAAGCTGGAACCTGAGAAAATGGAGAATTGAAAAATGAACGATTTAAACAAGTAATTGATTATCAAAATATTATGAAAACATATCTGTCAATTGAAGAAATGATTACTTTTTGCAGCTGTAAATTTAACCAAGAGGTCTTCTTATAAAAATCCAGTCTTAGTAAGAAATAAAGTCTTTTTTACAGGCTCATTTTTCTCAGTGAAGTCTGTGTTTTCAGGCTTTTATGGCACAAACCACTAACTTCTGTTCCTTCAGTTTCTGGAAAATTCAAACCTCCTTTTCAGCAGAACGTCTGTGGCTCCGCATTTTTTTCCTCTTTACTTCCAGGTGGCTTATTTTGCCTGATGAATCATTGCTGCGGACAACAAACTCTGCAGCTTCCGCGACCTCGTCGACACTAACCCGCTAGCTGTCAGAGGCGAGAGCGATGGTGTGTGTGCCGCGAAGGAGAAAACCTTTCAGCCTCGAGCGTCTCTGTAGAAGCTTCATGTTGCTTGTGATTAGTGGGATCTGCTGCCTTACGCTCACTTTTACGCTCTGCTGCCATCTCAAGTCATTTGTCTGAATTCCCCTAAAGCCCAGAGGGTGGGAGAACATGAGGAGAGGTGGAGGAGGGAGGGGAGGCTAAGGTCAGGAGGAGGTGTGTGTGTGTGTGTCTGTGTGTGAGGGGGGATCTGTAGTTGGGAGTCAGAGATTCACAAGCCGACTCTGCCCAGACCAGGCTGTTTAGCAGGGTGGGGCAGCAGATTTCAAAGTTAACACACAGCAGCGGTTTGCTCTGCAGGCCGAGGCAGCACACGTTCACTTTCTCTCCAGAGTCCCTTTGTCTCGCTGCAGCAGGGCTTTGACTGATTGCAGCGGTTTCCGCTTTGCAGTAAGGGAAGCCTAATTAGAGCTGTTTAAGAGGTCGAGATAACCTCATCCACCTCATTGAGAAAATTGGTTTGTAAGGCTACAAGTAAAGATTATTTTCATTAACGATTAACTAGTCGATTACTTTTATCCATAAAAGCAGCATTGAATTGCTCACAAAATGATTAAATGAAGTAAAAGACATGAAGATGATGACAGTTATTACAATTATTTATAATTACAACCCACCTGTCAGTTAATTTTCTATTTAGAAAAAGGTGTAAAAATAACCATTGCATGTTTCCAGATCCAGGAAGAGAGAAGCACAAAAAACTTCACATCTGAGAAGTTAATAAAGTTTTATTTAATTTTAGTTTAAATGAAAATTTCTTAACGTTGCCCCCAACCAACATCCTAAAAGTGAGTAGAAACTCACAAGTTGTCTTGCATCATTGTTTTTTACTGAACATTTTGTTTGTTTTTTGTGGTCAGTTTGGATCTCTCTGTGGTTGTTTTGTGTGTCTTTGTAGTAGTTGTGCATCTCCATGTGGTCATTTTATGTCTTTTATGGTCATTTAGCATCTCTCTGTGGTACCTTTGCATTTCTTTGTTTGTGTTTTTGCGGTCATTTTATTTATACGTTCATTGTTATTGTTTTTTGTGTCTCTTTGTGGTATTGTTGCACCTCCTTGTGGCTATTTTGTGTCTTTTGTTGAAGTCATTTAGCATAATTTCTTCATCATGTTGCATCTCTTTGTTGGTGTTTTGTGTTTCTTTGGGTGGTTGTTTTTGAGTCTCCTCGTAGTCATTTTGAGTCTCTTTGCAGTTCTCAGCCAGCGTCCATAAAACCTGTTCAGTAAGTTTAACGCGTTGTATTTTGTTACCCATAAACAAAAAAAACAAACAATAAAAATATCAATTATTAATGTAAGAGAGAAACTATTTCTTTAACTACAATCACCTTATTTAACTGAAAGTTATTGAACCCGGCTGTTGTTTAGAAATAGCTAAAGCTAAACTCCTTGCAAAACCATATATTGTTTTTACATTTGTTTGTCACTGGACTACCCCAAAAAAGGAGCAACATGTTAATTAGTGACTGTTGGTAGGTAAATATTTTACCTTTTGGCAGAGTCAGGCTAGCTGCTTCCGTTTCCAGTGATGATGCTAAACCTGTGTTTCTACATGTCTGTTTTTATAGCTCACCATAGAGTCCTAGCTATAGAGATACTTAACACATTGAGAGTTGTATAAATATTCTCATGATGCTGCAAATATATGTGTTTCTCATAATTAAAATCAATTGGATCACAGGAGTAAAGGTGCTGGTATGTGGATTGTTATAAACTTAAGACGGAGCGTGGCTAGCTGTAGCCCCGTGTTGTTAACTTGTTTCATTTCCACAAGATGGTTTAAACAAGTTTTTTTTTCTGATTTGTGAAATGTGAGATGCACGTTTCCCCTGTTGGGCAGCTGTTTAGTTTTCATAATTCTACCTTTGAGAGTCATAATTGCTCGTGGGATCAGATCTCGATCAGAGGTTTGGGGACTGAGAGGCTGATGATTAAGCGAGCTGTGTGTGGTTTTGCAATCCCTCACTGGTGAGTCACTGGAGAGTCTTCTATCAAGGCAGAGGCTGTTTATGTGTAGGAAACGGCTTCTGGGGGGAAAGAAATTTAAAAAAAATACAAAAAAAGAAAGCTATGGGGGGGGGGGGCAAAAAAGAAGAGGAGGGAGTAGAAACTATTCAGAAAAAGGGGGGAAAGTGTGTTGTTGGAGTGAGCAGCCATGTTCTGTTCTCCAGGTGTTTTCTTCTCCCTCCTCCCTCCTCCCTCCTCCTGTGTCCCACCCTCCGCCTCCCTCGTCGCGGTGACCTTGACTTGGAGGAATGTGCTCCCTGTTCAGAGGGAAGAAGGAGGACCTCCTCTGGCAGTCTCACCCACTTTTCAATCCCACCTACATGTTTTTTTTTTTTGGTTTTGTTTCCTTCACTGCCTCCACGTCCCCCTGAGAGGAGCCGAGGCTGTTTTTATGTGTTCGTCGAAGAGTTATGTCAGCAGAGGTTTTATGTTTTTAGCAGTTTGTTTGCAGAAGCTCTTGTAATAATATTATCTTCTTTAACAAGCAACATTGGAAATTCACTGCGATACCTTTTTCTGTGTTTATGAAGCAACGTGAACCGTATTCACACGTTGCTCCTAAATCCACCAAAATAAAAGTACAATTTCAGCAGCCTACAAAAGATGATGCAAATCTATTCTTTCTGAAAATAACATTTAGCAATGTTTCCAACTTGTGATTCCATTTAATATATATATATATATATTTAAAAAATTATAATTCTAAATGTCATTGCAGAAAAACATACCAACAAATACATAATATTTTTACCAATTATGTTTTTATGTGTAATATCACAGATGTTATCTATTATGTTATCATTTTGTGATATTATTGTGTTCCTAAAGGTTTTACTTTGTGCTGGTTTGTTTTTTATGCCCTATTTTATTATAGAATGTAGTTTTGTGTTGTTTGAACCATGAGCTTAATTAATTTGATAGGAATGTTGGCCAGAACAACAAAAAATGAAGTTGTAAAAAACCATAATCATCCTTTGAGCTTTCACTTGAGTATGACATTGTAATAATTATCTCCCTAACGACCTGACGAGTCAGCATTTTGCAGGCTTTGCATATCCACACAACTAAAATATCTTTATTGTCACTCTTCATTAAAAGGACTTGTGGAATAACACTATTGTTTAAACAGTTTTGAGAGAAAATAGTTAAGATAACTGTAAAACTAACTTGCATTTTATGAAACATTCCCTTTGTTTCCTCTGCTGAGCCCGACTTGGATTGTAAAATCATTCACGGAAATAATTTGAATGCTGTGAACATTAACATGTCAGAACCTGCTCACTCCGTGAATGAAAACACAGCGGAGGACTACAGTACACAGTTATCGCTGTGTCTGTTCTGTGGACCGGAGAACATACCTGGACAGATGCCACACATGCCACATGCAGCGGATAGTTGCTCCCTCTTGTAATAGCTTGTGTCCTGTAATAGTTACTGTGCATGAATCAAACCTGCTGCTGATGTTTTAATGGTGCTTCTCCTATTTGTACATATGTCCACATTACGTTATCACCACGTTATCTGCTGTGTGGCGTTTCATATTAGAATTAATTCTGTCCATTAAGCAGAGAGATCTAAAAATAAAGGAAAGTAAAGCCAGTGTAAGTAAAACACAGATGATACCCCTCATTTACAGCCTAAATATGCTGCGGGTGCAGGTTCAGGTCGATGGAATGATATGATATGATATATTGTCATATCTTCTCACCTCTTCTATCGCTGCCCAAATCTCAAACGATTTTCACTTAATATTTTTGCCTTGTTTTATGTGTTTCTGTTTTGCTGATTCCTGTTTTTTTTGTGCGCGCGCGTGTCCCGCAGGAGCTGTGCCAGTGTCGTCCGTCTGACGGGAACTGCTCGTGCTGTAAAGAGTGCATGCTGTGTCTGGGGAACCTTTGGGAAGAGTGCTGCGACTGCGTAGGTGAGTGCAGCATCTACTTTATCAGCAGCATAATTTTAAAGCTGACGGAAAGTGAGTCAGCGTTGTCTTGCAGTTGGAAAGCTTTGCTGTTGAGCCCACGCTGTGATCTGCACTGATGCTGATGACTGTTGAACATCAAACATAAAATTGAATTTGATGTTAACAACTTGTATCTAACCATAACTCTATCATTATATTTAACAGTTCACAACAGATTAGTAGCATCTTTTATCTTCACTTATGAAGACATTATATTGTGTTTTACTATACTATCATTTATTATCTGTAAATACACCAGCCTCCACCTATGGACACACACAGCAGGAGTTAACAGTTGTTGTTCAGGGTTTTTGTGGGTCCTTAAAAAAGTCTAAAATTTAAATTTTAGGCCTAAAAATTCTTAAAAAGGTCTTAAATAGGTGTTAGAAATTATGGATCAGTTGATTATTTTAGTGTCAAGTTGTCCTTACCTAATGTTGCATTAATGTAGTCGGGCTTTTATGTGTTTTCGGGAAAATGTTTACTCTCAACAAAGTATTGCAGCCTATTGGTGCCTGTAGGGATGTAAAAAAGTCTTAGATTTGAGTTGTTGAAAGTAATGTTTGTGTGTCTGAACATATTTAACTGTACATAATTACACAATATATATACTATAAATACAGAATAACAAACAACTTTGCACAACAAAAGTGCAAAGTGCAAATGCACAACTGATCCGTCTATACTGTAGCTTTTTGTAGCATTGTTCTCTTTGTGTACATGTTAAAGTTATGTCTTTAATGATTGTGGCTTTAATGTGGGCTTGTTTAAAAGAAGAATCAGTCTGTGTGGAGTGCTGTTGCTCTGATACACACTGAGTGCGAGCTGAGTGAAGCCAGAAGACTGAATGTGCCTATGTAAGGTGACAGTGTGGAGGTTAACGCAAAGCAGAGCCAAGAGGGCTGCTGTTCACCGGCGCCCAGGAAACGAAAAGGATATTATCAGTACTAACTAGTACCTACACATATGAACAGGAAGTCTTGACGTTATCCAGAACATCAAACTGAAGGGCTGGAAGGGAGAGGAGACAAAGGGGTCGATCAGCTCACATGAGCTTTGACTTTCAGGCTCTTACCAAGGTGCAGTGGGGGGTCCAAAACAACCAGGTTTTTAGAAACAAGTAAACATTTGTTTGGTGAACTCCTCTCTTCATCTGTAATTCACTTCAGACCAGCAGAGACTCTGCACAGATTTAAAGATCGAGGCCACATTGACTGAAAATTACTCAGATGAAAAGCCCTAGTTTTTAGTTTTTGAGACAAAGGACTCCTGAATAAAGACACGTACATGTCCCCCACCTCTCTTACAGAGGAGTAGAACACCCAGACTGAACATGTGTGCATCATTTGGACTCATTTTATATGCAATTATTGTCTTATTTTGTGTCTATTTGCCATCATTTTTTGTCTCTTTCAAGTTGCTTTGTGTCTGAGTCTCTTCACTTTCCATTACATGTCATTTGACATCTTGTTTCAGATGTCATTTTGATCACATTTATGGTTTTTGTGTGTTGCCACCTCCCTTCAGATGTGTTGCTATTTAGTCATTTTAGTTATCTTGTATGAGACATCGAGGCATTTTTCTGAGTTGTTTTTGTGGTCATTTTGATCACATTTTTGTTTCTCTAGTTCTTTTGCACCTCCTTTCAGATGACTTGTGTCACATTCTAATCTTGCTACTGTTTTTTATGTCTTTTATGTCATTTTGTGTGGCTTTGTGGTTATTTTTGCACTTCTTAGTTTTATGTGTCATAAAACAACTTAGTTTAGCTGTAGGAGTGGTTGTTTTGTGTGTCTTTGTTCTCTTTGTGGTAATTTGATTTTCCAGGAATGTTAGCAGTCACTTCATACAGCCCAGCCACCCTGACCCTGCACCCTGCAGGCCATCCAGTAACCCACTCTACTAATAACACGCCAACTATCTATCAACCTCTCCTGCGAGCCAGTAGGCTCTCAGATCAGCTTTGACAGACAGATATTGCTGCACGTGCTGACAACGAAGCTTTATTAAAACCCTTTCATGTGGAACACAAATACAAGCATCTGACACTGAGCTCTGAACTCGCTGCTGCAGCTGCTGCACAGATGTTATGGTGGTGGAGTTTTCCTCTTGGACAGGCTTTTTACAGTACACTGAGGACATATTGTAACTTGGAGTATCAGTATATATCCTGAAACTTTTTTTTTAACACTGCGCTAGTCTTACGATTGCTTCAAGTGAGTTTCCTACATGTTATCTGTGCCAAACGCTGGCCACTTTGAAGTGTGTTTCTGTGTGTGGCTAGAGGAGCAGTAGGGAGAGGACAGTTTGTATTTTAGAGAAAGGGAGGAGAAGGGAGGGAAAAAGGACACGGAGGGAGGACTCGTGTACACTTTATCAAAAACAGCTGCTCTGGCTCTGCTTTTAGCATTGGTTTGTAATCCAATTCCTCTGTCAAAACTCCATTCCCCATTAAATGATTCACCCATTAGCTATAATTCACTTTGACTCATTAACAGGGTTTAGAAAGATCATGTGTGAGGATGTGCTGTAGGGAATTTGTCAAGCGATTACTACTGTTTTTGAAAATTAAATGAAATGTTAAAAGGCCTTAATTAGGATGAGATTCTCTTGACAGCGGTGTGGTTTTACAAAAGTCCTCTTGCGAGTTTAAACCATTTAACCAGTAGACTTGTGTATTTTGGGTAAATGTGGTATTTCCCAATAAACTCCCTGTCATGTCATTGTGCTTAAAGGGTCATTTCACTCAACTGACCCTTTAAGCATAACCTTTAGTAGTGTCTAGACATGCAGAACAGTTTCTACAGAGCCTGTTAGTCACTTTCAACTACAGTAACAGTGACGCTGGACACAGATGTTTCTGTTTAATTCTTGAAAATTTAGCTTTTCACATTTTTCAAACATAGATTTCATTCCCCTCAGTAAAACTATATGAATGGTGGAAATACCACCTAATGTACGTGTGGATGAAGTGACTCTGTCTTCTTCCGCCTCTTTGTATCAGGGATGTGTAACCCCAAGAACTACAGCGACTCTCCGGCCACGTCAAAGAGCACCGTGGAGGAGCTCCACCGCCCAATCCCTTCGCTGTTCCGCGCCCTCACTGAAGGCGACGCACCGATCAACATGATGGTCGTGTCCTTCCCCGTCGCGGAGGAGCTCTCCCATCACGAGAACCTGGTGTCCTTCCTGGAGTCTCTCGACAACCAGCACCAGAACGTGTCTGTGCCTGGCAACAGCATCCACACCAGCTACGATACCCAAGGTAACGCCAGGCTTTTACTTCAGGTCACAAAAACAAAATGTCTTTCACACTTTAGCAGCTTCTCTTATCTATAGTAATTGATATAGAGAAAATAATTATTCACAGGAAGTTGGAGACTGAGTTTTTGATGTAAATTAGAGTAATTGGCAATCCAAACAAACTGTGCTTGTCCTCAAATCAGTACAAAAACTTACTGCAAGTACTGAATGTAAGCACTACTTTAAAGTACTTCAGAATTTTAGAACATGCTACTTTATATGTCAATCCCACATCATTTAGGAGTTAGATGATGAAACAACTGCGCCTACTGATCAGTTTCCTTATTGATGAATCTGGTCATTATTTTGTCAATTAATTCATTGACTTTTGTCAATAACATAGGAGATAATGTTGAACTAGAGGTACCACACTGGGGTTGTATGCCTTCGCCAACCAGAGAAGTAGTAGTTTACATACGTGCCTGTCCAAACTCTCATTCTAAGAAGTTTATGCACGAGTCTAAGTGGATGTTTGTGGCAAATTATTATTAATTTTAATTAACTGTTTGACATGTATCAAACAGAAATGTAAGTCCAGATTCTTAAATTTGAGAATTTTCTTTTCCCTTTATATCGTCCTTTGAATATTTTAGAGTTTTGCACGCTTGCTCACAAAAACATCTATTTCTGGATATCTCCTTGGCTTTGGAGACTTGTCATAGGCATGTTCAATGTAGAAATGATAAAGAACAAGTGTTTGTTGCAGCCCTGCAGGAGAGAAGTCATTCAGAGCTCCTGATGGACCCAAATAAAGAAAAGTCTTTTGCTAATGTTCAGACTCCTGTTGGTTTTGTTTGGTGCCTCCTTTTGGAGTGACCCAGCCTGACCCAGAGTTGAAGTAGACTGTAAGGTCTAAACCAGATTAGGTTGTGTCATGTTTTCTTTATTTTAAGGTTATAGGAGAGTAAGAAAATCACCAGTTTAGGGAATCTTAACTGGAATGAAAGTGCTGCTGCCATTTTTTTTATTTTCATTCGCGGCTGTTTTGGCTGTCTCCCTCTCAGCCAGTGAAATTTTCTGTGAAGACACTCGTAACAGGAGCGTTCCCACAGAGCTGAGCAGTTAACTCATTTAGCTCACCAAAACATATGGCCATACTTATTTACAGCAATTTCACTTTAACCCCGAAGTAAAAGTAGGAACGCTGAGGGTTAAAGGTAATTACTTGGGGCTTGTTTTCTTAAACCACGTTTACTGGATTTGTGACTCAAGTCTTCTGCTGCGCCTGTGCTTTTTTCTTTTTCTTTCAGAAAACATGTGCACGGTGGTCTACTTTGATGACTGCGTGTCTATACGCCAGTGCAAACTTTACTGTGAGTCAATGGGAGGATCCAAGTACCGCTGGTTTCACAACGCCTGCTGCCAGTGCATCGGACCTGAGTGCGTGGACTACGGCAGCAAGGCTGTGAAGTGCATGAACTGTCTCTTCTGAAATGTGGGAACATGTTGGTACCAAATGTCTGGGCTGTACCAGCGGACTGAGGGCAGAGGAAACTATGACTGTTATGTGTTAGCAATCCTCACTTACCTTGTAAAATACCCCCTACACCCCTCCTCCTACCCCTGCAAATTGTTTTTATTCTGCTGTTATGTTTTACTGTATATTTTTAGATATGTTTTTTATTAGAGGTGTATATGAATAATGTATTTTTACAATTATGGTCTGATAAATCCCAGTCTGGTGCCAAATAAAGAAAAGTTTGGTGACGTGGACTGTTTAGTCTCACTGAAATGAGCTACAATTATGTGTAAAAACATGAGTGGATAGTAAATGTTTGTCTTCCCAGTTGCCTTTCTCCCACTCTAATCTTAGCGTAGTGTTGCCCAAGCCAGGAAACGCATCATTTCCTGGGGAAACAAAGTTGTTATTATGCCATTCTGATGCACAGGTGTTCGGTGCTCAGTGACCGTCTCATGCAAGCCGTGGGGGGAAAGTGAATGGTTATTGATGCCAGTCTCTCACCGCCACACACAAATGCTCTTTGTAATGCCAGTGCATTTCCAAAAGGCAACAGGGTGCCCTATCATTGATTCTGTTCCCAATTGGCATGCAACAGCAGTTTGCACAGACTAATGCACCAGACACACAATGAGACCTTGTTTGTCTTTCTTCTTTTTTTTTTTAATGATACTGAATCACAACCTCATTTTGTCACTGCAGCTGTGTGGGTTGCAGCAAACGCTGCCAACAAAGATCAGACAACCAGTGATGGAAGAAATAATCAGATTTTTTTATATATGTAAAAGTGCTAATATAACAATACTCTTATCTAATACAAGGAAAAGTTCTGCATGGAATATCTGTAAGTATTATGGGAAATGCACTTCAAGTATCAAACTAAAAGTGTTCATGACATCTCATTCTGACATTATTAGATTCTTAATGCTGACTAAGCAGCATTTTACCAACTTTATCCACAGTTAGATAGTTTAGTCCAATAAACAAATCTTTTTTTCAGCTTTTCCATGGAATTTTTGCACTGTTTTATGAAATGCTGAGCATGTTTTATATATGAGCAAAAATTTATTGAAATTAAAGGGGGTGAGAGGTTTTGAGTACAAATGTGTCTTTGGTGAAACTATTAACGACTCAGAGACATGCTGAAATGATAGTGTCACTGATTTTCTGTAGTGGATTGCAGGCAAAAAAAATGTTGGTTACCACTGGTTAAATCTTTTATAATGTCTTGTATTTTATATGCTTATAATATAACTTAATTATAACTGTAAAAACACATCCACTATAATAGAAATGATTGAACTGAAATGATTGAAATAAAGTAGCATAAAATAGAAACACACAGATATTAAAAGTTCCTGAAAGTCCTGTCGAAGCACAGTAATTTTTATAAATGTAGATACTTTCCACCACTGCAGAAGACTAATCTGTTTCAAATGTCAGATGATGGCCACCAGGACTCTGGCTACAACCACAGGATTTGGGAAATTGCACGATTCAGAATAGCAAGTGGTTCCACCAAATTTAGATTAAAGTTGCTTAAAAACAAAATATTATTTGACAGTTTTTCTTGTCCACAAGCTTCAACAACAGCAAACCGGTGGTTAAAATCAAAATTAAACACAATCTCTTCCAGATCAATCCCAGCCAGTAAACCTGCTCAGTCTGTACAGTAGAGGTGAGGCGTCCAGCTCATTTCTAACTACATTTCCCATTATGCACTTGTGCTGCAGCGCAAGCGCAGATTGGTTTATTTGGTAAACGAACAGCCGGAAGCTGCAATCTGAAATTGACCGAACTGGATAGTACTTGGTAAAGTTTCTTGTCTGTTGTATTTTGCTTGTTTAGCGACAGTACAGCTGTTGCAAAATAGAGTTTAGTGCCTGTAGCTAATTATATATGTTATGTTTGTTTCGTGTGGACGACACAGCAGCTTTAATCGTAACGGATAGGCTGGCTAATCAGCTAGCTTAGCGGGTTGGCAGCTAGCTAAACTAACGTTAGCATATGGGCCCTTCCATTCAGAAGAGAGCTTCAGTTATATGACTGATTTTGATGTTAATGCACTAAAATTGATTAGCATAGAATCCAAACTTACTATCTTAATAGCAAGGTGATGATATGTTAGGAAAGTTTTATTCTCTAAATAGCATATGTCAATAAAATAGTGAGGATAATCTGCCCACAGCGAAGGAAGATTAAGGTAGACAGTGTTTATTAATAGTTTTGTTTCCAGAATTCAACTAAGACTATGATAGTGAATACTATTATGTTATTTTGCATCAGTCAACACAAATATCTTCTTGACACTCCGTAGCATGTTGGGGAAATCGAGGAAGTGTTGAAAGTAGTTTCTACAGTATTTGGCACCCGAGATCTGCAACCTACTGCCACTTAGAAAAACACATTTCAGTGATTTGTACAGTAAACTGGAAACTTGTGCTGTTACATAGGTTGTGAGGTGTTATTCATTTTGAACCACATTGCAGTAGTAATGTAAATGTTTCTACTTCCTGTTACATGTACAAGCTGAAGGCTGATGAGTTCCCATTTTTGCTTTATTTAACAGAAGCAATGCAGGCTGCCCTGTGTTGTTTCAAATGCTTGTTGACAGGGGATGTGTAATTACATGCACATCACATACCACATCACATGCCTGCACACTGACTCCAAGCCTGTTCAAAACCACAACAAAAACATTAACAATTCAAGATTGTACATCTCAAGAAGCATAAGTACTAAGGCAGTACCTCAAAATGGATTTATAAAACGGAAACAGAAGACCTTTATAATGTACATTAAAATGTACAGGAAGTGTCCTGGATGGACATAAAGTCGCTTCAGAAATCTGCACATACATGCATTGTATGTTACGCTTACTATGCACAAATGTGTGTGCTGATCAAGGAGAAGATGAGATCAACATCAGCAAGCTGTACTTTTCAATAAGGCTACACTTGAACTTGCAAAAAATGTTTTACTTCCTATTCCTGAATGTTACATTTTCAAACATAACCTCATCTACAGTCATTATGAATTTTTTTGTAATAAATATTTCTGTGATAGATTTAGAGGACTGTAGTATGTTTCTGCTGACTGTAAATGACAAATGTAGAAAAGTGGATTATGTGATTGTTCATATGGCAGAGCCCCATCTGGTGGGTGGACATTATTGTTGCAGTTGTACGTGAGGTCATCATCAAAATATTCAGGAAAGAAGACTAATAACATAATAATGAACATGATTTAAACCTTTACTACTTATAGAGCACTTTTCAAAACAAAGTGTTTTACTTAGTTGAAACATGATTAAAACATTTTAAGACTGAGCTGAAGCAGATACAATTGTTCTGTTAAAACTAATGCATAAATGACATAAGTTTTGATAAGTAATATCAAATATGACACTTATTCTGCATTTCTAAACTTTGTGTGCAAAGTTTCCTTTCACTTTATGTAAACATAGCAATAGTTGTTTCTCACATTCAGTAGTGGGACTTAAATTAAGGTGTTTTGTTCTTTTTTAAAGCAAGAACTGTTTATTGCTATTTAGATCTCCATTTGATGGCACACAAACAGTAGTTCAGTCACACATACAGGATTTAACATACAATAAAACTGTATCAGATCAACTGCAAACACCCAAGTTGAAGATCAGGTCACCAGTTGCAATGAGACACTCAAATTTTAAATATCCTTTTAGGCTAATTCATTAAATCTCTGTAGTGAAAAGTACTTCAAAACTAGGTTTACAAGTTCTTTTGATCACTTTTTGTGTGAATTGTATCAAGTCAAAACAAGATAAAATGTACAAAAAATTTAATTAAAATTCTGAGACTCAGTTTTGGCTGCTGCCTGTCATATAAGTGACACATGGATGAAATGTGAAAAATGTGTTCTGCTCTGAGCTAGGCGGAAAGAATATTGAAAGAATCAACGTGAAAACTGAACCACACTTCTGCAGGTTTATCTGAGAGGTTGAGTTCGTTGAGTTTGTCAGTATCTTGTATTTCTGCTATAGCTGCAGGTGTGATGGAGAGGTGATGTGCCAGTCAGAGGAGTGATCAGGTCAGAGCAGCCATGACCGAGTGCTTCCTGCCCCCCAGCAGCAGCCCTGCTGAGCAACGCAGGGCTGAGCACCCAGGGGGGGTGGCCCGCACCCCAAGCTCTGAGGAAATCAGCCCCACAAAGTTCCCGGGGTTGTACCGCACCGGCGAACCATCACCACCTCATGACGGCCATCACCATGAGCCGCCTGATGCCTACGTCTCAGATGATGACAAAGAGCACAGCAAGAAGAAGAACAAGTTCAAGAAGAAGGAGAAAAGGAGTAAGACATGATTTATAATTTAAACTTAAAAGGTTCAGTATTTACATTAGAAATTTCACCTTTACGAAAAGTCTCAACATAAGGTAACGTTTTAAGTTTTAAGGTATTTTTCAAGCTTTGTCAAAGCTGAGAAGAAAATATTTTTTCACACTAGCCTAAATCTGTAATATTTCTGTTGACTCATTAATACATATTTGAGTATAGCAACATGATTGGTATGATAATAGGTTGTTGGTTGTATGCAAAACTGCATTTTTGCTCCCCTCTACTGCAGCACACAATATTGTAGTGTAGTAGCACCTTAATTATAAGATATTGGTATTTATTGTTTTATTTTGGTATTTTGGCAACATTTCTTAACACCAGATCTACTCAGTTAATATATAGTTAGGATGCAGGAGAGTAGTAATTTCGTTATAGGCAGCATCTGTGAAAAGCTTTTTTCTTTTTGCTCTGAACATTGAACAAAGCCCATGCATGTGCACAGTCCATTATTCAACACAGTTAAGTGTTCACTGTTAATTTAGTGTAAATGATTGTAAAGTTCTGTGGGAAAGCTACCGCATAATGCACTGTATCATGGATACAAACACACTATAATGATGGGCTTGGCAAGATAGGTGTCCACAATAAAAATATAAAAACAAAATATTCTTCTCTTTGTAGGTTTCAATGTGATCATAATTTATGCTTGTGTGTTGCGTGACATGTATAGGAATTAAGGAAAAGCTCCATGTTTGTGTTTTATTCACAACAGGACAGTAACACCCAGTTAACAATAGAGTCGTTGTGAACTGAATACCATTGTAATGCAGTTGAACGCCTCCACCGTTGTTGCTGTCCTGTGTGTAGCAGTGAGAAATCTCTTCTTTGCTGAAAATATTTTTCACTGAGTGGTTGTCAGGTCCTTTGTCCACTTTGTATCAGGGTTTTTCCATGTCTGTATTTAGCTCCTACACCAGTGTGCGGTGGGAGAGAGGAAGAGATGGACAGTTTCAGGGCACACCCAGAGAGCCCAGTGAAGGTGTGTCTTAGGCAGCGATGTGATACACAGGGACTGTTCTGGGGAAACCCAGAGTAGAGACGATTAGAGGAGACAAAAACTGTGAAGAGGCCACTAACCGTACTTTGATGCAATTTTATACCCGTTTGCTCTGAGGACAAATATTTATAGTGAGTTTGCTCTGTAGAGGAGAGGCGTAAGGTGCAGTGGGAGCTATGCTAAATTAGTGGCTGACCTCTTTTCCAAGTCCCCATTCTCCCCCTCCTCTGTTATCATCTCTCTCACACATCTCTCCTCCTGTTTCTGTTTCACTGCTATGATAGTTCTGTCTTATAGGAGAAATAAGAAAATAGCAGTGCCTCTCCTCACATCATCTGTTTTTTCCTTCTCTTACTGTTTCTTTACTTTCTCAGCGGAAGGCTACGCTGCCTTCCAGGAGGACAGTTCAGCAGACGAAGCGGAGAGCCCATCCAAGATGAAGCGCTCCAAGGGGATCCATGTGTTCAAGAAGCCGAGCTTCTCCAAGAAAAAGGAAAAGGAGAAGGGCCCCAAAGAGGACAAGGCCAAGGATAAGAAATCTAAAGACCTGACTGCTGCAGATGTGGTTAAACAGTGGAAAGAGAAGAAGAAGAAGAAGAAACCAACAACAGAAGCAGAGCCAGTCCCAGTGGAGACCCCCACCTTCAGGCCCATCTTTGGAGCACCTCTGGCTGAAGCCATAAAGAGGACGGCTCTGTATGATGGCCTCCAGCTGCCAGCCGTCTTCAGAGAGTGTGTGGACTACATTGAAAATTACGGCATGAAGTGTGAGGGCATCTACCGGGTTTCAGGTACAGAAACCTTGTGACTCTGTTGGTTTGTCTCAGGAAAAACTGCTTATAAAAGCAAAAAGGGGAAAAACCATTTTATTTGTGTAATTGTTGATCTTCTCTCCCTCTCAGGTATGAAGTCCAAGGTGGATGAACTAAAAGCATCATACGACCGTGAAGAGTGCCCCTGCCTGGAGGAGTATGACCCCCACACAGTTGCTAGTCTCTTGAAGCAGTACCTTCGCGAGCTGCCAGAGAACCTGTTGAGTCGAGATCTGGCCCAGCGCTTCGAGGACGCCTGTGGTCGGCAGGTGGAGGCCGAGTTCCAGAGGCTGTTGGCTGAAGTGTCGCCGGAGAGCAGACTTCTCCTCTCGTGGCTCATCACGCACATGGACCACGTCATTGCCAGGGAGGCTGACACCAAGATGAACATTCAGAATATCTCCATTGTCCTCAACCCAACAATACAGGTCAGAGAGTGAAGGCAGATAAAGCAGAGTAAATAGAATTTGAGATGAATTGAAAAAGATAACAGAGGAAAAAATGGGCAAAAAGCTGATGGTAAGGCTAATTAAATATCAAAAAGAAAAATGTGAATTTTGCTCTTCTTCAGCTGTACCTAAATATAAGAAACCTCCCCATAGCAACAAATGAGCAGATTTTTATTGGATCAAACAGTCTGTTCGTCTCAGAAATCCTGGCCCAGTTTAGTGAAGCTAATTTATCCCCATCGGGGACAGTCTGTGTGGATGCTCCACTTTATCTCCACCAGCAGCAGCAGTAGCCACAGCACTGTTAAATAAACACTTCTTTCACTTAATGAATGGGGTCTAGGGTCAGTTTAATCAGGCTAAGTAAATATGTAGGAATTTGTGTTGTGGAGAAATTGGTGGTGTGACACATAGTCACCAAATGCTCTGCAAGACTAGGTGCAATTTGTGCATTGCTCTATACAGTAGCTCTGTGTTTTGTGTTTACCAGTTTTTTTTTACCTTGCATTTAGATTGGGAATCGTGTTCTTTACATGTTCTTCACCCACGTGAGAGAGCTGTTTGGTGACGTAGTCCTGAAGCCAGTGGTGCGGCCACTCCGCTGGTCCAACATGGCAACGATGCCGGCGCTGCCTGAGACCCAGGAGAGCATCAAAGAGGAGATCCGACGACAGGTGGGTTCAGTCTCACTGCAGCAGTTTAACTAGTTTATTGATTGACTCAGTTGATAAACAGAAAATTTTGAATCATTTGGGAAATGCTTATTCCTTTTCTTATCAGGAGTCAGATGATTGATCCGACTTCCATATCTGTCCATTTAATATTAGGCTACAATTAGAGACAAGTACAAATTGTACACACTCTACAGCAAACTGTAAATGAGTGACCTTTAGGAATGCTGGAATACACACTTTACATAAGATGTATATGTATTTTCATATAAATGAAAATATTGGTTTGCTTAATATTTTTTTTTAGATCCATTGATACTCTAAAGCTATTTGCATACATCACTTGGGTCTTTTTTTATTTAAAGACTAAAACTTTCAAGTCATGAAAATATATTACAGATTAATTAATATTGAAAAATGATCGTTATACAGCTCTAATTCTTTTTTCGTTCTTGAGTTAAGACACTGGACGCAAACAATTTGCAGAAGTGCTGCTGCCTTTTGATCCCGGTTTATGATGCTGTTGGTAAAATGTGTACATGAACTATAAAATGTGAGTCCTCATTGGATATGTTTCTGTTTCTAAGCTAATTAAAATAGTTAAATTAAATATTTTTTTTGTAACAAAGCACAAGCTAAAGTGTGACACAGAAATGCAGCAAGAATTTAGCAAAGTAAGCTTCTTCTGTTTATAGTACATTGTCTTGTCAGTACAAATCTTTATCTTTGCTTGCGTTTCACAGTGAGCTGAGACTTGACACTTGTTCAGCTTATGTTGCAGATGTTGCTGTCACTAGTTTGTGTGTGTGTGTGTGTGTGTGTGTGTGCATGCATCACACTACAATATACAGTCAACACAAACCGGAGACACTTACTGTGGTGCAGATATCTTTAACTTTACATTCACATCTTTGTTTGAGAGAAAAACCTTGGTGGCTCATAAATGTGACTCTAGTAAAAAATCATTTGGTTTCTGTGCTTTTGAAAGGAAAGATACAGAAATATGATGTTTGTAATATAATGTAAAATAATAATAATACTTTATTAATCCCCTGGGGAAAATTCTTATAGACAAGCAGCCCCCTTAAGGCGGGGTTCAGTGTCTTGTCCAGGGACTCTTCGACATGTGGCCAGGAATTGGGGGAACCGGGAGTCAAACCACCAACCCTGGGGTTCGTAGATACCTGCCCTACCAACTGATCCATGGTCGCCTCCCTTTTTGTTTGTCACTCGAGGACCACAGGCTTATTTTGCCTAATTGCGATTATAAAAGAGTCACTAAGAGTTTTTTAAAATGAAAGGATTCAACCACAAATGTGTTTTCAGGAGTTCCTACTGAACTGCCTGCACAGGGACCTGCAGGCAGGCATAAAGGACTTGTCCAAAGAAGAGCGGCTCTGGGAGGTTCAGCGAATCCTGACGGCTTTGAAACGCAAGCTGAGGGAGGCCAAACGCCAGGTAAACTGTGTCTGGATATTATTTGTATGTCAGCGTGGGTTTTTTATTCTGTTAAGAACAGTTTTAATAATTGTTTTCATCAAATATTTAGCTAACTTAATTTATACCAGTGAGGGTAGCTTAAATAACACACACACTTCAACAGCAGCACAAAGTGCAGCCTCCAAAACCATCATTGGTTGATCTTCAAAACACAAATCTGACACAAATCTATAACAGAACTGTATTAGATGCACTTTCTTATTTGTATTAGCTTGGTATACTTAGTAAACAGAGTATAATGCAGCCTAATAACACTGGTAACACCACAAACAACAGCTGGAAAAAAAATGACAACAGAGCTGAGATTACACTTCCCCTACTAATGTCTGTGCAAAACACATTTGTTAGTGTTGAGCCTAACTCTATTGTGCTTTTGCATCTTTCCTCTGTTGGCTCTTTTTAGGAGTGTGAGAGTAAAATAGCCCAAGAGATAGCCAGCCTGTCAAAGGAAGATGTTTCAAAAGAGGAAATGACTGAGAACGAGGAGGAAGTTATCAACCTGCTCTTAGCACAGGTGAGTCGGTCAAATAAGCGGCCTGGTAGCTCAATGGGATAAGCATCAGACTGGGACGCAGAAGGTGGCAGGATCGAATCCCAGCCCAGACCCCATACCAGGTGTGTCCTTGAGCAAGACACTCAGCGCTAGCTCCCCGGGCGCCGCCAGTGGCTGCCCACTTCTCCCCCCAAGGAGGATGGGTTAAATGCAGAAGTTTTGTTGTAACATATAAATGTGATCAATGACAATAAAGATGATTATCCTTATCCTAATCACAAAAATACACATTTTCAAGGATATGCTCAAACCTGTAAAACTGTCATGAAAGCCTGAGATTATTTGTAAATATTCTTACTCGTAATGAGCTCCATTTGTGTCAAACTGAGCTGGAATAATTCCCAGTTTCCCCCATTTCTTCTCCATAATAAGGAAAATGAGATCCTGACGGAGCAGGAGGAGCTGATCTCTCTTGAGCAGGTGCTTCGTAGACAGATAGCTACTGAGAAGGAAGAAATCGAGAGACTGCGGGCTGAGATTGCAGACATACAGAGGTAAGAGAAGACTGAGACTGTTTTGAATATTCATTGTCATACAATGAAGAACAGCCATTACATGCGGTAAATGTCTCAACTAACCCAGCATTGTTTTCCTCAGTCGGCAGCAGGGTCGCAGTGAGACAGAAGAATATTCATCTGACAGTGAGAGTGAGAGTGAGGATGAGGAAGAGCTGCAGATGATTTTGGAAGATCTGCAGAAGCAAAACGAGGAACTGGAGGTGAAAAAACAATTTAGCACGTACTGCAATAACTGTTTAAAATAATTTCTATAAATGTTGTTTGACCAAAGTGAGTTCAAATAGAGTAAAATCTAAAAGAGTATGTTCTTGTTGATAGATGGACGCTGAGTTTGAAAAACTTCAGGTGTAGTTTTCCTTCTCTTGAGGCTTGTTTAGGGCAGATTTTAGCAATGTAGCATCTGCACCAGTATACGTGGAAGATAAAAATTATATGAACACATCTCTAACGGTAATTAAGGTAGATAATGTATGTAAAAAGTCTGCACAATCTGAAATCTCAACATATTTCTTTTCTCATCATGCTACATTATTTCTGTTACAGTTTAGGTCTTTTACAACTTTACAAATCTAAAGGCACAATCCTTCATAGAAGGAATAATGTTAAGTAATGCGACTGCATTGTCCTGATGCTGCTTTTTTACATACATAGGCAATACATAGTCTGTCAAACTGTTTATTTGTGACATTAGTAATACACATTTAATTCCAGGTAAACTGTATTTCATAAGGACTGTCTGGATTTTGTTGCCCTGTAGAACAAAAACACTCACCTGAACCAGGCCATCCATGAGGAACAGGAGGCCATCTTGGAGCTCCGCGTCCAGCTCCGCCTGCTGCAGAGCCACAAACTGCAGCAGGAGCTGACCGTCCAGCCGCCAGCCGAGCAGGCACCTCCCACACAGCCGAGCCCGGAGGCCTGCAGCGAGGAGCAAACCAAACGCTCCACGACAGTGGTGGCTGCCAGCGCAGACACGGCTGCCTCGGCCAATGGAAAGACAGCTAAGGATCCTCCAAAGCCCTCGCCGAGCAAAGACAGAAGAGACACCAACATGTGAGATGTCAGTGCTGCTGCACGTCTATGCCGCTGGTCAGTTGTCCTGTAGCGTCACTCATTATCCACTGGAGATTTTACATTGCTGGATCAATAAGTTCATTAGTCACTGTGTCCCCCAAGTGGCAGCCATGGAAAATATCTGTTACACTGTCTTTGGTGTCCTGGCTCAGCACATATGAAATAACGTGTTTACCATTTTCCCCTGCAAAACACAAACACACATACAACATAAAAGTTGAGTAGCTGCTGTAGCAGACATCTGTCTTCTCTTCTGCGAGAGACTAAGTGGGGTCCTGTAATCAAATCCACAGTGCCAAGCCTGTATGAAGGAAGAGGAGGGGAGATACATGGCATGAAGGGATTTATAAAGCAAGTAAGGGGAACAAAGCATACATTTATTTTTTACATGTAAGGGCTTAAGAAATTATCAGTCCACACACTCTCAGTACCTTCGCTAAATTGAAATTTAAGACCACTGTGCCATGAATGAAGATGCCAGGCTGGACGAGTTTCCCCTGAGAACCACTAACATAAACAGCTCTTTGAATAATGAAGAATTTATAATTGGTTTATCTATATATTATATATTTAAGTAGTATTCTGAAGAATATGGATGACTATTCAAGAAATATGATTTTAAATGACAACTTTTTAGTAATATATGAATATATGTATAAATATATTGTAGACCATTTCTTTGAACAGCAGACGCACATAAACACAGTGGCGTTGTACTTCACAACTGACCAGTGGATGAAAACATGAGCTGCAAACAAATGCGCAACAAGAGTGTATCCATCACTGCAGGATTTGACAACGTTTTGTGAAACCACACAATCATCTGTTATCTCTGTGCAAACAAGGAAACGTGGAAAATGACATTTTTCTTGTTTTGTAATGGGATAAGAAATGTGTAGTGATGACTTTTTGTCTCCAGAATGTGTGCAGAGACACACATTGTTGTGTATTTGATTGTGTTTTTCACTCTTGATGTGTGGAGTTAATATTCATGGCTTCAGTTCGAGGAGAGTAAAAGCAACACACAAGTCAATCATTTCAATTTTCATGTGATTACTGTCAGTTGTTCAGTGATGTTTAATAGCGAAGGCGCGGCCTGACTTACTTAACATTTCTGTATATGATTGTAAGATTGCAAACATATTGTATTTTCAGCTCTTATGTTGTCATATGTTCTTTTTTTTTTATTATGAATGGACCTGTATGGAGTATGCTAGTGTGACTGTGCCTGCTTTGGTCACGGGCAAATCTAAGCAATCTCATCTGGACTCATAATTCAGTGTGTTATTAATTAATCCTGTGACTGAAACAGATAAATGCTAGATCGGGTTCAGGAGCTTCTCATAAGGTTATTTTCATATTGTTCCAAGCTTTTGTAGCTTATTGTTGCATCATGCTGTGAAGAATAAAGTGTCAATCCGAGTCATTTATCAGAATCTGTTCCTTTCTCTGACACAAATCCTCATGTTTACCTTTTTTGTTCAGCTCTGCTTGGCTGGAAGAGTAGTCTATATTTAGTAATTCCCATTTTCCATTACACACTCTATGAATACTTTCTTCCACAATTTAAAGACCCTATAATAAATATTTAAATTAATTTGAAGTAAGTAAACTGTATAATTACAGTTTTTCACTCTCAGAATCAAGGATTTAGTATTTAAGAGACACAAGAACCTCCCGACTTTTTCTCATTGCCTTTACTCGTTTCCTATTTGTAAAGTGGTCATGTCAAATACTACATAATGAGCGAGAAGAGACTGGATATAGGCAAATCATGTTTCAAAATTAAAGCCTTTCTATGACTCACTTGAAATGTATGAGTTCCCACTGTGTGTTGACCTTTCTGACTTTATATCTGAGGTGGTGGGGAAAAAAATTGAGTCAATGTTTTAAATTATTTGAGGATTTTATTTTAGTCTTTTTATACTACTTATACTGTACATCATCGTCATTTTGGGAGGAAATATTGCATTTTTGCTCCTATAAATCTATTTCAGTTTCAGTTTATTTCAGTGCTTAATTTTAGGTTAAATTACCAGCCAGTACATAAAGTGGTTCAAATTAGCCACAGCTTGACCAGCTAAAACAATATTACAATACTAAACTAATTACTACTACTACATGTATCAGTGATAACAAACTAAAAAAATATAATCATATAATCATAACACTCATGGAAACATTTCCACTACATAATCAATAGGCTACTTTTGATACTTCAGTTGCATTTCTTTTAATATTTTTTGTTGTATTTTATTGAAAGTAGTTTTATAATTTTACTTTAGTACATTTTTAAAATTATAGTACTACTACTTTAAATAACTGGTTAAATACTTCAGCTGTCCCTGGGTCTGTTCATTGTATTTGGTCTCTGCAAGATAAACAAAAAACAAAAAACATTACCAATGACAAAAGTGTTGTATGTGGCAAGATAAAATTTTGAACTCTTTCTCACCAAAACACAAAGAATTCCTTAATGAACAAACATAGATGTAACAGTTTTTTAACTATTCTTTGTGACCTGTACTGTATAACCATATTATAACTACATTATTCACTGGTGGCCAAATAAGTGTTTTTGTCCTTACCGCTATAAGTATACTTACACTGCAAGTAACTTTAAAAAATTATATTTTGTTGTTTTGTTGTTGTTATTTTAACTGGTTCCCAACCCTAGGAGTCCCCTCTACAGGTTAGTTAATGTAAATAAAACCATGCTGGTACAGCCAGATTAATCAAAGTTTTTTAAATCTTACAATATACACCCGTGGCCAAAAGTTTTGAGAATGACACCAGTGACACAAGTATTGGTTTTCACAAAGTTTCCTGGCAATGGACCTAAAATTTCATTGTTTTGTTCCCTGAGCCACTTACTTTTGCTTTACGGCACATTGCTCCATCATGCTGGAAAAGGCCTTGTTCTTCACCAAACTGTTCTTGGATGGTTGGGAGAAGTTGCTTT
>JAUMHL010000010.1:17485407-17498658 GCA_032362345.1 Sandelia bainsii | reverse complement strand
GTAAAGTGCCTTGAGATGATTTTTGTTATGATTTGGCGCTATACAAATAAAGATGAATTGAATTGAATTGAATTGTATTCTTCTTATTTTTAGTGTTTGTATCCTGTGCCATTTTTCACTTACACTCCTGGCACTTTGTTTGGTATATGATGAGTGTGATAGTATGGTATATGTGGATTGTTTTATGACAAAATAAAGCCCAACTAAAACAAAAACTCCCTTAACATGTATGTTGACCTGTTTTATGATTGACAGTCAGTGTTGTAATTGTACTAATATGCTATTTTGACTATAAGCACAGAGCTAAACAGGAACCTGTCAGACGGGGTGGGCATGTGACCAGACAGTTCCATCATCAGCAGTGTTCAATAGTGAGCACATTGTGTCTACATTTCTGTGGATGATGTGTAACCTCCTGTTTTCAGGACACTGGAGTTGGGAAATCCAGTATTGTTTGCCGGTTTGTTCAGGATCATTTCGACCACAACATTAGTCCCACAATAGGGTAAGAGCATCACAGCTGATATCATAAAAAGACCCTGACAGCAGGAAACAAATCAATCACATACGCTCATTAACAGACATGGGACAAAGCTATATTTGGTCCAGACTTTCCAAGGCCCCAAATCTGATATCAAGTCAAGCACAAAGTCCAGCAGTTTGGTTGAATTAATTTATGTGTAATATCAAGTTAGGTGAACTTTTTGGAATGATAAATTGAAGAATATAGTGATATCATGTGTACTAAGCCAGTGAACATACTGATAGTAGCAGTATTGATAATAGATATCAAAAAGACTTGTAAAGAGTTATCAGCTATCAGCTAACCAATTTGATTTACAGAGAGAGGTTTGTTAAATCAAATGTCAGAAATAATGGATTACCTCATCCTACAAGAGAAAAATAGAAAGCATCTACATTTAGAATTAATAAAAATTAGAAATTAGATATTTAGTTTAGTTATTTAGACTAATGCCTTTTCTATGAAGATTTTCAGGTCACTACTAGCAGATGTTTGAAGCTGAGCCATGAGGGTAGCTACCAGCAGGGAGTGAATATTACAGTTGGTGCACACACACACTTTTTCTATAAAAACCCATGGATGAGTACAAAATAGACTAAATTTACCTGCCCTGCAGTGAGCAGCCAAATGCAAAAAGTAAACATATTAAATGAAATTCACAGTAGAAAAGCACTTTAATGAATTGCAATAGTTTATAAAATGTGACATCTGGGATCATGTTATCAACAAGGAAACAATATGCTAAAATAAACTGATACAGATTTTTTAAAACTTGTTTCTGCGAGATGACAAAAAAATCTGCCAGATCTTAACAAATGTTTAAGGCTACTGCTTTCACTGATACTATTATGTTGACTCTTTCTTGTCTAATGGTTGTTTTACAAAGCTGTGAGCCAACACTGCTTTAGTGCTTTTTATGCAATATGGACAAAAAAAAAATCTTTGTTCTCAGTGTTATTTGTTTCCTGCTGACTTATACTAATTTATTTCCTGTGCTTTTTAAGGAACAACCTTAGAAACATTGTTGTGAAATACACTATATCATCCACAGAGCGTCATTCTTGACCAAGACTGTGCCATGTGGAAATGAACTACACAAATTTCTGATCTGGGATACTGCCGGGCAGGAAAGGGTGAGTGCATCCACAACAGAAATCCCTCATTTACTCAATGTTAGTTCAACATTTGAACACAAATGAATTGTGAATCATGTTAAAATAGGTTGACTCTCCATTACATATTGCTTCAAGGAGCTAGCGGTGACACAGTCGCTTCACTGTCAGGGGTCCCAATGACATGGAGATATAATTAGGTACGAAATAGGATGGTTCACACAGGGTTTGAAGGCCATTAAACTGTGGTATCATCATTATGATTCATTTGATGGAAGAGGGGGATAGTGTGTGCAGTTGCCAGACTTGCTTACTACATGGAAAAAAATAGCAGGAGTATTTCCTGCTTGTGTGTAAAAATAACACCTTGAAACCTCTGTTTCCAAGGTCTAAAGTTCTCTTTATCTGTGCGAGAGATAATATCTCTCCAATCCGGTATTAACATCTGTGAGCATAGTCAAAAGTACAAATAATATACAGTGAAACATATGAACATAGTATTACTAAACATGATTTTGGTAGGTTTACTTGATGAAATTCTGTTACATCTGTTCATTAACTAAGATGCTGTTATTATTATTATTATGGTTTTTTTACCACTAGTGGCACTGTAGAGCAGTGTTTGTATGTGTGAGCCCCACAAGCACAGGGAGTATTTTGATACCCATTTCTGCCAACTGGAAGAGTTGCTAATGCTTGTCAACAGTTTGTATCTAATGTGGCATAAACGTATCAGTGTGCCTGTAAAAGAGGACAGAAGAAGTCTGCAAGGTGACACAAACAATCCAGAGTGTGAATATGACCCAATATCAGTATTTGATTTATGTTTTATAATAGTCTATTTATATTTGGGACCAAGATACATACTATGTATGAGTGGAATATTTTACAGTTAATAAAAATCTACTTGTCAGTGCACTCTAGAGGACATATTATGTAATGGAGTTTTTGAATGATCCCAGTTTGGCATTTCTGTACTAGGAGCTGACACACTGACTATCACAGCCTGACAAAAACAGGAAACGCACAAGAAGTTACTGTAAATTTGAACTGTTAATTTGATTAAATAAATGAAAATACAGAAACAAGTCTGTGGGAGAAAACTGTAGAAATCATTATGTGTCAACATATATCTACAATATATCAATGTATCTACAATAAGCTGATATTGCCTGATATATAATAGGTATAAATATATATAAGTATAAGTGTATGTTTTCTTACATTAGAACAAGTTTTGTTAATGTTTTAAAAGCAATAAAAAGCATTTGGCAGCTTTGTCAGGCTTGAAGGTTACACATGTTTTATTTTTGATGAGAAAAGTTAAATGTAAACAAATCAGTTTTATATTCAGCATTTCTCTGTAAACTCTTTTAAACACAATTTAGGGGCCATTATGAGAGAGTTATTTTAAACAACCTTCAGAGTTAAGAGCTTTTAACCTGTAAGGAAGCAGGTTTTTCCTTCAGTCACTCGTCATCACTTAAGAATGTATGACCATAGTGTGCTCACAGTAGAGTATGCTTTTGTTAGTTCTTTATGTTTTGCTTTGTGAGTTGGTTTCACATAAATGTCAAGTTTAGATTTAATGTCATGGACTAGTATGGCGTGCTATAGAAATAAAAATTGGGGTCTAAATTGATCATGCTAACTGCTGATATTGTGTTGTCTTTTTTAGTTCCACTCATTAGCCCCTATGTACTACAGAGGATCAGCTGCTGCTGTCATTGTGTATGATATTACTAAACTGGTAAGAATAACAAAACACTCATGTCTAAATCAAAACAGTAAATAAAACTTCAGAGAAGTTGGCAGAATCCAAGAAGCTATAATAAATAATTAACAACCTTTCTTTAACTAACCCCTGCTGAAACATTGCTTTTTAAACTCTATTGGAGCTGCTGTTGTGTACAGTACCACTGTATTAAATCTGCTTAAGTGAAGAAGCTGGTTTCATACTAAGAGCTTCATTGTAAAATTCAATTACTTTTCCATTACTCTGGGAAGCTTTGCATCCATGACTTACAAATGTCATTCTTTCCTGGTCTGTTAATGGAAACTTGTCTGAAGAACACCACATAATGCAATGAATATGTGACACACGTTGAAAAAAATATTAGACACATTCTCATAAAGTACCTATCCCAGATTTGACCATGATGCGTTCTTGTTGTTCAGGACTCTTTCCAGACACTGAAGAAGTGGGTGAAGGAGCTGAAGGAACATGGTCCAGAGGATATTGTTGTAGCTATAGCAGGGAACAAGAATGATTTAGGAGACATCAGGTGAGTCTTCACCTTTTGACTGCATTATATCTAAATTAATATTAATAAAGGTCGCCCAATTCATCTTCTAATATCTCTTTTTAATATGATTTGTTTTTGATATTTGAAGTACAGTTCTTTATTTTATCCACGATGGCCACTGTATGTTCTCTTTTCTCTGTGGTTGCTGACAAGAAGGACATGGTTTTGGTAGAGTTTGTATATGTATATTCTTCCTCAGGAATCGTCTAGAAAAAACTAGTGAGACATGGAATGATGGAAGTCATTGATGAAAATTTTTGTTTGCCTTGGCACCTTTAACAATTACTACACTTTGTGTCCTCTTCATTTACAGGGAAGTTCCTATGAAGGAAGCTAAGGAGTTTGCTGAATCTATTGCAGCTATTTTCATTGAGACTAGTGCAAGAAATGCTGTCAATGTTGAGGAGCTCTTTCAAAAAATCAGTAGGTTCCTTTATGCTGTGTCTGTGTCACATGTGTATTTATACTATATTCTTTTGCAGCATGTAATCAGATAAATGATTGAAGAAATGTATACTCTATACTATAATGAATTACTAATTGGTTAGATTTAGATGCAATTTCCTATTAACCAATGTAATATACAGTGCAGTAAAGTGCAAAAACTGAAGGGGTCTGAATACTTTTACATGTTTTAGGATGTAAAATGTCTCTGCTTTGAACAATTAATCATGTCTTATTCATGTTTTTCCACAAATACAGTAAATAATAATGTTGTCAATCATTGATTTCCCATTTAGCATATTAATATTTAGTATTAAAACATATTTTTGTGTGGTTTTGCCATAATATGGGTCAGACAAGTTCCAGTATATTTGCGTCTGACATTTAAAATGATTAAAAAAAGGAGAGAGAGAAACATATGTTTCATCTAAATAAGTGTTTAAGTTACCAAGTAAAGCAGTGGACCTGGTATGTTTGTTTTATCGCTGCTGGTAATAAATTGACATATTAACATCCAATCTGACATGGCAGCTCTTTGAATGATCTTTTGCTTTGTGTTTAGGTAAACAGATTCCGCCCCTGGAAAATCCCGAGGTGGACAGCAACGAGTCCTTTAAACTCACCCGCCAGCCTGCTCCATCCATCAGGAGATGCTGTTAGTACCATCAGCGGGTGATGAGATTACTTCTTTCATCACCAGGGGCCCCACCAGCACAGCACATAGTCCACAATGCACACAGTGTCTTACTCCAGGGAAAGACAAGATGGTGGACAGACGGAGGTCAGCTTGTATGTGTGGTCAAATGCAGAAAAACCTGCCAACGGTATTATATGGGTCAATGCACATTTATTTTATTTAACTGTAGCAGTTTCAAGTCTCATCAGGTCAGAAAGCAGAAAGTCTTCAGTTTGTCCCCCTCCTGTGGGGCTTTGCCAGAATTACATTCTGTGTGTGGTATGGTACATATTTCATTACAAAAAGGTAGTTTTATCCAAAAAATGTAGTTTTATCCCACTATCTCTAGTAACTTTAAATTAAAGCACACAATGATAACAAGTGATCTAGCTGATGTGCTTTTACAGCTGGAGTTTCCTTGTTGATGCAACTACATTTTCATTTAAAGAGTCAACTGCTCTGTGGACTTTTCATAGCACTGTGGCTCTGAAATAGCACACATTAAATGAAAAATTTTATATTAATTTTTATCAAGGCTACACTTTTTCCTTCTTGTGGAGCTTTTGTGCTCATGTATGCATCACTCTTATATAGAAGTTCATCCGAATACTTCAGGTTGTTAAGATCAAACCGTAGACAAGCATTCGGTTGTGTAGCACAGAGGCAGCAGCTTTACATTCCACTTTGTCATGTGTTTTCACACACATTTGCTGTATAAGGGTTTAAGTGTTTTGCTGCAGAATTAACAACTTAGAGCTCTAGATTATAAATACAGTATGACTCCCCCTGTTGAAACACTGTGACCAATACTAGAATTGTTTACATAGTGATTTGTTAAAACTCTGAAATGTATTGTCTAAGATTTCACTACAGGGCATGACTGTATACACCTGCCAAACATTAGATGTATTTTACCTGAAAAAAGGCTACACTTATACTGTTAAAATAAGAAAAGACTGGTATAGATTTTACTCTAAACATGTCTACAGCTGGTAAAATTACAGAAAGTATGAGTAGTACATGTATGCTTTCCAAACTCTAAAGTGACAGAATATAGTCCTTAGTCCACTTGTGTAAAAATAAAATAAACAGTATATTGTATCTGCTGCTGTTTCTTCAGCAGTAGTAATCTTGGATTTGACCACTCAAGAAATCTACAACAACACGTTTGTATACTTTGACCACAGTATTAGTTAAAACAGTGTTACTGCTCTGTAAACGTATTATTTAATAAAATATTGAAATGGACATGAAAGTTAGATACAGCATGATTTCTTATATTAACAGTATATCTGTTTCCACATTTTCATAGTTTAAAAAAACATGTTTACATTTGTACTTTGTCAGTTAAAAATGTACAATTTTATCCACATCTAAGGATTAATGAAACTCAGTTATGTGTTTTAATGTAGTCCACACGAGTGTGTATTGCTCTTTGTATGGACAGTCGCACCAGACTCCATTTGAAAATCTACCAATTACTGTGGCATTGTTTACTGAAAAAAACAAACATACAGGACATTCCTCCCAGAATGTTTCCGTGGGTAAATGTGTTTCAAATATAATCCGCTATTTACCAGAGGCAAATATCAACCATATGACTACAATCTCCCGCCAGCATGTAACACAGTGATTAGCTGAAACTGTAAGAAACTGAATATAAAGTGCTTACTGGGCTGGAGTCCTAGCAGGTTAATAAAAATGTAATAAAACAGATTTTTCAATGCAGTCTGGCATGAATTTCCTCCATACAACAGACAATGACATACTGGGCCAAGAAATTTTAGTAGTTTACATATTACTATTACAACGAGATTTCCAACAAATATGTTAACACAAAGTGCCTTTTTAATGTTTTCTTAAACCAGTGTATGACATGAATAAAATGTGCATACTGCTAGAATAATGCATGAATTACTAGTCTAAATCAGTACGGACTATCTGTGCACAGAGGTCAACTTTAAAACTGTCAGTTATTTGCACAATCCTTATATTGTACACGTAAGTCATGCTTCTTTGTATCCTCTGTAGGCCAGATTAACTTTTGTATATTAATCACTGTAATAAAGTAATAATTATTCTATTTTCTGATTGTTTTTTGTTACTTTTCCAACTGCAGGGACACATATGTGTTTTGAAATGCTCATTACAGACACCCGAAATTCTAAAAGAATAACAACACAGCCTCTCTGATTTTATGTTTAAGTTTTGTTGACAGAGAGCACAAAGATGAGCAAGAGAAGAGGGGACTCACTAAAGCTAAAGATCATGACTTGGATTAACCTGTCATGAGAAAGTGGTTTGTATCTCCACTGAGCCACCCTGACAAACCAGAAACCTAAACTCTGAGTAATAAAATAGCAAATCTTGGTTGCTACAGGTGAATCAAAAACACTTAAATTATTCTTGTTACTTTTGTACATACATGGTTAATATGACTTTTTAAAAAGCTATAAACAGCACAAATCACATGTAGATCGGGGAACTCTACAGGCTCGTATTTGCAGTGGATTACACTTTCAGCTGCTTAAAGAGGGCAGGTCAACAGTTCTTATCGCAAAGAGGGATTTAACAAGTTGTTTTTTCTGAGACGCCAAACAGTAGTCTAGACCTTAAATGATTAGTTTATTGAATCAGATTAACTGGCAAGATTCAGTGGTATCAGGTTCTCATGTGGGAATATTTGATGGTTTATCTGTTTTCTTTAAATGTGGGGTTAGTGTTCGTCAGACAAAGTGATGCATTTTGAAAATGTGGGGCATATTTCACAATTTTAGATCAACTGATTATAAAATAAAACAATCATCAGACCCACTGATAATGAAAATATCATTAGGTTTCAGCCTTATAGTACTCTGATGATGGAATAATTCAACCTACTTGACTGAGGTTTTCTGTTAGTTTTACAACTACAACTACAATTCCAAAAAAAAAGTTGGGACGCTGTTGAAAATCTACATAAAAACAGTGCAAGATGTGCAAATCTAAATGTAGTAAAATGAAAATACTGGATTAAAGTACCTCAAAATTGTAGTCATGTATACAATACATGAGTAAATGTACTTAGTTATCTCCACCACTGCTAATTTCTAACAAATGGTCACAAATCATGGGTCTGATGTTCTGACCAGCTGCTGCTTTCCCTAAAATTAATTTAGGATCGCGTGAATACTGAAATAATATTCTATAAACAGTCATACGTGTGCTGGTTGCTCATATTAAAGACTAAACTATAGAGTTACAGACAAATTTAGACCAATTATTCTACTATTATAATAATATATATAAATATTATAATAATGGGAGTGGGAAAATTAAGTGGGTTGCATATTTTTAGTACCCAATTCCCTGTTTCTGTTTTTAAACTATCACTGAAGTTCAGTACAGAAACAGTGTCCTAGAAAACACAAAGGGGGAATTTTGTTCTAAATGAATATGACTTTGCAAGATGCCAATTTAATTTGATTAACTCACGTGGTTGAAGTCCTATATTAGGTTAAGACAAACGTTTGAAATCCATTTTGCACAAAACAGACACTAGGTTTTGTCCCGTATCACTTCTAGTGAAGGTGCGTTAAAAAAGAATATATTTTTTTATATTTAAAGTCAGTAAGAATGATTATGGCAAGCACACACTGAGCATTTTTGTGTATATATATATATATATATATATTTGGATATTGTGAACCTATCCTTAGATATAACACTGTAAATATCGAATTAAAATTCATGTAATTTTATAACCCCCCCTAAATATTTCAGAGTATTTGCAGTATAACTAGTTTTACTGTGGTATAATCACATCAGTAGCTGAGCCACGAGGGCGAGCAGCATGCACCCGCGCGTTCAAGTATTTGTACCCACATGCTCGTTCGCAGAGCTCAGTCAGCATTTGAGTCAATAGTGGTAGGGGATCTAGGATTTCCACTTCTCACTTACTCCCCGATACCAGAATCAAGTGCATCCACTGAGCTAAAATGTCAAAGTTGGATCAGGTCCTCATCCTTGACCCTCCCGCAGACCTCAGATTTAAAGGTAGGTGGACCAGAATGTCTTTACGCGTGAAATGTCCGGCGAGTAGTGGTGGAGAATTACCTGACTGAAATGATTTCACACTCCCTCAAGCGAATTTCGTTGCTAGCCACGCTAGCTAGCATTCACCGCCATTTTAAGTTAGCCAGGGACAAGACGGGCCGCTGTCGCCTCGCACTGTAGTGACGTGTATAGCCGGCGTGGCGTGCATCTGGGCGGCCTGCCATTCATGACACACCTAGCAAAGTGTTGGGAGAAGTGGGGTAACTGCCAGTTGGTGTAAAGCGTAATTAAAATGAAAACACAACGCAACGTGGCTGATAGAGTCCTCACTTTAGCAGGAGCGTGAGCTAACTACTATCAGCAACAGCAAACTGTTGTTTCCTTGGGGCTCAGCCTATTACCTGAAATATTTAACGCTTATAACCAGGACGTCATGTTGAAGGGAAATAACTTCATTTAGCAACAAACGAAGTGTCCAGCCTGGCACACCCCTCTCAGCCCAATAATTTTAAGCTGCTAAAGTGACTTGACAGCTGTAATGACAAACTTGGCAGACTAACTGCAACGTTAACAATCTATGGACAGTTTTAAGCAACGCAGGTCTAACGGTAGTTTGTTTGTAACTCCATTAGCTTTCTGTGTCCAGAAAACATACCATTGGCAGCACTGTTTTCACAGTAATCGTAAACCAAAGTAATTCACACATTTCATTACAGCTGACTGCTATCCTTGCAGTGATGATGATGTTCAATGGTGTGTCAGTTAACCGTTGGCTAACGCTAGCTAGGCTACGGTGCTAATGCAAAAGTTGATATCTGGCTAAATGGTTAGCTACTCTCCAACAGCAAACTGCTGCTGTTGTTCTACATTTGGAAGACTCGTGAACAACGTCCAGTCTCTTCAGAAATGCGTCGATACATGTAATTAAAGGTGTGAAATATTTATAGTTAGAACTGTTGCTATTGTCATTAGCTAATAGTGACTGAATGATGGCAGCTGTAATAATTACAAGTGTCACTGTTGCTTGTCTTCCAAAGCTATGCAATTGTAACACAGTTATCCTCTGGATTTCTTGTATTTGTCCCTGTTGCTAACCAATGTCTCTGCTGCAGGAATTATGGCCAGTGAGACACTGTTTTACTGTTTCTGAATGTACCACTGTCACAGAGCAATGAATCCTTCAGGCTATTGTCTTGCTGATCCTAAGAGGCTGATTGTTAGTTAGGGCTAGGTATGAATGGATCCTGTTTGTAGCTTGGACTTGACAGGGTTGTTGGAAAGGTCACCACTCAAATACCAGACACACAGGATAGCATAGGGTGGGGTATAGCTATTGAGATGTTTCGGTGATGAGATATTGTATGTGAAACTTATTTGTCACTTTACATATTGTTACACAGCTCAGATCCTGTAACAGATTATATTATAGACTGAGAGTGTATTTTTCTGCTTCTGTTAGGCCCGTGGCTACATCAGGTGCAAGTAATGGTGAAAAGAGTCTTCCAAAACATTCAGGAAGTCTGTACAAATAAGAAAGGCAATTAGGTTAAAATCTATTAAATTAATTTTGAATGAGGCTTAAAACTGCTATGAATGTAGCAATTAGTGGTTCTGACTTAAAACTCATCAAACTTGCATTTGTGTTGTGTGTGCAACAGGTTACTGGTGCTTTAATGATCATTTTTCCTCAAATTGTGAAAAACCCAACAGTAGAAATCTCTTTGCATTGGTAATGTCTTGTCAATTTGCATAAAGTTTTTAAAAATGCGACCAAGAGTTCAACTCCAATACATTACTGAATGTTTGTCCTTTACCTGATGGCACAGACATGGTCCAACATCATCTGATCATGAACCGCCCTGATTAAGAAATTCTCTTTGAATTAGACCTATTCTAATTACTGATCAGTCATACGGTTTACATTTTCTCCCATCACTGAATCACAAAGTTGTGACAAACCTGATGTTGATACTGATAACTATTGATAGTCAACAGCAGCTGTTCGGTTGGACTGTCAATAAAACACATGTAATTTAAGGCACGAGAAAGAAAATCTCAGGGGTTTTGTCTTAAACCTATACAAATTAAAAGTAAATCATAATGCAAAACAGTTGCAAATGGATTGGTATTTCTGCATCTTAAGAGAATAAACAGCATAGACATATGCTTTACCCCACGTATGATACAGCTTGAAATTAAATGAGAGATTGAGCAAATCCTAACTAAACCACTAAATTGAAGGAGAAAAGATGACTCTGTTAGGACAAGAACACAGAGGAATATGAAATGGTTCCCTTTCTGTTTCTGAGAAGCAATAGGAGGAGAAAGAAGATGACCATAGCTCCTTTACTGTCACAGAGACTGAGCTAAATCGGTCTGCATGTATCCGATCGCTGGTCTGTTTTAGAGCCTCTGCTGGGATTCCTCCAGCAAGCTAGAGGGGGCAGCCCTCCTTTCCTTGGCTGGTATTTTTAGAGTAGGACTGACCTGGGGGACCCTAACTCAGCATACATACAAGATGAGAGAGGTGCTGCGAACATTGCTTGAGCAAAGGTGGCATCTCAGAGTTAGGCAATGGATGCAGGATATGTGGGTGTATAGCTGATGCGCACAACTGTTCCTGCGTTTGTAATGTTTTATCTGTTTCACTCTTGGTTTTAGTGATGTTCATAGTGTGTAAAACGTGCATACAGTCAACATTTATCTCAGTTAAAATGAAATATTTTTTTGCAGAAGGAAATGTAATCTTTTTGTGTCTGTGTGACAAAAGAGGGTTTGATAAATGAATAAAGCCAATATTTTTACGTCTTTAGTCTTTGTTATTAAAGAGCAGGTAATGCTCTTGATAATTTAGTATGTATGGTGATTCATCAAAAAACATTAATTCCCGCTTTTTCCCTCCAACACACAAGACATGTCAAAAGTCAAGACTAGTGGTTGAGAAGCTCAGACCTATGACAGGCTTTGCTTACAGTGCTTAACATGTACTTTTGATCTGTACCAATTCACACTTACTGCCCTCAATTCCTCATTCATCTAAAGAATGAGAATGAAACAGGTTGTGCAGAGAAATATCAGATGTTTCAGACGCAGCACCAGCGACAAGGATTTTCAGGTTTGTAGGAATGTGTATGTGACGCACTTGTTTGAAAACAACACCCCAGTCGTCATCATAACTCTGCATGTTAGCTTTAGCTGGGTGGAGCTGCTCCAATCTGGTCATGAATTACTTCTTATCTCTCCTGGCACTGGGTGTGAAGGACGGCTGAATGTAGGCTTTGTAAGCTATATAACGTATAAAAGTAGAAAGTACAAAGGGCAATTGAATGTTGTTATTTTTTGGGCATTTTAATGAAAGATGGAAAGGAGTCAACACTTTGGTGAAATCTTTATCACACTGTGAATTAGTTCAAGAAGAAGACTGTGGACTATGTGCTAAGACGTTTTATAACTTCTTCTGTAGATCAGGGTACAAGAGGCGCTTGATGAAATGAGGAATTGAATACAGGAATTTTAAACATTGGATAACTGGATGAAACATTTTGATATTTCTGCACAAAAACTCATTTGTGTAACTGAAAAATCATTTGGCTTATTTAAATAAATATAAGAGATATCATAAAGGAAGACGGTTGTCAATTTTGTTTGTCCATGACCGGAAAAATTGTACTAGTCCCAACTCAGGCTGGATTTGTAGGACACACCTCATTAAAGTTTGGTGTAAGGGTGGAAGCTAAATTGATTCTTCCACTATAAAATGAGATGGTTTGCTCTGTCTGTTCCCTTAATCACACAGTGCAATATTTATCAGAAGCTTTTGTTAAGTTTATTTTGAAGTCATAAATTCTATTAGGTTACTTGATGGACAGCTGTTCATCGACAGACTCACTCACGACACCCATGCATCATGCATCATGTTTTCTCTCGGCTCCCAGGCTAATTGTACTGATCGAGTTTGGGGTACCTCTGACTTGGCATGCAGTTGTGTTTTCGACATGACATGACTAAACAAAGCTGTATCATGCTTAACTTGGTTAAGGACCTAATTAGAGGCAAGCTCTATCACAAGATTGGTAACTTGGGCGGCATGATAGCTCAGTGGGTAGAGCAGTCGTCTCTCAACCCAAGGGTGAGCGGTTCGATTCTCAGTCCCAG
>JAUMHL010000010.1:17447902-17485307 GCA_032362345.1 Sandelia bainsii | reverse complement strand
ACAGGTCTAGCAGCTGTCCAAACAACAATTTCCCCAAGGGGATCAATAAAGTATTCATTATTATTATTATTATTAATATCCTGATTTATGACCTGAGTAAGACAGGACCTGAATTTGCAGCATGAAAATGGGGTATCTGTTTGAAATTAAAAATGTAACTTAGGTGGTCTGGCCTGTCGCTTCTGGAAGTATAAACGGGCATTGTGGATAGTTTCCAAGGTCCTGATCTTAATAAATGTCTTATGCTTAGATTTGCTTTTGTAGGTAGTAAGATTCTTATAACAGGATAGATTACATATTTTAAGACGGTTATGAAGTTGCAAAAGGCTGCACTTAAGTGGAAGACAGGCATCTCTTTAAGAAAGTTCCCTTTAAGCTATAGACGTCTTACAAATGAGTTGGAAGTCGCTGATAGGTCTTCAGTAATGCAACATAGAGTACACTCAGTTGGCAGTTTGTTAAACACATCTTGACAAAATTAATGCAGTTCATGCTGTTCAAGATGATCATTTATATCAATGAGGCTAGAGTGAACAACAGTACAACACAGTACAGCTCAAAAGTAGCACAAACTACAGCCTTCGAAGTGATCATCCAGTTCAATCAGCACCTCCAATAATTTTACCAAAACTCAACATTATCACCTTCATGGCACCGTCGTATTACTTTTTCCTAGGTGTACTTGATAATCTTCCAACTTAGTGCTTACTATTTGCCTTGATCTTTATTTTGGTGCAACCGTGCTAGAAAATAATCTCAAATGTTACTGTAAACGATTGATTATAGCAATAAAAAAGAGGACTACACTGCTTAGTTTTGTTTTTCAGATAAATGTGGCTTTAAGAAAAATGTTGATGTTCTTTTTTGTTTTGTGGTGTAGCCATAAGTTGGGAGTGTGCTCCAAAATAAAGAAATACTAATGCTTTTTTGGGGGTGGGGTGGGGTGTTTTACATGTAACAGGTCCTTTCACAGATGTAGTCACAACCAACCTAAAATTGAAAAACCCTTCTGACAAAAAAGTATGTTTCAAAGTGAAGACGACGGCGCCACGCAGGTACTGTGTACGGCCAAACAGTGGCGTCATTGAGGCCGGTGCAGCTGTCATCATCTCTGGTAAGTTTTTCCACAGACATTTACAATAAATGTATTTAATAATTAAACTTTTTTGTTCCACGGGCAAATGTGAACACTGAATTTGGTTGTTGATTTGAGGGATATTATCGCAAACCTGGCACAGAGGGATGTAGCCTGATTTGGTCACAGGTCCACATGCCAAGTTGCAGCTGAGGTGTTAATGACCCAATCTGTGAGCAGTTTTCATGTAAATAAAGCCACACAGTTTACTTTTCATTTGAAGTTGATGTGGTGCACATAGTAGATGTGGACAGAAACTCACTTGTAGACCAGCTGTAGAGCAGGGCTTTAACCACTGTATCATCAGTGAACACTTCAGTGACCATATTCAGTAAGTGAGAAACTTCTGCTTATATGTATATGTGCACAGCAGTAAACGAGCCAAAATGCAATAGAGGCAGTAAAGTGGTTAAAATAGTGATCACATAAACATTGTCTTGTGATGTTAGTTACATTACCTTCTCCTAAACAACAACCCGAAAGGAATAATGTAATCTAATGTACAGACAGAATGATCATAACAGCAGATAACTACAACTTGTCCTTTGTGAAGGAGCAATTACAGCAAAAGTTTGTCAATATTGTATTTTTTTAAGTGGACAATGATGTCAGCACTTTTTCACAGATCCACTTAAAATTGGATAGACCATAACCAATGAAAAATGATATTACATAAGGAAAATATTGTCTTTTAATATGTCTTTACTTTTCATTCATAGTCATGCTGCAGCCCTTTGACTATGACCCCAATGAGAAAAGTAAACACAAATTCATGGTGCAGACAATTTTCGCCCCACCAAATGTTACTGACATGGATGCGTTGGTAAGTGTGTTTTACTTTATTTGTTTTAGTTTGACTTTACAAAATGTTTGACAAAGATATCTAAAACATGTGCAGTCAAAAGTGGGGCAAAAACGGTGTGCATTGGTAGCCTAGAGGTTCGTGCACGTGCTATGAAAGCGCAATGTCGCCGGTTCGCGTCCCGGGCCGGGGACCTTTGTTGCATGTCTCCCACTCTCTTTACCCCATGTTTCCTGCCTGCCTCTCTCACTGTCAAGCTGTCAAATGACGGCTAAATATGCCAAAAAAAAAGTGGGGAAAAAACAGTAGCAAGTCACACAGTGATAAATGCATAAAATTCACTAAAATCATTTGAGGTCAGTTTAAAAATGTACTCACAGATTTTAATGTTTCAACATATCCTAAAGCTGTCTTTACTGCTACGCATTGATCACTACACTTGTAAGTTAGGGCTGTCAGTTACCTAGACTAGAATGTGCCTCAAGTAATAGGAAGCGAGAAATGTAAAATTCATTATCAGTAGGATTTTTGTATAATTTATTTTAGCTTTCACATTTTTTATATATTGAAAGTAAATGCAAAGCTCTCATCTCTTGGATAACATTAAACAGATGCATTCTCTAGTCATCCACCAGAGGTCAGCAAAGGCTCAGTCAGTAAACGATGCACATACCCCAGAGTTAATTTATGAAGTGACTTTTCTCGAACGAGAAGGAAAATCCAGGAAGTGTTGAACAGAGTTCTGATATGTAAACTGGAATCAAATATGGTAACTAATTGACTAATTAGATGGAATTTGTTTCATGACAGCACTCATGTTTGCATTTTTTGTTTGTTTTTTATTTATGTCACATATTACTCTTTAATACAACTATAAAGGAATCCTCAGCTTTTTGAGCATTTTCATTACAAGAAACTTCGTCACTGAATGAGTAAATTCATAAAACAAATGTGATGGTTTGTTGCTCTTTAGTAAAAAATTGTCAGGTTTTTTTTTGTTTTTTTTTTTTTTTTAAATAAAGCTGCACATTTTCTATGTGTATGTGATGGCTACAGGTCCAAGGCTGCATTGCATGTGAATAGTATGAAGTAGGTTGAAGTGTGTGCCTGTGTGTGGATAGATTCCAGCTGCTAGCAGTTTTGAGTTCATGAATAACATGCCCATTTTTTCATCTCCACCAGTGGAAAGAGGCAAAACCCGATGATCTCATGGATTCCAAGTTGAGATGTGTCTTTGAGCTGCCTTCTGAAAACGATAAAGTGGTAAGAGGCACAGCTGCACATTAAAAACAGCTTTTTCCACATGACTCTAATCAGAACTTAACATTTAATTTTATTGTTGACTTATTTTGAATGCTAAAACTGATCATTTCCAGAATACCATAGCCTTTTGTAGAAGCAGGTACATTAGAAAAATAAGTATAAACTGCAGCACAATCAGCAGTTTCCTTCCCAAGCCTAACGTTAATATACGCTAAGATTCTTTAAATTAAAATATAGTTGGATTATTTTAATCACTTTGAATTCCAACTCGTATATGCCAAAACTTGACACTTGATATAATCCAGTTCCCTGCTACAGCCTGGCAACCAAAGGGAGATGCCACAGCAGAGAGAATAAAATAAAAGAACAAAGACCAGGACACTGGGAACGTTAGTGTGTTTCTTTGTTACACCTCACTTAGCTGCTCAAATAAAAACGCATATGAAATTTACAGGCAACACCGACATTCAGCATAATCAGAATTCAGTGTCTAATATCGAGACGTTTTATTACGGGATGCACAAATTCTAAGCATACATGTGATCATTGTGTTGTACAAGAGCCCTACCTGCTGGGTGGCTTCTGCACTGCATTTTAGCAGCAAAGGGCACAGAAGCCACCTTCATCAAGCCCCAGTGGCCCGGTGTGAATAAAAAGCAGCTGCTGTGAAACATTTTCAAGGTGAGAAAATGACTTGAAAGATGTGGGTAAGGAGTAAACAGCTGAGATATTGTTGAATAGATTGTTGTTGCCTGTAACAGTGGTGTACATATGTTGTATTAGAGTAATAGTGTGTTCACACATTTAATTCAAAAGCCTGGACCAGCTGTTGTTTATTGTACTGGTTTGCAGCCGAGTACACCCAGCTGAGCACAACAGGTTCAAAGGCAGTCTAGCTACACTACAGGAGAAAATTAGTTAAGCTTTATGCAAATCTCCTCTGGTGCAGTCAGATCAGCAGAGACTGAAGCAGAGTCTTTACTACCCAAAATGAAGGAGATGATCGTTGTGGTCCCGGTTTTACAATTATTTATGACGTGTTTAACATGTGCAGAAGCGGTACAGGAGAAAACAAGAACAACTTGTAAAAACAATTCACCACCATGTTGTTGTGTGTGGACATATCAGAAAACAACTGTCTGGTTGGAACAGAGTTGAACTATAGATTTGTCACAGCCTAGTTACTGACAGCTGCTTTGTAGTCTTATGTGTGAACACACCTTAAGACAAGTTCAGTTTTTTTTTGTGTATTTAAAAAGCTCATTTACACTTACATTTTACAGAGTGTGGGTATGCTGGCATTCTGTTGGGATGCATTATATTAAAAGATAGGTTTCATCATGTCAGCCTCACATTTACTATATAGTCGAGTAATATCCTAGTGTTGATGATTACTTTGTATTACATTATCTTGAAAAGACAGAATACAGGGTTAACATCAGATTTAAGTTACCTGAGCACAGAGAGTCGGTGTAAGATGGGCCACCAGGGCCAGTTTGATTTAGCGTACACTAAGCAGCTACTGTGTGGCTACCTGCAGTGCTGAGTCAGAACAGTATAGACTCTGCTTTGAAAGGTGTAATTTGCACATTTTTCCTACATACGTAACTTTGTAGGATACATGTGTAGTGTAGCATTAACCCATTCAATCCCATCTATCATAATAGACTGACTAAATTACGTTATAAAACTCTAAAAATGTTACTGTTAAGATGTGTCACTGTATTTCCATAATAAGGAGGAAGCCTGTAAAAAAAAAAAAAAAAATCTAATGGTGGCCTAAGACATTTGCACAGTACCATATATGTTAACCTAAAGATAGGAAAAAGATGTTTGGTACAAGTCATTGCTAACATGTCTAGTATTGATATATGCATTTGCAGTAATTCAACTTTGTTCAGTTTGGTCATAGAATTTGTAAACATTGATTAACAGTAGTGACTGGCGGGATTACACAGTGCATCTAGGTGTACACATAATTTTACACATACAGTCCCCTCAAACTATTGAAATGGCAAGATGCTGTATACTGAAGACATTTTGGTTTAAGATCAAAAGATTGATATGAGACAAATGTTCAAAAGTTTCTGTTTCCTGTTCATTTATTTCATGGCATTTAGTCCTATCAGTTCACCCAAATTTTGAGTGAGCAAAAGTATGGGATCAGATGGTTTTAAAGTAAATAAGAGACATAGAGGTAACAGTTAATCTTGGTCTCACTTCCAGAAGTTCCAAATGTTTTGCCTGTATTTTTTGGACTGTGACACCCCTACTGGTTGAGGTCACTGACTGTTGCTTTTTCAACAACTTTTCCATTATTTTAAAGGGTTACTAATACATGATGTGGATATTTTCTTGTCTGGGGATGACTTGTAACAACTACAAAGTTCTTGGGCACCTAAAAATCTGTATAAACAAACTTTCAGGCTTGAGATTAAATTAATCATCTGTTCAGATTCATAATCTTTTTTTCCTTTTAGTCCATATCCTGCTAGTTGTGTGTCGCTTACTAGTATCGTTAGGTTTAAATATGACCTTTGTCTTGGTGTGGTTCTGCGTTGTGTTGCTGCTCTCCAGCATCTTGCAGTACAGTATAGTCATTATGAAGCCCTCCACTTGTCCACGTTTTCTGTCCTACAAAACAAAGCCACATCAAACATGACTTCTGGAGGGTGCATTTCCTCCCTGGTCTCTTTGATCTGGCACTTTGAGCTTCTGTGCCTCAGACAACGCTGCCTTTCTTTGGCATAGAGTGCCATCTAAAGGATAACCTTTCAGCTTAGCTCAAGGCATGGTGAACCTCACTTCATTGTTTTTCCCTCTTTCACGGACAGAATGATGTGGAGGCAACCAAAGCAGCCCCAGTGATGAACTCTGCAAAGGCCGACTCAACAACAGCTGCGGTGCCTGTTGCTGCCCCACTGGACGATACAGAGTTGAAGAGAGTGCAAGACAAGTACAAGAGACTGCAAGCTGAGATGAGCAAGATGGCTGAGGAGAACCGGCAATTAAAGGTTAGATGTGTTGACAAAAAATATTGAGAATATGATGAAATGAGTAGTTTGGTTATAATGGCTTTTGACAATCTGGCAGCCTTACTAACAAGGTTAATGTTACTGATACAGTAGACTAAACATGAATAAACAGTAATTGTTCAATTGGAAAGTCTCTCCTCGAAGACATTCATTGTATTGTCCTTTGTTGAAAAGTGATAGAGGAAGAATATAGATGACCAAGAGAATGAGAAGATCAGGTTGTTTGCTTTTTACACCTTCATTCGTAGAGAGAGTGAGCTCTTCAATTCTGATCTCAGAAAGGTGTAATGCTGTTCAACAATTCGACAAGGACGCCATTTGAAGCATGTAGTGTTTCCTTGAGAATTCCCTGAGGTTATGCAACTGCATTGTGTGCAGCTATTTTTCCCTTCATGTGTAGCTGCAGTCTGGAGAAGTAGAGTTATGTGACAAGAGTTAAATATATTGTGCTATACAAACTCAATACTTATAAACACAAATTCTGTTTTGTTGTGAAATCCTTCATTAATTAATTAATTAATTTTACAGGAGGAAGGTATGAGAAAGGTTCCCCGCTCAGACTACATGACATCAAACTCAACTAGCCTCCTTGGCCGAGATGCCACTGCTGCCTCCTTGCCTTCCCTCCTCGTCGTCATAGCAGCCATCTTCATTGGATTCTTCCTAGGGAAGTTCATCTTGTAGACTGGGAGATGCATGCCAGCCGGATCCCTCACCCTGGCTCCAGAATCAAAAAGGCCTGGAAGAACCAAGACGTCTTTCTTTTGACTTTGCCATATCATTGGTAGTGTGGCCTACAGTGAACACATCTGTACAGCATCATTTGAAGGCGTCGCCTTTTTACAGTCTCACACGGTTAGTATACACAGAGAGTTGAGAAAAGGAAGACAACAAAAAGTGATTGCTCCCTTTTTTGTTTTGTTTTTTTGGTGGCTGTATAATGCAGGTAATAAGGAGCGACAATGAGAGATGTATATCAGTCAACATGGAAGCTGCACCTAGAATGAACAATGGGCAAGATGCTGGTAAAAGATTAGATTTGTTTTCTCTTGGTTTTTAATAGGAATTGAATGGAATGTTAGGTGTCTTGTAAATGTTGTTTTAAATTCTTTTAAACAAAAAAAAAGGAAAGAACTTCCATCAAAAAGACCTTGCTACCTGTTGCTGGATTGCCTCTGAAGTAAATTTGTTCAGTTCGTAATTTCTACTTGTCTTGGAATGTTCAGGTCCAGCTGGGGATATAGGTGCCTCCTTCTTGTACATTTTCACACTTTCCTCACAATGCCAATGCAGACTTTATAATATTATTATTATTATTATTATTATTATTATTATTATTATTATACAAAGCATATATATTCCTTTTGAGGCAAATATTGACTGAAATAAGGTCTCCATTCTTAAAATCCTGTCCCATGGTATTAAGCATTGAAGAAATAAAAATGAAAAAATGTGGTTTTGATAGCCATCTTTTCCTGTGTCTCTCTTCAGTGATACACCCACAAATATTCATTGTTTGGTGCCATAAAACGAATGTTGATGTGTCAGTGTTGTTACCATCATGCATTGTATACTTCTTTTCTTAGTGTAAGGAAAAAGTACAGTATGTGAGCTAACCATGCGTTTTTAAATATACTCGTATTTAAATCATGCTACATTTCAGCTGTTATAACAGCAAGCGTAAGTTGCCAAGAGTCGTAAAACAAATACTTCTCAGCCTCAGACATCTGCTTTTTTAGGAGCTTGAAATGAAGTACACTCTTCTTTATGTTGCAGTGTACAGTTATTTACCATGTTTTTTTGTTTTTTTTTTACTTGTACATTTGCATTTTAAGAATTTTATCTTGCCTGACAGGAGCTGTTCCTCAGTATTTCTGATGTTGTCTTTCCAAGGTAGTTTTATACATTTTTGGTACAACTAAATCTAAGGCTGCTGTGGTCATTTGGCCCCAGACTTTCATGGTTATTTCAGCCTAATGGGTAAAATACAGAACCTTCTTTACAAGATGCTTACGTTCCACAAAACCAAAACCTGCAATCATTTTATTAAAGCATAAAATAATATGATACATACTGACTCTTGAAAGACTGAGTAGCGTGGGAGAAAGTAAGTTTTTTTTTTTTTCTTTCTTTTTTCCTTCTTGGCAGTAGAGAGAAGCTGAATTACATGTTACATGTTTTACTGTGACTATGATGAGTGTTGATCAGGTGATTCTTAGAGCGTTGCAAATATGAGGCAACAGAAGAGCTATGATTAGATAACCAGTTCTTGTATTTGAAAAATTGCTAAAAAACATTGGCAGATCAATTTAGCATTTATGGCAGCAGGTAAGTAATTATGTAATTTGTCAGAATCTCTGTTACAATATTGATTATAATACAACACTAATGCCTGAATGTAATTCCATAAATTTGTTTTAGCTTGATTGCTTAACCACAATTTTAGCCTCAACATCCAGTATTGTTTGGGCACTAATTTAAATTTTATACTAATTATACATGAGCAACATTGCATATAAAACTGTAAAACTCTGAAAAGAATAGCACCAGTTAAGTTTAAGAGACAGCAAGATAGATTTTCTTTTGCCCAAAGTCTCTAAGTACATGTATCTCACCGCAACAATTTTGTCTTCAGCTGTGTACAGCTCCTTTGCACATTTTATTGTGGAAGAATCAAGTCAACAGCACACACTGTATCTGTGCAGTATATATTTTATCTGATTTAAGTATAGTGTGAACACACTAGAGGTAGAGTAGAGGCTCACAGCTGCAGTAGATATGTGATATATAGATATGATGTATAACAAAATGTGATGTTCTGTTATCAGACTTTACAGAGAGTTATAATGCTGTGTCTTACCCTTGCACATCAGAAATTCTCAATCCCACTCAAATCAGTAAATTAAGTAAAGCATGTTTGCTTGAGAAAACACACATACAGTAAATTAGACCACCTGCACAAGAGGATGATATCTGAAGTGTTACCAGTGTGGAGTTAGACTTGACATTCAGAAGCTCCTGTGAAGCTGCTCAGTGCCTCTTGCACAAGACTGATTGTCCATTGTTCAATGTGTGATTCTCTTGTGCATCTACTCCCCATAATCATGAAATGAGGCTGTAGTACCATTGGGAACCATAAAATCTAATGAAGGGATTAACAAATCCACGTTTAAATGTTAAGTATGTACAATATAAGAAGTCTACTGTGGTGATCATGTCTTTCTTACTGCAAACATCAACACTGAAGAGCATCAAGCCTTTAATTTTATATATGTATCCAGGCACAAAGACAGTTCCCCGGAGCCTAATGCAGGTTTATTATTGGGTACTGGGTACACTAATCTGGATTCTGAAACATCAATGATAATGAAGTGCCTTACATTTTTATAATTGCAGAAATTGAATGTGCTGTGGTGGCTCTGTTAAAACATAAAATCAAAGTTTTTTTGTTTCACTTTTTAAAGTGGCAATTACAGAGCCCTCACAGGGTCATGGTGGTTAGTGTTTTCCTTTTTTTCTTCTTCTTCAAGCTAATTTTGCGTTCCCTCTGATCCAGGACGGAAGGCTGAGGGTAGTCTCTGCCATGCAGTAGACAGCTGCTGGCTGTGGCCACAGAGCAAGATCATTCACCCTCAGCTGTGGGAGCTCAGCACCAAGTAGCACTGTGTTGCGAGTACTGCACAAAAGTAGCTCAGAAAATGATATGTCCATTCTTGCAATTCTTTCCTGATTTCCTGTTTAGGTTTTGAATGATGTCTTGCATTGAGTGCCTTTTATTTATAATAAAAATTAATATATCAGTATATACATTTTAATTATGGAATTGGACCATAACTTGCCCCCAACTGGGAGCTCTATGTATGTAGTGAATTTGCATATATTCCTTTATTCCATAAAACTGAGGTAATGCCCACAGAAAGTCATTTTGATTAGATTTACAGCATAAAACAAATTTCTATAGTATGTTGAACCATAAAAAGTAAAAATTCAATATTCTCTGTATGTAGTGGAATCACATTGTAGTGTTGTAATGCAAAATTAAGCCCTATGTTACTTCTGCCTGAAACACATACCCAAATTTAATCAGCAATAGCTCTAATAATATTAGGCCTTTTCAAAAAGGGCAGAACATGTTGGAGAACATGTTCTCAAAAAGGCAGCTGCAATTTGTGCAGTTATAACAGATGCTAGGGTGGAAAGTGTTAAAAGAATTGTAACTAACCTTTTTAGAGATTAAGCATACATATGTATAATGAATATTTGTTCTAATACATTTAGCCACACTATGCAGTCCAACCTGAAAGTAAAATGTCTTAGGTTGCTGTATTTTAAGTCTTTGATTACTGAGGTAACATTGTGCACAAATTTTGCAGGCATAGTTTCATAATCTGAGAATGACATACTTTAAAATATCATGTGTGTGTCAGCCAATGAACATGCTATCTGATCAGTGAAGGAATAAAAATCTCTCACTTTTGAATGCACAGGATAATTGACTGCAAGTGTTTTATTGTATAAAAAACAGCATCTTCTTTATCTGGAAAAAAGTCTGGTACACTCAGTTCAGGCTATAGTTAAAGAAATGGGTTAATCAAAGTAGTGTAATTCCCTTTTAGTGTACACAGTGACTCACAAGCATATCTCCTTGTTAGGGAGTTTATTGTCAAAGGGTTCATTGTAGAAAACATTTCCACATATCCAATAGTCTTTTTGCAGTACTAAACCAAGAAATTACTTGATAGTTGTAGCTAAATACACTGTATAAAACATACTCTCAGGTTTGTGTGGATATATAGACATCTTTGTATATTTGAGGAAATGGGCAGGTCGACCTTTGGTCCCACTGTAAAGTGCAGTTTCTGTGGTGCAGCAGTGTCGAGTCTTTGGTTGCTGGGAAGGAGTTCAGAGGATCAGGAGCACCAGTTTTCATCCTCATTAGAAAGGATTAAAGTTAAAATTGTAAATTTGTTGGTTTAACAATCAGTCTCCCTGTCTGTTCTTGAAATATGTACACACACACACACACACACACACGTGTCTTTCTGTAGAGAAAGCCCAAAGTGGTCTTTAGCTCTGCCAGAAGAGGAGCAGTGATATGATTAGCACCACTATGACGTGTTTCTGATGGGCTCTGTGCCATCCTGTGCAGTCATTGTGAGGCAGCAGAGGCCTGTCGCCCCCTTGGCTGTAATCAGTCACTTGGCCACTTGATGAGCACTGGACCAGGGGCATCTGGTAGGAGGTGGCCCGCTTCTCTGGCCGGTCTGGGCTGGAGCCATCACTGGGACGCTGGCCGTTGTAGAGCAGGTAGCGGCCGTGGGCGTCCTGCTCCATGCGGAAGAGCTCATATTCTGTGTGGGGGAGCCGGATACCCAGCGCCACACAGCCATTCGTCACGGTGACATCCTGCTCCACTCCAACCTGCCAGGACCCCTGCGCTCCACACTCATTACCATTGAAGACGTTGAGGAGGGAGGTGGTGGCCAAGTCCATGGGTGTCACTCTCATGTGATTGACTAAAGGAGGGAACACAAGCACACCTGTTAGCTCCAGTCATGAGGAGGGATGCACCTGTAGTGCAACCGACACTCTAAACTGTCAAGTGGAGGAGGGAGGAGTACGAGGATGAGGGGGGAAGAACAGCAATAGCAGGTAAGGAGGAAGATGAGCAACAGCAAAGAAGGAGGTGGCAGCAGTAGCAGCTTTCCTGGCAGTGAGAAGGGGAAGAAGAGTAGCAGTGGTAGCAGCATTTGGAAGATAATTTACTAGTATGGAGAAGAGGACGGAGTGGCAGCAGCAGGAAGAGAAAGAAGAGTAGCAGTGGATGCAACTCTTCTTGCAGAGAGAGGAAGGAAAAGAGTAAGAGTATGAAGAGGAGGAGGAAGTAGCAGTAGTGAAGAAAGAGGGGGAAGAGTTCTGCTACTCTTCTTTCTTGTTTTCTTTGTTTTTTTATTGAGTTAAGTTTTCATGTTGTCCAAGGACTTTTCTTGTTTGATATGGGGTACATAAATAAAACTGCTTTGCCTAAAGAAAACCATAACTGTAAGATAAGTTACCTTTAAAGACAAAGTCTGTCCCTCCCATGACTCGTGTCGAGTGAAGCCCTCGGCTGTAGCGTCCACGGGCGTAGATAGTGAAAGCGGGGTGTTTGCAAACGGGGTCAGAGTAATGGTAGTAGTGTCCCTCCCAGGTGTGGTTGTTGTCATGGAAGATGAAGTGCCGGGTGAGGAACAGGACTTCAGGACGAACTTCGCAGCGCTGGCTCACCCACTGGCCGTACAGACCAACAGTCAGGTCGGCCCGTGGCGGCAAGATGGGCGGGTGGAACTCATCTGAGCGGTAGATGATACGACAGGCGATGCAACCATGGTCATGATTCTGGAAATAAAGGGAAGGAAATGTGTTACAATGAAATGCAGCGATTGAAACAGAGCACCTTGCAGTAATTTAGAGTCAGAATGTCATTAAATATTCAAGATGCAAAAAACTTTGCAGCACAGTCTCTCAAGAGCCTTTATAATGTGTGAGACACTGAGGACACGGGGACGTGACTTTTTATTAATGAGAACTAGGCACGGTTTTTTCCACCCTCCACTCGCTCTAGACACAGGCTAAGATTAAAGATGTGTAGATTATATATAGATGTATTATTATATGTAGGCACATGAATATAAAATAAATCTTGATAAAACATTAAAAACTGCCAAGTTTGTCATTTACATGACACTTTTTGAAACAGACTTGATAATAAGCAGTGTGTAAACAATACATAGCTGGTTATTAATGCCCGAAATATTTGTTATATACTGTATCATACCAGATGAGCTGTTAATATAACAGCATCCACTTATGAATAGTTATAGTTGTCAATTAATATATTAAAGGATAGTTTCACAATTTTTCAAGCCTCATACGAACACAATCAGATTTAGCTTTCTGTAATCAGTCTATTAATATAGGCTTTTAAGTGACACTTCCAATGTAAGTAGTAGGGAACAAAACACACATCTTATTATAGATGGATATAGGTTATATCTGTGCAAAAATGTTTATGTGAAGACAATGTAAGTGTTCAACTTTCCAAATTAGTCCTTTGTTTTGTTACCGATTTTCCATTGAAAGTCAAGTGAGACACAACGATATCCACTGGAACTGCTGAAGCGTCATATTAGCTTTGGATACACATTTTAACACATTTTTGCACAGAACAAAAATTGTGAATTTTATCCAGCATCACTTCCATTGAAAGAGCCCTAGAAGCGAGGACTAATTACAGCAAGAAAAAAAACTGTTTTAAGACAAACTTGCAAAATTAAAATTAATTAAAATTTTTTGTAAACATTTTTCAGTGGTAACTGCATTACTTTTATAAAATTATTACATTTACCAGATTTTGTTATATTTTTAACTGAAAACATTAGCACAATGTCAAGCGACAGCAAATGTGTAGGATTTGAAAAATTCAAAAAATGCTATTCTCACAATAGTTTACATAATGTGGCTTGAAAGTCTATCATTAAATGATGTTAAAGCTATTAGCAGATGTTCAGCAAGATATATAATGTCATTGATTTTTGTAAACCACTAAGTTGGAGTTCAGTTTTCCACTGAACTAAATGGACAGGACATTTGAACAGGACACTGAATTATATATACTCATCACAACTCTACCTAATCACACAGTGGTCAGACAACCTGTAACGGCGGCACAATTGTTGGGCATCAGTGCAAACTGACAAAAACCTGTGCCACCTAAACTGGAAATACTATGAATTTATTTCACCACCTGAAGCATTACCACTGAGTAGATTGAGCAAAACCAGCAAAGCATTATGGACACATTATTCATCATCAAGACAGTCTGCAGTTAGGTGGACAAAATGTAAAAGAGATTCAGTTTCTAAATTTAGAAAAAAACATAAAGTATAGCCTTACTAATGTATGTATAAGAAGTCTAATAGACATTGAAAAATTAAATCAAAAGCAAACAACCCAAAGGACCAGAGCTTGTAAACCTGAACTGTTAGAAAACTCTGATTTGAAGTTGTCACTCAACATTTTTAAATCCATCATCGGTATATTGTGTCATGAAAATCACAAAGGATAGCTGGCATCTGTTCAGAGGTGAAGCAGGAAAAAGAATTTCTGAATCTCTGGAGCGCTGGAAGCCAGAAAAAGTTCCAACATTTTCTCAGAGTGATCACATCATTTTACAGTAAAAGACAGATGTCTGGTCGAACACAAGCCATGACGACAGGAAGTCACACAGGGAACAGTGAACCGAGCTTTGATGCTCCTTAAAAACATCCTCACATTGACAAAAGAGGGTTTTTAAATCCATAAGTGACTATTAATCATATTCAAGTCACATCATTTCTGGTGGAGCCACAGAGCAGCATGTGATCAGTATATTCAGACAGGACAGCTGTGGGTCCCTGGCTGCAGGAAACACTCAAGGGCCTGAAGGATTCGGAGCTGGAAGCCTGCACACTGTATTCCACAAACTCTCTTCCAAAGGCCAAACTCTAGGGAGGCGGGAGAGTTTTTGTTGTTTGAGGGTGGTCAAAATTTAAGAGCCAACATCTTCGACTCAATCGCTCTTTTCCCAGGCAACATGATGATTGCAGGAGATTTATGGGGAGTTAAAAAAAATAAGACATTGAGAATGCTAAAAGGAGGAGTAAAAAAAGAAGGAGTATCACTACACACGACAGATGAGATAATCCCAGTGCAGCTCCATAACCGCCTCAGAGTGGGAGGCTGAAGGAACGACTGGAAGGGAGGCCTCCTGCAAATCCAGACTTGTGTGTCTAAGAGTGTATTTCTACTGCTGTGTATCTCTTTCTTATCCAAGTAAGAAACAGATACATGGAAAAGGTGAACAAATAAATACAATACTCAAAAAGAAACTTATGTGCATATATTTTAGCATATACTGTACATATGTGGAGCAGAAAGTAGGGGGAGTTTCTGTTGCAGGTGTGGAAAACATGTTCCAGATCTGCAGGAACTTCAAGCCCATAAAACACAGAGTCTGTGGGAGCTAACAAAAAAACCCAGACAGTGAACATGTCCTGCTTCAACAGAGTCATCTGTCAGCTGATGAGGGATTAGTCTGGTTGAGTTGAAGGGTATGTAACTCTCAAATCCTTCTTACTTTATCACAAAATATTTGTCTATAGATACTGAAAAAACGTCTCATGTCTCTTTATGAGAATATTAACAGTAGAGAAACTGTAAAACTGGGAGCCCATTTTTTTCCAGCCCTGAGCAGCAACTACAAAATATTGTTCTTCTCAGACTATACAGCCAAAGCGAGCCTCAGCAATAAGGCAGGGCAGCCTGTATGTAGCCTGAGAGACAGAACTCAGGGCAGTTTTCAATCAGTCGCTACTGCATTAAGCTCACTACTCTCACTACATGCACAGGCACAACTGAAGGCGACTCAGATAAGCATGTAAATATTTTCATCGCTTCATATCTTCTGTACTTTGGAAGCAGAACAGTTAGTGAACAATGTTCAGAGAGACGTCAGTTAAAAAAAAACAAAACAATTGTGCCCTTCATTGCACCATATAAAAAGATTAATAGGTTAATTTTCCAAATCAACAACAATCATCACAGCCGAGTGTGGAAGTCAGTTTATGGGTGCCTTAGGCGAACTTTACACAACCTAATTTCAGTTATTATTTGCAGGTTGCAAATAAAAGGGTTTTACTGTCTCTGTGACACAACGCTAATCATGAACAGTGGAAATCATGTTTTCTATTGGGTTGTTCTTCATCTGGGAACATTTGCACAGAACAAGTCCAACTATGTTAAAAAAAAGTTAGACTAAAAAGACAAAAAACAAAAGTTTCCAGAAACTACACTCATATTTGTACAGTAAAGCAGAGTTACAGGTAAAGTGTAGCTTATTACAGATGGAGCCAAGCTACCTGTTTCCACCTGATTCCAGTTTTAATGCTAAGCTAAATGAACCAACTGCTGGCTGCATATTAAAAAGGTGCCGTGTGTAAGATTTACTGACATCTAGTGGTAAGGTTGCAGATTGCGGCCACCTCAGTATTCACCACCACCCACACCCCTCCCATGATGTTCCACGCCATCATCTACGACCACATCCAATAGCAATTTGTGAAGTGATGAGATTATTTTAGATACTTGTACTGTGACATGGCAGCACAACATGGCGGCCTCCATGAAAAGAGACCTGCTCACTCTCTATGTAGATATAAAAGGCTCATTTGCTCTAATAATTCTTACTTTCAGGCGTTTACACACTAACGAAAACATAATTATGAATACCAAATTCCATCACTGCAAATTCAACCCTCTAAATCTTACACACTGCATCTTTAATTTACAGACAGAAGAGTTGCATGAAGCTTCTCATGCTTCAGCTCTTGTCCATTAAAGGAACCTGTGTTTGCTTGCTCCTCCAGACATAAACAAATCACAGTACATGTAAAACTGATTTCTAGGCTTGCAGCCGGTGTCACGTTAGCACACGGTCTACCTTTCTGTCAGTAAGGTCTCTGAAGATATACATCTATAAGTAAACAAGTTTTGAAAGTAAAACAAGTTTCTTAAGCTCCTATGGACTTTGGCAAAGGAACACATCAAGGGATTAGGGCTGCAACTAATTTCATTATACTATAATCTACAGCATACTATAGTATAAATGGTTAATTATGACAAGATGGAGAAGAGTAAACCTGACATAAAACGAGATAATTCCAAACAGGAGGAGGACTCTGACCAGCCAAAACAAAACAAGGAGCTCGTCCCCAACAGAGGAGCTACTTCTGATGCTCAAAAAGTCAGACATAGACCAGAAAATGTACTTTGTGAATTATCAGACTAAATACTAGCAGTCGTGTTACATGCTCGACATGTTGTTACATGATTAACTGAAAATTAAATTAAAGGAGAAAAATAATAATAAATAATGTCAGTAGTTTTGATTCATTGAGTATAAAATTATTATTCATTTAATGACAAACAGGTCTTTCCATGTGGCCATTTTATGTAAACTACTGAATTGGTCTGAAAGTCTTTTATTAGAGTCTCAGGATCAAACAATCCAAAGAAATACTTTGAAGGCAACACAGTGGAGTCAAACATAAGAAAACATGTTTTTGAGTTGAAGGGGATTTTATTCTTCACAGCAAATCATTAGTAAGCAGGGTTTCTTGCCATAGAACAGCTACAGTGTCTGACTTCTACCCTTACTGGAACTGAAGGAAAATGAGGAAATGAATATAACTGCCTTTGCTTTACATAAATTAGATTTATTCATTTCATGTTTTACTACGTTGGGCAGACACTTTTGTCTGAGCTGAGGTACAAACAAGACACAGTCCAAGCCATAGTAAATCAAGGAGAATTAGAAATGAAGTTCACTTTGTTTGGCAGCCATTTGTCATTTGGTCATTTTGGGGATTACTGCCATAGTTCAGAGAAGGACAATATCCAGAAGCAAATGTTTTATGAGCAACAGACACAATGTCGGGCTTAAAATGCTTCTTTAAAAACCTACTGGTGATGACATGAACACTACATCTATAGTTACAACATCTTTTCTGTAAGAGGGCTTCTCAGGTATTCATAATAAAAGTAATAATCTTAGACTGACTGGCTTTAATGCTTAAGTTTTAACTGTGTTTCATGGACATGGACTCACAGAGAAACAGAATACAACAACAAAGCATAAAATATAAATACCAGAAAACATAACATCACCACAAATGAGTCTCTGCATGAGGAATAGATGTAAAAACCCGACTGCCACTGAAAGACTTCAACAACAACAATATAAAAACACAGATCCCTTCCTAACAAGGATCGTTATCATGTGGTCATTACTCCGCCTCAGTGACGCAGCAGCGAACCAGACGACAGAAAATGGGGAAAAAACAAACCTAAAACAAAGTCTGCTGCCTTGCTGTTGCATCACTGCTGAGATCCACCCAGTAACCACAAATGAACATGCCTGCACCAGAAATTGTTCTGGACTCGAAACAGCTCCGGGTACATGGCTTAAGATTAATGGACTGGATGGTCATTGTGGCCATTAAACCCCCAAAAAGAAACCATTGCAACCTCAAGAGATGGTTGAGTTGAGAGTACTTTTGTAGGAAGGGGTGAGGTATTTTATACTGCTGCTCACCACAAGATATGGAGGTCAAAACATAACTGAGCACATACAGTAAATTGACGACCAATTGCAGTTAAAATTGACCAAAGTCGTAAAATTACTCAACATTTAGGATGTTCAAAAATGCCTATAATCCAAGTTTGTATTATTATAGAAACACACTACCAAGCGTAAAGGGTCAGTTCACTGAAATGACAAAATAACATTTTTCCCCACTTCTCTACTGCAAATAGGAAGATTGTTTTGTGTCAACATGCTGAGGTTTTGAGTTATAAGCATCAGAGATTTCCTGATTGCAGATACAATTTAAATTTAGTGGCATTAAAAAAAAAAAAAAAAAAGACGTTAGCAAACAATTTCCCAAGTTCACCTGCAGGAGAAACAAAGCAACACGAGCCTTCATGTAACTTCATACTTTACGCGTCTGCATGTCCTTATCCATAAAGTAACATTTGTCATCACCCCAGTTCATGAAGGTCAACTGCGCATGTGCCAGACATTTATTTTGACGGTCTTGTGAAGCACTTACACATGCTGTTGTATTTCACTTTGTCACATTGTTCAATCAAATACAACAATCAAAAGAGCTTTCCCCCCCCCCCACCAGTGCCATCATGTTTTGTACTGTAGCATGTGTGGAACGTGTCAGTATCCCCAACTGAAGTACAACTGCTTGTAGTGTGGGTACAGAGTTGTCGGAGGGCAACTGAACATAACCTCTTGATGGAAAGAGCTGCCCTCTTTAACTGCCACAAGCTCCAGTATGTTCATGTATCACACCAAATCAAAATAATACTGAGGGAGGAGGAAGAGGAAGCGTGTCTCTCACAGAAGTACATGACTCAATATGACTATTAATACATGAAGACGACTGATGTAATTTCTGTGATTTCTTATAACATTTTATTAGATGAATGTGTTTTATAAATAAATGTTATATGAAAAGTAACTACCAATTATTGCTGCTATATATAAATTTAGTGGAGTAAAAGTATAATGTAGCATAAAATGGAAATACTCTCTCTCACAGTGCAAGGCTAATACCAGTAGAGGTGAGAGTTTTATTGGTCATTTTTTGTAAACTGACCCTTATACTGAATGCTGTCATTATATTAGACTAGCCACAATGTTGTGGATGTGGTGAATTAATGAATCACAGCTCTACAAACAACCTGCCTTCCTTTTTATTCAGAAGAAATAGAGCACATGCAACCGTTTGATTTGAGCCTCAGGCATGCATGAAATCAGACCTGGTATGCGCTCGCTGGAATAATTCATACGGCTACATGATTACAAATTCTAGGAATACCACATGTTGATTGCTCCCAGAGATAGGCTGCGTTTCACATTGCGCCTCTGAGGGTCAGAGGGGCTTAAGCAGAGCAGCTCTGGTCATTGCAGCATCACAGGGGAGCTCGTCTGATCACAGCTCCTCACTCCACAATCTGTTTGCATTCTGACCAGCAACACCCAGCCCCATCATCCCCATGCAAATGCATGTGGATTTAGACAGTGGACCCTAACAGGATTTCAATGTAACCTCTGTGGAGGGTGACAGTGAAAACATCGCTCTAGAATTTCACCCAGCAGGGAGACCGCTGTTCAGCAGTGTAAATAAAGAAATGACATCCCATAAGCGCAAAAAGAGGGAAGAAAGGGCTCTTTCTTAAAGCTAAAATCATCTAGATAAAATCAGTATGTGAATAGTTTCTGGTTTCTACTAGTGCAAATGTTAATGTATAAGGGCAAGATTACTGACATACACTGATCTTAACTCTTTGGATTAAATTGTATTTCCGGTTGTATTTGGTTTAATTTACTTTACTGAACAGCTGGGACAGTAGGAAGATAGAAAGATTGTATCACAAGTTCTCAATCAGACAACATTATTACATAATAAAACATAAATAAAGACCAACTTTCAAATGCTATTTTGCCCAAGCTTCTTTGGGTAATACTGTTTTCAAGGTCAATTCAAGTGTGTGGTCTTTGTAGCGTGGAGGGTCGACACAGTGGGAGAGGAGCTCAGCAGAGGTCATACACCAAGCTGCGTGCTCGGGTCACAAAACTCTACCTCCGGCCTGGTTTTATGTTCCAGTGAACACAAAACGCAGTTCAGGGGGTATATAAGAGTTCTCATCCTGGTTGCTGAACTAGCAACTCTTACTGTTCATACGTCAGTGAGAACACCTACACAGTGAGGTTTGCAACACCCTCCAGGCAAAAAGAAACTTTGTGAAAGCTTTGTAATGGCTGTCTTGGTTGGCATTAGCAGCAGCTTCAATTGGCTGAAATTCTGCACTGCTACCAAAACTACTATTATACTGTGCCTCTTCTCATAGTATCAACAATCGACGAAAACTCCACAGTCACTACTGCACAGTCACAATGGAACAAAGTTTTTAGGAGAGGGTCCAGGTTTGTAAAGTGGTGTGGTTTCAGGTGTGTTTCAAGAGGTGGAATCATGAAAAAAGCAGCGAAGAATAAAAGTGATAGCAAACATGTATGTAAACAATGCAGAGTTTAAAACTAAATACAGAACTGCAAATGTTTTATGAGGTTTTATGACCTTTGTAAGATCCAATTTACACATCAAATTTCATAACCTTTATTTAAGAATAACCACAGCTTACATTGAAGCTTAAGTTAGTAAATATCTACAGCATTGCTTTTCCACAATTTTAGCTTATATCCCCTTAATACAAAGAAATGTGTATAAATTGTCTCTGAGAAGTTCAACCAAACCTATTTTTCTTATGCTATTTTATTTGAATATGTTTCAGCATTTGACAAGCAAGTACGAAAAAAAGTGAAGTTTGCATTTGTGTAGCAGAATTCACTTTTTTCCCCTCATCTACCACTTCAAAATCCTTTAGACCAGAGGTCCCCAACCACCTCCGGTACTGGTCCGTGGGTCATCTGGTACCGGGCCGCACAGAAAGAAAAAAAAAAAATTCCCCGTTTTATTGACAAGCACAGTCTTCTATTTTGAAAAAGCGGATTCTCTGCCGTCTGCTCCTCTTGACGCGCTCCGTTTGTAAACATGCCTGGTGCATTGAGCATGTCTTTGCTGGAAGAGGATCAATTGCTGGAGATTGCAAATGACAAGTATGTTTGAGACGATCTCTGTATAACCCACCAGCGTTTTAATCGCCACAAAAGAGATCGGCTTTCAATCGACAAGGAATTTGTCTTGTAACCTTTTGCAAGACTGAAAACTATAATATACTGAAGAGAGATTCGAAGCTCAAAACAAAAGATGACATAAGGGCCTAACCTTGGCGTTTTGCAGGGCATTCTGGTAGCTGGATGGCTTGTAGTACAGCCTCTGAGACGGATCAGTGTGGATTTCCCCTAGAAACAGCTCCTCCACCAGATGATCCAGGTTGTGATGCAGGTACTGCTTCTCCACCCGGAGCAGTTGCAGCTCATGCATCGCAAAGTTAAGCTCTCTCAAGCAGTCGTAGCCGCCCTCCTCGCTCCACAGCTCGTAGGTCACACTGGAATCCCAGGGGCCCTTAAAAGCTCCTCGGCAACTCGCCCTCTGGCTGAGCTCTTTGGCCACGGTGGCTGTGTGACACACCATTTGGACACGGTGGAGGTGGTACTCTGCCTCCGTGCCGCCACGGATGATCCAGGAAGCCTGGCGTAAGCGCAGACGGCCCCGGACCACCAGCGTGTAGATGGGTTTGGTGCAGTGGTTGTCCTCATAGTAGAACTGGTGAGCTTGGAAGGTGTTGTTGGGATAAAAACGGTAAGAGCGCGTCAGAAATTCTGGGCCTGATCTCACCTCACAGCTGCAACAGAAAACAGAGGAGGGTTCAGATAAACACTGTGCAGTCTGCACAGACGTGTCCTCCTTTTGTGTCAGATACAGGTTAATAAGAAGAAAGTGTTACAAAATTCTGTTGTTGTAGAGAAGATCAGTGATGTCTTAATTTACTGTTGCGCCTATAGTACATTAAGCTTCTGATCCCATGATGCTACACAGCCCAACAGATATTTTTCATGCTTTACTCCACAGTAAGAAGTAAGAAAATACTCATCTCACAGTGTGTTTTAAGATATTGTTTGCAGTGTTGTTACAAACAGCAAAGTATTACTAGTTTGTAGCTGAATGGTCTTTTAAATATGAGAGGAAGGTCCCCAGTATTATCATCTAAATTATTTTACACTAAGTGTCACGTTTTAATGCCCTTCTTTAAAAGATATGCTGGTATCGCATTATGTGTAAATATAAATACATTCCTGACTTCCCATAAAATAATGCACAGAAAACAAAAGACGGAAAGTCCATTTGTTTACCTGGTGGACACCCAGTGACCCTCTATGTTGGGAGGCATCTGCACAGTGATTCGGGCTCCATTGTGGAGGTGCTTCAGCATGTGTTGGCAGTGAGAGTCTTTGATGGACAGACCGTGGGTTTTCTCCAAGTAGAGGCGGCTGGAGCGGCTGTCGGAGTAGTGATGAGAGGAACCTTTAGCCCAGCCTGTGGGAACAACGAGTATGAACAATTAACTCGGCTGAGATCTCTCTATTACTCATTTACTTTTTTTAGCGATGATCCTTAAAGCAACAATATGCAAAGAAAAATAATAGTAATTAAGAGGAAATGCACAAAATTCAGTGTGTCTGAATCACACGAGGCTTCAACAGCACCCAAAAAATAAACATCTGCAAAAAGTTTCATACTGTATCTTTAAGTAACTTGTATGCAATTAAAAAATAAAATTTAATCTATGACTCATTTGTGTGACATGGGAAAGATACTGTATAATTCAGGATGAGAGAAAGATGAGAATGAAATCAGAAATACCTCACAATCACTGTAATAATTTTCTTGTGAAAAATATAAAATTAGAGTCTTTATTTCATTTATTTTGAGTATAGATCTATAATTATAGTTAGTCACTCAAATTCTAAAACTGCACAACAAGAAAAAAAAAAAAAAAAAAAAAGACATTTAAAGACGACATTTATACCCGAGGAGCCATCCAGCTGTGTTTGCACTTCAGACACCTGACACACTGAGGTTGAAACTCACTCAAGATTTTAATGGTTTAGATTGGCAGAGATTTTTTTCTTTTAGATGCTTTCACCCTAATAAACAAAGCATCATTCTTGTCAAGGCAACTAATAAAGTATTCAGAGGCAGAGTGTAAATTTACCATTTAAGTCATTTTAACTCATGTCATCACGTAGGGTTTCCAGGGCTTAAGCACTGACCTGCAAACCCTGGCTAATATTAGCCTTTAGTCATTTGTTAGTTCCTTAACATACATATGTATGGCACGATGAATTTCAGAGAGCCGAACAAAAACAAAACTAAAAAAATAAGAAGATCTGACAAACTACAAATGACAAAAGGACAAGAGCAGCATTGACAGTCGTCAGTTCCCACCCTGTCCGTGTACCCTCGATGCACCATGTGAAATAACAATGCTTTCAACAATGGCCTGGGCTTGAAGGGATAAAATATCGGAAATTAAAGCCATTTCAAAGCTTGGAGCCAAAGAACAAACTTAAAGCTCACATTCCAGTGAGGATTTATTGAATCTAATACTCTAATATCATCAAAATCTACCTTGAAATATGAAGACTTTGCCTTAAATTCTTCCTATCAGACCCAGCTCACCCAGCAATATCATTTAACGCCAAGGAATGCCACTGCGGTCGGTGCTGTGCTTTTAATCTGACACTAATAACACAGAGGGAAGAACAAAAACCATCTGATTAAAACAAACTAAAAGCTCCATGAAGAACAAAGCTTCATCCAGCTGTTTTTCACCCAGTGAGGCAGCTCCAATGTCTGTTAGTTGAAGCTTGTGTGTAAATCACCACATCACAGCAGTGCTCAGTGGAAACACTGGACAGTGGTGGAGACTTGATCCCCCAACTCAGCTGGTGGCATTAGTAACGCTGCTGTGCTGGTTAAGACTCAACGAAACGGCTTTGCAGTTTGCTTGGTGTGTGTGTGTGCTTGTTCCTTTTACACACCTGCAGTCAGGCTTGGACCAGGGGAAAGGTCCTGATTGGCTGCCAAAAGCTTGAGGAGAGCAGTGACTACATATGTGTGTGTGGATTTAAAAGAAACCTAGTGAGATGTGTAAAGCAAACACATTAAGACACACACACAGACACATAATTCATAAGAAAGCAGTTGCAGTTTTCTGGCATTGTTCAGTACTGGAGCGTAGGGTGTAAAAACACCAAACTCCACTAGCATTATCAGCATATTGTTATATATGCATATATTGACATTGTTGTCCTCTTTTGGGATGTGTGTGTTCTTAATTACTTTAAGACTCTTCATCTTCTTTAAAAATCAAATATCATGGCACTGATCCCTCTCTCTACAGCAACTTCAGCTTTACCCAACACATATGAAGGCTGTCAAAATCTTTGAGAGAAAAAAAAAAAAAAAAAAGACGGTCTCGTTACGGTTTCTGGAGGTAATTTTTCAAAATCAGTTTTTGAAATCACAGCATAGAGACAGATCACCTCAGAGCCACATATAACCTCTTAATAAATGCAGCGGATCATTGTATCCTAATAAACTATCTTCCACAGATAGACACTAACACAGGCTTAGGCTACATTCACATTACAGTTGAATGTACTGCTGAATCTTGATCTGACCATTCCCACAGCTGTCCCGTTGTCAGATTTATCTAAATTTATCAGACTGCCAATATAATCAGTCAATCAACAGAAGATTTACTGGCAATTTTTTTATATTGATCATCAGTTGTGTAATTGTAAGCAAAATGTTACTTCTCAAACATAAATATCAGATTTTTTAAGTCTTCTCTCTGACAGTAAAATCAATATCTTTACAACATTCGTCTCTCAGCCAGATAAAACAACATTAGAAGACGTCACTTTGGGCTTTTGATCAGTTTTCACATCATAGTGACATCTCTCATGAAGCTCAAACAACAGTCCAGTATCTTTAACTGGTCATACTGTAATGAAACAATAACATAACTTCTCATACACAAGATCTTCAGAAGCTGTCAACTACATTTCTTCTTACAGGCACATGATCCATCACTTCTGTGCAAACATTTTAGTGACTTCAGATGTTCAGGGAGACATCTTTTCTGTCCTAGATTCATTCGGCAGAAGTACAGAAAAACCCCAGACATAAAGTCAGAGTCATAAACATACTTTCGTTGAATAGAAGAAGAACTAGGAGTACCGAAACAGAAGGTATGGCCCCCACACAGCCCTGATCTTAACATCATGGAGTCAGTCTGAGATTACATAAACAGATAAGACATTAAGGCGGCTTAAACCCACAGAGGAACTCCGGCAAGTTCTTCAAGATGTTTGGAACAACTTACTGTAACGTACCTGAAAACGTGTTTCTGTGTGGTCACACCAAATATTAGGCTCTTGCTGTAATTGTATGCACAGTATTGCTGTACATAAAAGTGGGCTATATATACACACAGTATATTGCTGTACATATTTGATAAGTAAAAACTATTTGTCATTTACTTTACGTAAAACTTTTACACACTGTCGTATTCTGTGTCTGTTTGAAGATGAAGAGCAGTCGAACGCTCCAGAAAAAGCCAGTGAGTCAAACTGAGGAGATATTTTTATTATTTTATAACATTTTATGTAATTGAGGTACAGTACATGTAACATCAGTCCCACAAACACTAGAAACTGAATAGAGTCATCAAACAAGCTGAAGGATTTTACATCACACTCAGTTAAATGTAAGTGCAGAATAACTGAAATTGTGATCTGATTTTACACTATAATATGCTGGTGAGGAGTAGAAAACATTCAGGGTTGTTTGGTTGAATATGAGGCGACACAAATATCTCATTGTTGCTCAAATGCAGACAGATCCAGAGTCAGCATGCATTAGACCATGTTTAAGATTAGACTGTGAAAATGTTACTTACTAGAAAGAACCAGAGCTTTATTTTGAGCAATTTTAAACACAGCTACAAAAAGCATGAAGCATTATATTGCATCAAATCCAAACAAGAACTCCATATGGAAAACAGGCTCACAGAGAAATAAATGAGGAAATGATTAAAAGGAGGTTATAGCCTGTTTGTAGAATTACTCTTTAAAGTGGAAGCATCATACATCTCCTCCTCTACAAGTTTGAAAAGTGTTGAACGTGTGAGTTTCTTGAACAAAAAAAGCCATTTCCTTCATTAAGACAATAATCAGAACAGTTTCACTCAAACCCTCTGCAGTGTCTCAAACTGCTGCTCTTTATCTAAAATCAAAGCGCCCACAAAACTCCCAGAGCCCTAAACCACTGAGAACATTTCCAGTTGGCCTGATCCCACTGGTGAGGTAACAGCACTGGGACCCCGGACAAGCAGAGAGACTCCACATCGTTTATGGGAAGAGGAAAATCCACGAGTGCCAGAGCAGAGACCAGACAAAGGACCGTTCTTCACGTTATCTCAGAGTTTGGCAGTGGCCATGCAGGACTCAAAGCGGGCAGAGAAAACAACAAGACTTACGGACTTTAAAATAAATAAATCCAGAGGTGGTAAGAAACTAAATACAACATAACGATTGTAGTAATGCGTTAGCTTTTTTTTTCTTTTTAAGATTTTCCACTTGTACTTCAGTAGATTTAAGATGGAAATGTTTCACTTTGTACAGTACACTTCACACAGAAACTGTAGTTAGTTTGCCCGGATAAAAATTTTATATCCAGCATTAAGCATCATCGGAAAAGACCGTTTTTGTTGGGTAAGAGCACAGCCATGCTACCGAATTGTTTCCAAATGTGTATTTGTACTCAGGCACTACAAAGCTTTGAGTTGAGTTCCAACATCAGGATGCTAACATGCAACAGTAACAAGCACATGAGCCTCAGACATGTCAGACAGTCCAGTGCTGTTGAATTCAAGCTGCAGTTTCTTCACAAGACACTATAGTCTACAGTCATACTAATGAGCCTGAGTGGCTGTAGTTAGACACAGCTCTACTAAAAAATAAACTGTTACATTTAATGGTGTAATAGAGATAAAGTCAGGACATCAGAGTCATTAAACTCTGGGAATCATGATTAAAAAATGTCACCGTCAACCTCATGACAGTGAACCAAGAGGTAAAGTCAGTAGGATTCATTCTCTGGAAACCATTCTCTGAGATCCAGAGAAAAAAAACTGTACAAAATCGACGTGTGGCACTCACAAACTCACAAAGAATAATCTCTAATAAACCAAATTTAAGAGGGGTCCCTCCCCATTGTGCCTGTAATGAATAGACTGCCCTCTCCACAGGGTGAAACACCATCATTTGGATTAAGAATAATGGTGAATGAATTTGAAATATCACACAGAAATGGATTTAATTTAAATATAACAAACTAAATGCTAAATGAAGCAAGTGTTTTTTTTTTATCTGTATGTTGTATTAGTATTTTTATTGGTGTATTTTGTCACAGCAGTTTCTATGTTTAAGAAGTTCAGAAGAAAGAAAAGTGGAAAATCACCCTATTCAGGTCTCTGTCCAGCATCGTCCTCAGTCATATTACCCGACAGTGTTTCATCACCACATGCAGGCTGTAGCTTTTTAGCATCCAACTTAATGCAGCCTAAACTATTCCCTCTTTATTTCTGTCACAGTACAGCACAGCTCTGTTAACATGTCACTAACAGATGTACTATTAGTTTTAAACTATAGGTTTTTTTTATTCTACTGCAACATTTTTTAAATCAAACTTTCCCACAAGCGAGGTGGAACAGCATCCTTACATGGCAATTTTAGGGGTGCTGATTATGCTAATAACTAAATCTAATGAACAGTGAAAAATACATACTTAGTGATTTGAGTTTGATAAATCCGACATGGAACAAACAAAGAAAGGAGGAAAATGTTCTTGCATGAGGTCCATTGTTTTTCCAGACATTCAAACCTGGAACATGCTTGCATGTACCAACATCTATGGAGCTACAGTTTCATGCAAACAGGGCCCATCCAGTATCTCCTCAAAGTCTGTTTAGTATCTGTTCTGGAGCTTTTCAAGCTTTTCTGAAGCTATCTGCTTCCAAGGTCAGGAATGAAAATTCAACTTTTCAGCCAAAATGAACAAAATGAAGTCTTTCAAGTGGTCAGAGAAAATGGACATTTGAGCAACATTCATGACAAACTCATGATAAATGGTGGACACCACGGTATGAATCAGTGAGTTGGCTCATAATGTGCTGCAGCTAGTATCATTTGCCTTCCCTCCATCATTCTCATGTTGGTTTGTTTGAACTTGTAACCACTCTTTCTTTTCTGTTGTTGCAGTTGGACTGCATCTGACCAACTTATGTTGAAGACTGTTCCCCTTGATCTGACATTATTTAGCTAATTTTCTGACCGATCCCTCTGCAATTACAGTGCTGATTATTTGGCCTTGCTAGAGCTCTGTTAGTTCTCTCATCTTGCTTTGAATACTCACAAATCAAAGTGTTGATTTCCATGCTGGTAACTGGCCTTCAGCCCAATGTGACCAAAGACTGTAACAACCTGGATGATGCATCAGCAGGCTAATTTTATCATCCAATATTGTCTTGTAGTCACATTGCAGTATGTTGTAGTTAGTTTTATCTCTATAAGCACAATACGGTTTCCTTAACATGTTAGATTATGTGTTTTGTTATCAATACATATAAGACATAGTACATATGGATGTATGGAAATAAATTAAATAAATACTTTCTGAGCATGTACATGTTTTATGCAGTGTTTTTATGTATTTGACAAGTATTTTACTCTGTGAGAACACAGTGAAAACTAATTCGAAGATTCATTTTTTTTCAGCTCTTAATTACATCTACAATATTGGTATTAAACACATAGATGCAATGTAGCTTGAGCTCCAGCTTACAACTGTGATTGAAATGACCAAAATTTGAGAGGAAGTCATGCAAATCTTCATGTTTTTAAAAATTCCAATTGCGACTAAAGGAAAAACTAAAAAGCATTAAGCTCATTATAAAAGGATAAGGATAAGCTAGTACCAACACTTTGATCATTCCCATAACAAACAGAAGATCCACATCAGTGAAAAAGGTGAAGTACAAGCAGCTGTTGCTCCATGTGAAGCCATTTCATCGGTTTGTCTTTGAATTTTGCTGTTTCACTGCCCCCGTAAATTTACAGCACACACTAATCTAGGCTGACTGTGCATTTTACTGCCACTATGAAAGGCTGCAATAACACACCACTTAATTGAAAGTTAGATTCACTGAAACACACTTCAGGATAAGTGGGCTCTAAAATATTGTTTTTATCTCCCAGTCATTTGAAGTTGCAGCCAAATGTTGCCCTCTACTGTCACTGCCAACAGATGGATTGGGTCAACTGCAGTCCCATAATCCTCTGCTGCTCAGGCAGGGTTTTCATCAGGAATTGATGTTTAAAGTGGCTCTTAACTCTCAATGCTTTCATCTGCCCAGCAGCCCCAGGGAAGCTTTTTATTGGCTTTTAGCCTTCAAACATGTAACATCACTGTGGCATAAGGGACAACTTAGCCCAAAAATATTGTTATAATTAGTTCTGTTGGACACACAGACACGATGGTAAACAGGTGTGCTGAGGGGGACAGATCATGGCAGTTCCTATGCGACGAATATGCTGGAATGAAGAAGTGGACTTGAACTTTTAGAAATCCACTGGAATGTCTAGAATCCAGCATTTTAATAATAGCATCCCTTTGCATGTTAGGTCTAAATTCACAACAAAGACTCTTAGGTATCTTACGCACAGGTGGAAAAAATAAACACGTTTAAACAATTTTGGAAACTATGAACTGCTCCATACCTCCACACCTGTTGCACCAGTTTAAGAACAATAAATCTTGCGAAACACGAAAAGTTTCTTACCCAAAAAAGCAACGAGAAGCAGTGTGGATGATGGTCCCATTCCGCACGTCGGGGGATTGAAACAAGCTTCACTGCTCACGCTGGGGAGATCAGGTTTTCCTTCACACGGCGTCCTCGAGTATTCCGACACAAATCCTCACATTATGGACCCAGAGCGTGGAGAAAACACTCCTGCAATATCCGAGCATCATAAGAAACACACTTCCGATTCGCTATAGAGCATAAATCCGCGCTCCACCTGATGTTTAAAACAAACAAAGCACCTAAAAGAACAAACGACAGTCCAAACTCTTTCTACAGCACGTTATCACTGAGACAGCTCAATGACATGATGAAAATGACACAACTCGGCGGTTTATACGCGCGTCCTCCGTGCGTCCTGCGCCCTGGAGGACTGTTTGTAATGTGCTCAGACTGGACTCGCCCCCCGCCTCTGTGGAGATTTTGTGGGCGTGGAGTGTGTGTTCATGTTGTCTCCCGTGAAGTGCGCGCTGCAGAAAAACTCGCTGGTCAACTGTGGAGACGTTCGCAGGTCGTGCGATTATTACTGCACTGATAACATTTGGGTTTAAAATGTAAGATTTTAACTTCATAAAGTCACTTGAGTGACATTTTCTGCAGTGAAGACCTGAAAAATATTCGATTTTTAGTCCACAAACATAATGCCATACCAGAAGAAATATAGAGATATTGGACTGTTTTAAGCAATGATAGGACTATAAATCACCTTAACATGTGATAAGCTCACAAAAAGTAAGTAAAGTAAAAGTATCAAAATTGCATTTTAATAGAAGAAGACTATGATCAGAATATTAGGTATATTTTATTTCGGCCAACAGACATTTTTGTGCTCAAGCACATATGTGACAAGCCCAGAATAACATGGTTACTGTCCTTGAACTCTTTTGATTACATTACCTGGTCTCCTCTGAAGGCTACATTTTGGAGTGTAGTATCAAAAAAGTCTGAATCAGTGTAACAGGTAAAGAAATAAACTTACAGAGGCACAAACATGGTAAATGAATGACTTTTATGGTCACCCTTGTTGCAAAAAAACAGCAGAACAACAACAGGCAGAATTGTGAAGGGATCATTTAGTTAGAACTGAATTTAGTTGCTCCAAGATCACATGGAGTCGTTACAGCTAAGTTTTCATTCATGCTATTAGTTTCCAGCATCATCCTTGTTATCAGTCATGATGATTGCTGCACATTTGTCTTGACCGTGGCTCTCAAATTATACACCTCATCATAGTCTGTTTGCCTGGAGGGAGGAACAAAGCTTCGGTTTCTTCCTCTACAACACCTGTGTGCGTGTGTGTGAGTGAGAGAGAGAGAGAGAGAGAGAGAGAGAGGGGGAGAGACCTTGGCCTTGAATTTCTGTCTCTTTTCAACTTGTGGTACTTTGTTGTTTTCTCTCTGATCCTTTGACCCTGAGGCGACTCTTCACCTCCTGTTCATTCATCCACTCAGACAGTCGGACACTGAGCCTTTTAACACTGATTGTATCTGCACAAAAGCCCCCAAACCATTTTTTCTTTTATCATTTTAAATTTGTTTATCAATTTCAACTTACGGTTACTGAATATCAGCTTCACAATTTATGACTTTTGTAAGTTAATCAGGTTCAACTTGAGAGTTAAAAGAACATCTTGGAACACAGTACACCGTGTAATGCTTGCACGCTTGCTTGAGTTAACCCAGCAAAAAAACCCTATTAGTCTTCTAGTTTTGATTAATTTAGAAGACAGAGAATGGGCCAGTCAAAGCTCATCCTTCACTGATTCTCAGAGGAAACAACAACTTGATTTGTGGATTAAACATTTACAACAGTGGAACAGCTTAAAAGAGTACTGCACAGATTTTGCATTGCTCTCTTATAACGTTGTCTGACACATGCACAGGATCAGAATTGATGCAGCAGAACCTGAGATGTATTTCTTATTCCATACATCTCATTCCACATATTCTTCATCCTTAACATAGCCAAGTAACAATGTTCCTATTCATAGAAAAACATTCTGCACACTCTATAGATGGAAAAGACTATATTTATTCGATGCAAAAAGTGACATGGTAAAAAATGTGAATTAAATACCCACAATGCAACTCAACTACAGAGAGTTCAGTTGATTCAGGTGTTTTATGCAAATTGATGCCAATGTAACTTTGAACTATAACTTCAAACAGAGATGGGGCTCGGGCGTCAGAGGTCTGATAAACTCGCTTCTTACTGCACACGACGAAAATATATATTTTTACTTTTCAGTCCTATTCAAGGGAAAAACTTGGTTACAAAGATATTCACAACCTTAAACTTAAGTATTCAGTTCTGTTTCAACTTAAAAATGCCACAGAGCAAACTTGTGTTTTGCAGTGCTGAAATATTTCATGCAGAGTAAAGTTTGTGTCTCTGCTTTCACGTGTAGAGAGAAGTGACATTGAAGGAAGCCCCTTCACATACAGCCACATGCGCTGATCCAATGATCCTCAAATCCTTAATCAGTAGAGCAATGCTCTACTGAGGGAGTTCTAATTATTTTCTATTGTTAACTATGGAGTCTTAGCCCTCGTGGCTGCCTCCCTCTGTACGCTCCACGGTATTTGCTTTTTCCCTCTAATCCTAGATCCATGCTCTGGGAGAGTGACTCCAGCCTTCCTCTCTCTCTCTCTCTCTCTCTTAATTCCTTCTTTTTTCAAGGTCCGGAAAAGCCGCAGAGTGAGATCCGGACAAACACATGATGATGGGATTTGGAAGAAGCCCGGAAGGGGTATTAATAAGGGGGCTGTATAGAGGAGAGGCTGGAGGCAGGGAGGCGAAACTGGGAGACTTGTTCTGGTGTGTTGACCCCTGTGTTGTCCTGTGTGGCTAATCAAAGCATCACCGCACTCTCTTTGTGTCTCTGCAAGAATGCAATCTATGTGAGGTGGAAATAAAACAGCTTTGAGATGCAATGAGACAGTAAAACCAGGTTATCACATTTCCTATTAGAAGTGTTGATATAATATAAAAACTCAGCCATTGTGCAGAGTGATAATGAGTTTGCCTGTAAATGCTGAAATGTTTCAAGCTCTCTGTGCTCTCTTTCTAACATGTTTTTTGCATTAAACCTTTATCATCAGTGTCCCTAAACATGTCAGAGTAGATGAATGTGAGGAGGGACATTTCAAAGTTGCTGCCTCTCTGTTTCTGATTAAAGCTGTGTTCTGAACAGTCTGGATGACTGTTTTCTGTTTGCTTCTCTCTTCATGTTTCACTGAGGATTTTGTGTCATTTCTGGAGGGTGCTGTAAAAGTCAGAATGAGAAGGGAGTGGCGCACAGTGAACATTAGATTCACACTAAGTTTTGGGATATTAATTGTTTAACTGTTGATTGTTACTGTATATCAGGGCAGAGGAGTTACTGACTTAGATTAGTGACAACAATAGCAGTGTGTTTTCAGTGAGATGTGTGCTAGCATCTTCAACCTCAACAACAAAATAGTGGGTCAGTGAGTGCAAACTCATGCTGTGTGCATCTAAAGCCCAAAAGCCTAAAACCTTAAATACTAGTAGAGAAAAAAAACCCAAACCATATCAGCCTCATTTTAGTAATGTGTTGACCTGGTAAAATTAGGTCATTAGTTCTCATATGATTTCTCATGAAATATCCTGAACCACATATGAACCTGGAAACCTAACAATAAATGAGCAGGTTTCCACTTGGATAGTGAAAAAGGAATAAGGTTTTGTTAACAGAACGCTTCTGGTCTAGTTGTGATCAACTGTCAGAGATTAACGGCGATTTGAAATGGAATTCAGCCCAGTCATGGTGAACAGCTCAAAGCAGGAGCAATGAGCGCCTGGTCTCTCATGGTGCTGCTCTCTTCTATCAAAACTGACAGAACTCAATAGATTTCTCATAAACAAAGGTGATGACAATGATATAAACATTTCTTATCAATCTGAAACATCTTGGTTGGTGTATATGAGGAAGGATATTAAAGAAGGAGATATTTAGAGTCTGTATGAGACGCTGAGGGGCATGAACACTCCTGGGGACTCCACCCTGCGCATGCTCCAAATGTAGCTACGGTGCAGTATAAATCATTGTGTCTATATCTGTCAAAGTTGATTATATGCATGTACTTAAATTATGTATCAAAGTCAGGGGGTGAATATTAATTTTAAATCTGAAAACGTGGTCTTGGCATACATTGCCTAGGACAGTTTATCAGAAACGAAGATGAAATGATTAATGCTGATAGCAATCACATAAACACATTACATATGTAAATTAATAAAGCGGAGTATGGAGAATGTGGAGTTTACAGCAGGGAAAAACACTTTTTAAAAAAAATCTATGCTACTTTTTAATCTTATTTGTGCAGAAAATCAGTGCTAGGCCTCCTCTGTCCATATTACAGCCACAGCTGTACATGGCCTGAGCTACTGTTTGGAGTCAATGGTCCACCCTGTGCGTCTGATAGGGTCGCCAAAGGGCTTGACAAAGCAGCAGACTAAGTGTACCGTGTAATGTCTTATGAGATCATATTGATGCCATCAGTCCTGGCATTAATCAAGACTCAGCCTTAGATACTATAAACTTGTAACAGACAACCTGCCACACAAACTGGTTATGAAGTTTAAAAAAATTAGGGTAACATATGATTGGATGTTTTTCTGAAATGTACTGTATAAGAAAGAATCACCCTATAAGAATGCTTAATTTTGTGTGCGATTTGTTATCATTATTCATTTATGTGTCTTTATTTTTTGCTCACTGAAAGGTTGAGGCATCAGAACCCAAGATATCCCAACTTTTAGTCCCTGCTGTGTGTCAAGTTCCAGAGACTGGATGCTACATAAAACATAAAAGAAAAAGCATCCTGTTAAGCATTTCTTGTCCAGTAAATATCTTTTAATCTCCATGATCCCTAGTTGTAAATGTTTGTAAAACAGTTTGTGAGCATTCATGTGGAAGCCTGGTAAAGCATAAACTCACAACTTTTGTCCACACTGATATAACCCTGATAATACTAAGGAGATATTTTCACAGATTGTAGACATTATTGCCTACATACATATACATTTCTTGACGCATGTTTGCTCTGAGTACAGAAGGATGACTGTCATCAGTCTCTTTCCCTTCCTTAGCCAAATAATGAGTGAAGCATGTGAAGTAGCCCAGAGCCTGGTCGAGAAGGCCTGGCTCCAAGTTCGGTTTCAACATGGCCGACATCTGCAGCTGCAGAGGAAATTTAAACAATACAGTTAAATCAATCCAGACTGAGAGCGGGAACACAGAGACAGAAGGGGGGGGGGGGGAGTAATGTGTAATGACACATCTCATAGTTAAAAAAATGCAGAAGTAACTGGTGGAAAATAAATCAAATTCTAACTCTGCCCTAATTCTTGTCCATTGTCTTCCCACTGTCCCATCTGTCCCATTGTCTTCAGCGAGTATTCCTCTCAGTTATTTAACAATTTTTTAACATAGCTTATAAACCCAGCCATTAAATTTCTAGCTTGAATTAAATTGCTGTCCCATACGAAGAACCTCATGCTACAGCACCATTTGTGAGGCAACACGATTTTGAGTGATTACTTCCTTCAGGAGACCTCCAGGTCTTTCTGTGGGTGTGAGGTGATTGACAGTGAGCAGAGCGTAGCGTAATGCAGTGCTGATATAAAACCACACTGCTTGGCACATAGAGGAATGATAAGGCTGAAACACTGACAGAGCCCATAAGCTGTCATGTTTCCTGTGATGGATTGTTTTGGGTGATGTTCAGGACTGCTGACGTTGTTTTTCATAGCGGACAAGAATGAGCTGCAGCAAACGGCTCTAGCAGAAGAAATTAAAACAATGAAATTATGAAAATGGAAAGCAAGAGGTAAACTTTGTTGTTGCACACACAAATAAACCATGAAATCCTTAAAGTCACAGATATATGATGCAGCATTAAGTTTTCCTGTGCTGAACCAACTTAAAAGAGGCGTAAGCTGTTGCTCCACTATGTCAAATTCAGGATTGTTGTGGTTTTTGTGGCCTCTGGCCCGTTCAGCAGTGTCTGACCTTCCCTGACAGGCCCCTGTTTCTCCTCCATGGTGCCAGCTGCTCAGTGAACACACATGCTTGCTTCTGCTCTGCACGAAACAGGCAATGGAAGCAGAGGTCTTCAGTCAACTTAAGCTGCAGTGATTTATGTTAAAAGCACAACCATAACCATAAATACACATGTTGAATTCTTCTAGTGACCAAGAAACCAGCTCTCTAGGTACAAAGCATTTGGCAAGACAGCATATAGCAAACAGTACAAAGCCTGGAAAAAGAAAAGCTGCCACTGTACCTCATCAGAAATGCTTGTCAGATGGTCAGACTGCATCTGACGTCAGGAGAGTCTGCGTCCCACAGTTTCTGTGACTGTCTAAAATAATGTGACATCCATACCCATTTCTCGCCATTGGTCAGCTGTACTGTCAAGAAAGTATGCTTGGTTTGAACAGTAGTTCTGTCACTTTTCATGTGAATCAGTAAGTTTACCATCATGAATGTCTTCTAGAAGTTTCTATCCACATTTAACACACATTTTAAACAAAATCAAGCAAAACAAACAAAATGAAAATTCAAATTAATGTTTCCATTTACCACCGCATCAAGTTAGTGGCACCAGGTGCCATTAAACCGTTGCAGAATAATAACGATGATAAACTCCACTGATGCCAAAGGAGGATTATTGGACAGCTGCACATATACAGTATGATGGCGCTATGACATTGGTGTGGTGTCAGTGTCCTGTCCAAGGACACCTCAACGTTCATGGAAACACGCCTCTGTGAAGGCTGTAACATGAAAGCAACACTTTAGATCGTTTGGCCAGAGGAGCAACAAGTTAAAACAGCAATAGTCAAACCTCAATTAATCCAAATAAGTTATGCACTGAGCTAAGTGAAGGTTGGTTGAAACATGTAGGATCAGAATTGAAAAAGCATTTTTTCTAAGACATCTAAAGTATAACGAGTTATTAAACAGAAACTCATAAACTGGTGCAATTTCCTGAGAGCAAAATAATGACATAGCTGAGATGGCAGATGACCGCCCACCCTGAGCCTGGTTCTGCTGGAGGTTTCTTCCGTTAAAGGGAGTTTTTCCTCTCCACTGTT
>JAUMHL010000010.1:17425721-17447802 GCA_032362345.1 Sandelia bainsii | reverse complement strand
AGTTTTTCCTCTCCACTGTTGCCTAGTGCTTGCTCAAGTGGGACTGTTGGGTTTTCTACATTATTCTGTATATATTTCTATAATGTGTAAGGTCTTAAACCATACACTGTAAAGTGCCTTGAGATGACTTGTGTTGTGATTTGGCGCTATATAAATAAAGTTGAATTGAATAGGTGACATGGGTGTGAAAATTTCAGTTGATTCTTATTAAAAAATGAGATATTTTTGCATTTGGTTGTGATTGCATGCCACTTTGCAGTACTGATCTCTACAGCTATTTATCATGTGTCCAAGGAATTTATGGACTGGTACAAAATATTTGCACTGTTAAAACAGCTTTGAAAGCATCTAGCAGATGTTGCCCCACGTTGGTGCTTCATGTTAGTGCTATATAATAATGTGTTAATAGCATTTGCTCAACATAATAATGTTTCCAGGGCAGCGTGACACCAGCTGGCAACTTGTAAACAAAACGTTAAAAAGGATTCAACAATAAATAACAGTTCTGCTGAAGGTTTGCCACAAACTCAGACACTGAGATTGTATTTTATTTCTGTCCAAACGGTTTTTCCCTGGGTGTGACAGGCAGCTGCGTGCATCAAAGGCTCTGGCATCAGGAGGAGGAGGAGGAGGAGGAGGAGGAACAGTAATCTATGAAACGTTTCCTGACCATCCGGAACTTTCTGCTCACAGGTGGCAGGAAGATGCACTGCAGAGCCGCCTCGCAAACGCGACGCCAGACTGAATACTCTGACGACACTGGGAGATGAAGTACTCAGCCAGAAATGCATTTATCATCGTCTTTTAAAGTCATGCCGTCACTTTTAAATTAGCAGAACATTTTTTTATACCTTGTTTTTAATCACACAAGTTGATGACATTCTTATTTATAGTAGGGCAATAGGGAGATAGCGGTTTACAGTAATAAAATGAACTGTATGAATAAATGCTTGTTTCAACAGCTTGTGTCATTTAATAAAAGTTTTACATTTGTAAGCTGTAAATATGTAGGAGATGGCCTATCCCGATGATGGGAAACAAGCTAAAAGGATCCATTTTAAGATCATGAAATTTTCAAAGCTGCCACCAAAGTTTAGTAGCTGTTCTCAATCATTTGATTTAATCTGCCTCATTAAAAGGAGCTGCCTGGTTGTCAGTGAACTGTAGATGTTAAAATAAACACTTCTTCATGTTGAAAGCTGAGTCTGACATTTCATTCTTGTCCTGTCCTGTCCAGAAACTGTATCTGAATTCCTTTTATTAAAAAAAAGAATTGTCAGATGTGACCTTTCAGTCTTACAATCAAAGTTTACTCACAGAGTTTTTGAGATAGAGTTAATGTAACACTATAATTAAACATACAGTATTACACTGGACTGGACTCTAAAGGGCAAAAAATAAGTGATTAGTTATTCTATTAGTTATATATAGGGATTTTTCTTAATAGGGGCACTTTAGCAAGTTTGCTGATCCAGTTCAACTAAGCTTGATCTTCTCTCGCTGTGGACTGACAGGTGGATTTGACCTCTGCACTCTCAGTTTCTCTTGCTGGCCTGGAGCAGGAGGCACTTAAACATTTCACTGCACTTTTAGAGCAATGAGGTCAACAGTGTTGGATCTGCACCGATGTTGCGAGGCCAGCATATTTATTTCACACCACAGAGCTGCAGCTGCTAGAATGACATTTTCTGTTTTTTATCATGTTATGTTATAATGAGATTAAACTTTAAGACTTAACATAAAACCCACAGAGTTCAGGCCTCTTCTCTGGAGGCTGTCAACAAGCATACTGGGAAGAAATTACCCAATAATGCAGAAAAAGAGGCAAGTAATGGGCAGGCAGCTTTAACAATAAACTAAAACACAGAATACAACAACTGGAAAACACTAAATGTCACAGTTTCATATAATTAGGCAATATATTTAAGAAGAATGCTGAAGACAAGTTGGACATTATCAGAAATGGAAAACATAGCATATAGACATGTCCACTTGGACTAAAGGATAAACTGGTTTTGGTTGTCAAAAGTCAAAGGTCAGGGTCACTGTGATCTCACATCTGTCCCATATCTCAGGAACACCTGGAGGGAATTTCATTACATCTGGCACAAACGTCCACTTGGACTCATGGATAAACTGACTGTGAGGCAGTAATTCTAGATAAAAGTAAGATTAAACAGGTGAGACAACAATGTAATGTTATCACGTTTGTGTCCAACTCTGTCTCCTGAAAATTACGTTCAATGCAACTAAATTGCAAACGTGGTTATGTTTTTGTATAGAAATATGTTATTTCACAATATTTATGTTGTGATACAACATATATTTTGAATGAATCAATAATTCATGGAAAGCAAGTTGCAAGAAGGTGGCTGCACAGAGGGTTGATAATGTGCAAGACTGACAGACCGCAGACCCAAGTTTGAGTCTAGAGTCCCATGTGAGGTTGGGTTTAGGCAAGAAAAGCACTTTGGTTAGGGTTAGAGAAAGATCGTGTTTTGGTTTAAATTTTAATAAAGACATTGTGTTTGAAGTGACAGTTGTTTTTTCCTCTATCAAGCCACCCCACAATCTTTCCCTGACCTTAACCCAGGGTGCATAAGTGCCTGAACCCAACCATAAAACACTTTAATAACGTTGGAGTCACGCATCTGGATGTTGTACTGCAAGATCGGATATTATGGCCAGAAAAAAATGGGATTTGTAGGTCAGATGTTTTGGAAGATAAAAATACATCACCTATTTACTTGATACAGGTTAACCTGAAATTATTAGCTCCCTTTATGAAATCCATGGAATAACCAAATATGTTTATAGTTTAATTGCTTCCAAATGAATTAAGACAAAATCTCCTTTATGTTTGATGAGTATATTTTACTGATGCACCTGAGACTGAACTGAAACAAGAAAAAAACAGAAATGACAAAATTATTAGTCCTCTGACAATTAACAGTCAATAGTGTAACTATTGAATTATTTTTGTAATTAGACTTGCTTGTTTTCTGCTTACATGTCGCTTTTAGAAAGCTGTAAATGTATTGGTGTCTTATTACTACAGCTCTGCTCTGTTTAAACAAATAATATTTCCACCACTAGCCAGCCTTGTTAGCATACAACCAATTTTCCTGGTCTACATTATCTTCATCTGTTACTAATAGAGCCATCTTAGAGCTGAGGCTAAATGTAATTTAATGTGATTCATTACTGTTCACATCAGTTGTCAAGACATGCCTGTGCAGAGTGAAAATTGTTCTTTGACATCTCAAATGTCGAACACAAAGAGCAGCAGGAAGCGACAGGTACACTCGTGTTTTTGTTTTTGTGCCTTTGAGTGACGGGGAAATTGCTAGGGGGTCACATTTCAAAACGTACCATCACTGCCCTCAACATTTGATCTTATTTTGTGTGTGTCTGAAGTTTGCATGTGTACATGCCCAAGCCTGAAGAAAGAAAAAGCATCAAGAGGATTTTTGATCACAGCGGTGATTGGTTATTTGAAGGATTTCCAAGCATGGAAGACAGAGGTTGTGTTAAAGTCTTGCCATCACTTGCTATTTGGTTGACATTATTGTATAAAAATGATGTAACACTAATACAGCAGAAACTGTTGTAATGATAGAGCTTGGAAACATCTTGCCAAAGCCCTTAAAGCAGTAAAAAGATGAGCGTGGGAGCCGGGCACGGAGATTGATGGATTTTCAACGCAACACCACTGATGTGCACTGCAAATTTTCCATGAGTAAAGACAGATTCGTGGTGTGTGTGTGAAACAGAATTTGTCCCAGATTTTTCTCTCTTCTTCTTCCTCCCTCTTTGCTCTCCTCTCTTCTCTGTGGGCTGCATGGAGGAAGCTTTGATGTGGCACTCTCTCAGTGTTGTGACCGCAGGCCCAAGAGGAACCAGATGCTCTTTGGACTGGCTTGTGGTGGAGAGGCATATATATATGTATATATATATATATATATATATATATATATATATATATATAAAATAGAGAAAGACAAGATGGGTGCTGGTTGAGGGGGGTGCACAACATGAACAGGCCCAGAAAGACAAAAGAAAACCATGTCCAACAGAAAATACTGAAAAACAAAAAATATATAAGCTGTAGAAGGAAATGAAACATAATCTTTGTATTATCAAAATTTGGTTCTATAAGTAAAAGAGTTTAACGAGGAGTTTAATGTGGGCGTGTCACAACGTGGAAACCTGAAGCAGATTTGATGAGAGTGAAGGGGCTGCCATCTTCAATGTATCCGAAGCACATGGAGGCGTCTGATGCTGCGTTTGATGCACGTTTGTTTAACACAGTTTCCACAGTCTGTGGACACTGCCATGAAGTCAGGGGAAACAATTTCATCCAGTGTTCCAGTCAGCGCTTTGACTTCAAGGGCTGTTTCGTCATACTTTTTCAAGTGTGAGGTTGGAAATTTCCAACCTCTGATTTTCAGCGAACGCATCATTACAACGAAGTTTCAAATACAAAAATTATCCATCAAAACTATTAACATCTGTTTGTGTTGGGTGTTTGAAAGTTTTTTACCCTTGTTTACTCCCATGATATTTTTTTCTTTAAATGGTATCTTCATGACCTCTTAAATCTACAATATGCATCTGAAGCTAACGGTAGCATGACACTCAAAATCAATTTGCCACGCTCTGCACAACCCTTTAGGTATTAGTCAGAATGAAATTACAATATGCACATAATGTTTTTCCATATCGTTTTGTAGAAATATGCTTCAAAACATTTTAGCGTGAAGAGGTGCTGCCAAACTCACTGAATAGCATTGCATGAGGTGACAGTCCCCCTCCCTAACGACCAACAGTAACATGTTAAAGTTAGGAAACCTCAAGCAGCCACAGTAATTATATCACAAGCAAAGGAGAAAGTCAGCGTTAGGAGGTGAGGGTGAAGAGATGGGTCACAAAACAGCACTTTTCCCACAGGAGAACGATGTCCAATTGCAGTGTGAAATGTTATTGTTTTTTCCTATTCCTATAATGATGACAGTAAAGGTCCTGTAACATTAAAGAAGAACTTTAAAGAAGTAACTCATATTTTACCAACTGTACTGATGATTGAACCAGGAATTGTGCTGAAATTTTAAATGAATGTAGCAAATGTTAAAATAAAATTGAACTTGGTTGTTGTGTTTACTGGTTGTTCAATGTAGGAGTGGATGATATGAGTGAAGGGACATTTTCTAAAGAAATGGTTGGATATTTTAAAAAGCAGATAGCTTCTCCCACCACAAAAAAAAAGATTTTTTATCCATGCGGCATTTACACCAAAACATTTGTGATGTGTTTAATCAAATAAATTTGTTTTGACCTTTCCAGTGTTCTCCTGCTTCACTTAATGTTCCTACATTTCCCAGAATGACACCCATTTATAAACTGATTAAAATGTAGACATGAAATGGTGGATTGCTGTTGAAATGCGCAAAACTTAAAATAACGATGTGGAGAGCATAATGAAGTAAATGTGAAATGTTAATGTTTAGAGCTGATTTTAATAAAATTTTAAGTTAAGAAGTTTCTACTGTGTTGTTCAAAGATAAACATTTGCAATAGGATGCCCTTTTTAACACAACACAAGAACACAACTGTGTTTTTCTGCTGTTATAAACCATTCACAAGTACACCAAGTGTTTCAAACCTTCTAATAAATCATCAGGTTTGCAGTTTAAATGTTAATATGACATTAAAAAGGGGTCTCGAGTTTCTTAGTGTCTAATAGCAAAAGTTATTCAGTCACTGACAATCAATAAATCGTGTTAATAAATCATGGGTTCTACAGTCTATTATGTCCACAGTTGAAAACAATAATAATTTTTAAATGGATCTTGTTCCAGATGTCCTGCAGCTCTTTTGCACATGACAGTCAAACAGTCCATTGGAGAGATCTGCCTGAAGCAAAATGTCATACCGGACAATTTTCCTTAATGCAACAGTTATTTTTGTAAATAGCCTTTAACTGCTTTATAAATAATTAGTTAATGATTTATTCAGCATTAATAAATCAATTAATTATAGCTTATTAATCCTTTAGAAACAGTTGCCTTCTAGAAAAGTGTTAATGATGTGGCAGAATAATTTTAATATTAAACATGAGGAATAAGACAAATACATCAAAGAAATGAGCTCTCTGAAATACACTGTACTTCACCAGTGGCTGATGTTTCCTTTAAGGACACTTCCACAGTCTGAACATTTGCTGACACAGTGGGTTTTCTATGCTGGTCCTGCGTTTGAAGGACAGTCTGTCTGACCACCGGGCCACCAACAACCACACCAGCATCGGCAGCATGACAGAACACAAGCCGTCTAAAAAATCCGTCTCCATGACCGCTCATACTGTACCATTACACAAACCTCATAATAGTTTTGATTTATGACCCTCATGTGACACTGTAGCGTCTGGCGGGAAGCCTACACATCTCCGTCTTCAGCTTCAACCACAAAAACATAATTGCGTACATTAAGAATTTCCCTCGGGTCTCCGGTCACTGAGGACAATAATGTACAGTAACTGAACAGAGATGAGAATAAATGAAAGCTACATATGGAAAGATTAATCTGACCTCTTTAACATGATGCTTTTCCATCTCTGAGAGGAATTAAGGATACGGCAGAGAGAAAGTCAGGATTTCTCTCCCTCTTTATGTTTCTTTCTTTCTTTCTTTCTTTCTTTCTTTCACAGTCTCTCTGGGAGGCAAACATGGCATGACATGTTTATACCACATGTCAGATAACTGTTTATGCATTAAACCAAAGCAGGGCATTACAATGGCTTTGTAACGGATGCTAAATACAAGGGAATGATCCAAATTTATTGGATTAGGAGGAAATCAAGTCCAGCAAGCAGAAACAACTAAGAGCTGGGTTTGTTTATAAAAATAAAGATGGCAGAATACTGGCAGCAGTTTTGCTCCAGGGAACTTCAAGAGGCTTTGAATGAGCTGCAGGATCAGAATTACTTTAATTGTCAAGTGTAGTAAACATAGTAGAGTTTGAATTGTTGACATTAGTGCAAAAATCATACTGACAACTTGACTACTGACAAAATGACACAGTGAGGAGTCCTGCTGGAGCATGTGAGACATATATGAGACAATTAGACATCACAGAGCTGCTCTACAATTGGAGGTAATCACAAAGGTGGATTTTTAAAACAATTTTTTCATCTTTCATACTGTGAACAAATATCTTTTCCGCAGAGGTGGAATTTGCATACCACACTGAAAAGCAGCCGTTGTGCCTTTTTGGAGTGTGCCTGACGGCATCTGACCTTCTCAAGCCAACAATAAGAACCTTTGTTTTGCTGATGTTAAGTGTCAGGTTGTCTGTGAAGATTCTCAGTCATCCAGGTCATGGTTATCCCAAAAAAGTTATTCAGTGGCAACTGGACTAACTAACTAAAACAATTCCAGTTGCCACTGAATAACTTTTTGGGGATAAGTGTCAGGTTGTTGTCTGTGCTCCAGCAAACCAATCTCTGCCCCTCGTCCCTATTTGCTGACTTGTCCTATCACCGCTGTGTGATCTGTGAACTTAATGATGGTGTTTGCCCGGGAAAGACTTGGCTTGCACTACTGCCCCTCCCTCATAAACATCACTGTGGTGGCCTTGAGTAAGTTCCTTAATCCCAACCGCTCAAGTGAACCTGTTAAGTGGCCACAGTTCAGACTGGGGTTGTACTGAGCAGGTGTGAACAATCCAGCAAAAGAGAGGTAACCCGAATAAGTAAAAGTTAAGATAAGACTTTACAATAGTGTACACAAAAACACAAATACTTGTTGGATCAAATCAGGAATGTTCACATAATTAATGAATCATTAGTAAGTAGTTCCTGAATAACCCCAAACTGAGTACTATACAGTACTGAATGATGATTTACTAGAGAACAGAGACCGGGAGACACTATATTAATGAGTCAGGTTAAAGATTAGCTCATAAGTAACTCTGTAATAATAATAATAATAATAATAATAATAAAAATAAGAATAATATCTGATGCTGGGTTGCACAAACTGCAGGAACAATCACTAATTACTTATTAATCATTCATTCACATCATACTGAGTAATTACTAAGTACTCACTCATTAATTACTCATTAGTTATCTCGCTAATTAGCTATCACATAGTAGGCTAGCATTAGCATTAGCATCAATAGCAACACAAAGTGAGCTTTGTCACACACAATTTGTGTTGTTATTGCTATTAATGCTAATTGCTGCTAATGCTAATGATAGCCACATGATGCAATTACGGTCTAACATGCTTGGAATTAGTTGTTTTGTCTTCTGTTTACTTTCTGTTTAGCTCTTACATTGGCATAAGATTCACAGACAGAAGGTTTGAAAGTAATATTTGTATTGTAATATAGTTACAATTTTAAGTTACCTTGGTTTCAAGGATTCAAGGATACTTTGTCATTCTTGCATGACACATGAAAGAACGAAACAGCGAACTCAGGTCAAGGTGCATATTGTGAGAGATAAATAAGAAAGAAACAAATAAATAAATAATATGTACAACAAATGAGTTTAACCATATTATAGTAAATGGCTTTCACTCGGTGCTCAAAATGTAATGATTAAAAAAAATCTGAGAATCTTGTCTGTGATTTATTATTAGTGAACTGTGATTAGGTACGAGGGACTACTTAGTAATTACTCATTATGGTGTGTCACTTTACTTGAGTGATTTAATTATTAATATAGTTTGTGTCACTAAGTGGCAGATTCTGAGTTAATCAAGAACGACTGATCCACTAATATACTTTCTCCCAGGCTGTTCTCTACTACTACCTGTTCTCTAAACTGGTGCCTAGTAATATCCTTTGTATGGCTATGTAAGACTACAAGAGGTATTGGGAAATGTGTTTGCAAAAAGATTCAGTCTAGTCCTACTAAGGATGAAATTAAGCTTCTGCAAATATACACAATAATCTTTCTGAACACTTCAGCAGAGAAGGTTGTTCTCTAATAATGTCTTCTAGATATTATGTTTACAGTCAGTTCCATTACTTTTGAGCCCCTAAAATAAGGGACTATGGAAAAAAAATTGTAGTAGTAATTCCTGCACAGTCCAACTCTTAAATTCAAGCTTCAGTCGACACTTGAAGAACATCTTGACGGTTTGATTTTCATCACCAAAATAATGAAAATGATGTTACTGATGAAATACTTATGGACCCAGCTGTATACACAACTCAACTGTTGTATAATGCTGTTGTATACAACTCAACTGATATGCTGTTAATTCACATATTTGTTGACACTGAACTAAATGTTCACTGAAAATCTATTTAATTCGTTTTCCACCAAAACATCAAATCTTGCTGAACAAAAACACTTGCAGTGACTGTTAAACTTGGTTAAGGTTATGGAAAGATAGTGGTCTGGTTTAATAAAGAAAAGGTCAATAATGACTTCAGACACAGAAATTACATTTCATACAAAATATCGTAGCTGTTGCAGTTTAGTTGTACAGTCATTTGTAGGAGACGATTAATGCCAACACCATGTTGTGTGAAATGGTTGAATAATGTATTGTAGTGAAGAAACAGCCCTGCACAAGTCTCTTTGACTTTGTGCAGCTCCTTCAACCTGGCCAAGTATCCACCAAGTCCAAATAAAGAGTGTCTTTTTTACTCTGCTGTCTGATATGTCCCTCGTCCAATAAAATGTTTCTAGCCCCAAACACACTGTTGCATTACTGAACCTACAATTGCTAGTTTAGCACCGAGTCAGATGAAAGCTGTTGACAGGAAAACTCCCAAACTATGCCTGTGGTTTATTTTATGTGGAAAAGCGCTGCCAATTTAAGGATCCTCTTTGGTTTCCCTCTTACAGATCAAAGGATGTCGAGCAATCTATTAGACTGGGCCCGCTGTCTCCACGACGACAAGACCACAGACAGGAAGCCGGTCCTTCCTTCACGGGCCCTTGTCATCAACAATGCAGCCACTCAGCAGTGTCTGACTCTCCCAGAAGTGACTGTGTATATGCAACACATGCCTGTTTGCATTTGTGTGTAATTCAACTCCACAAAACACAAAACCGTTCTCATTTTTCTCCTGTGTGTGTGTGTGTTTGTGCATGAGGATATGTTTGTATAAATATTTTAGTTGTGAATGACACAATCTCCTGTGTGTGTGTCTGTGTGTGATGTAAGTGGGAGAGTGTTGAGTTCTGCTTCAGTGGCCCTTAGAAAATCTTTGAACGCTGTGTTCTTAGGTCACTGTGGAATATCTTGAGTTTGCCCCACACACGACTAGAAACTAACATGTTTTCCTAGTCTCAGAGAAAGATAAAGCATTTTCACTTTTGGAAAAATCAAATTATGAAAGCGTTCAGCCTTTCAACCACCTTTTATATACTCTACAGTTTAAATGCTACGTTTACAACTTTGACACCACGAAAACAGAATTTGGACCAAACTAGGTGCTTCAGTATGCTTCAAACACATTAGAGCAAAATTTTGTGGGAACATGTGTAAATGCTAAATATTTTGTGTTTTCCAAACAGCCACTAAAAAAGTAAATTTCCTCCATTTATTGTTATACAGTGGAATCGAATCGATAAAAAAAGGGTAACAAAAGGGAATGGAAAAAGTTTGAGTGAATAGATCATGGCGTACTTGAAGCTTGTGACTTATTTTTACTCAGGCCAGGTTGTTCCCCCTCCCCCTGTTTTGGTTTTGTGATTTCAAATCCGCTGGACACCAAATACATGGACCCACTTGGTTGTACTGTAAATGTAAAGTGACAGAAATAGTTGTGTAAAGAACCTACCCAGTCTTCTAAAAATTATATTTATATTTAATAAATAAATAAAAATAATTTATATTTCTATACAACTAAACTGCAACCACAAATAGTTTTGTGTAAACATAATGATGATAATGGATATAGCAAGTCACAAACACATAAAGAACATATCAATTGAATGTACACAGACAAGGGATTTTTTTTCTGTCAAAATATCTGATCCACAACATCTTGTTTTTGTTTCTGCATGATTATCTGATCCTGTAAACTAAAGGGTTGTTAAAGTGTTTTTGTGTTTTGGTTCAGACATCTACAGCACTTGGTTAAGAGGAGGGAAAGATGGTGGGCTGGCTTAATAGAGAAAAATGTAACAGAAGACAAAACTGTGATCTTTCTCTAACACTAAGTGATTTTGTTGCCTAAACCCAACCAGATACAGGACAGTGGAACTGAACCCCGATCTGCGGCTTGTCAGTCCTGCACATTATTATCCATCCACCCCAACCACTTCACTTTCTGTTAATTAATGTAAGACTTTTTTCATTCATTCAAAAAATTTTAAACTGCCTGAGCCACAACATATTTATTATATGATTCTGTACAAAAACGCAATAGCTTTGGCATTTTATTTGCATAACCACAATATTTTTAAGAGACAAGGTTGAAAGAATGAAAAACGCGAGTTCAAATCCTGCCAGTCACTGTATAAAGTGTCACATTGTTAGTTTTCAGAGGTTAAAAACATAAATCCTCTCAGTCACAGTTAGAAAGCCGTGGGGAAAAGGGTTTCATAATCTATTTGATCATCTGACACCTCAATGAATAACTTCAAAGTTTGTCAAGTCTATCGTAATACAATACCTGCATGTAAGACGCTGACATAGCTATTAGTCGCACTATACTACTACGCACTATTCAGTATCTGTCTGTGAGATGTGGGGTACAAAATCCACAGTCCTCCTAAGTAAAAAAGGAAATATTAAGTTTAACAAGTAAGACTTCAGCAGTTAGTCAAATCAGCTTGGTATATTTGTCTTGTGTTTTCTGTGACTTTTCCATTCGACATGGATCAGTGAGGAAACACTCTCTGAAGAAACACAAATAGGGAATTTCATACTGAGCGGTTTGGAATAACTTAAACATCTCTGTCTTTAGAACTAGATTTAGCTCAGTACCCAGTAGTCCTTAAACAAATTCAAAATCAAACTGGATGCAAAACCTCACTGGTAATGTCCTCTAACGTTTCCAAAAATGTATCTTAATAGCCACAGTATACATTTCCAACCAAAGATTACAAACACATTTCCTTCCTTCCCAAACCTTTTTTTTTTGCTGCTTATGATTCACAGTTACCAGTGGAGCTGTGAGCATAATGCAGATCATCACCTTACTGTCCTCGGGCTGTTGCCTGATTTAAACAGTGTGTGTACTCTATGTGAATATGTGTGTGTGTGTGTCACAGACTTTTTGTCATTTTCAGACTGTTTCAAGCTGAATGTGAACAATATCATTTGGATGCCCGTAGGCCTTTTACAGACTTATGGAATGTGGAGTCTGTGTCCTATTAAGAATCTGTTATAAGCTGAAGACTGAAAGATGGAATGAGACTATGAAAGCAAGAGGGGATCAGCTGCAGCACATTAGGACTTAAAGCCTGTCAGATCTCGCTCTTCTGGGTTCAAGAAACAGATTCCATTGTGCCCAACTAACCGGATCCTCTCCAGTCCATCTTGTTTGCATGACATCAAGGGCTGTGTAAATTGAAAAGATAATCCCCATTCTTTTATGTGTTACTGTGGGGTATGTGGTGCTTCAAACTGCACTACACAAATAGTTTTGGTGGCTTGTTTGAACTTTTTTAGATACATGGTTTTGATTTGCTCATGAGCACAGAAATGTTTAACAGTACTATTTAAGTCATACTTTATAAACGGCTTATAAGTTCTGAGTAATGGCTTTTAAAAAAGAATAATAAATACTTTGTTAATGCTTTACAGTTAACCATTAACTCAGCACAGACCCTCAAAATCAATTAATGGAAAACTCTCTAAATCCAGACAACATTTTTTATCAGTTACGCCTATATATTAAGGAAAGTCATAATCAGTCATTTTTCCTTCAAAAAGCAAACACTTCCATCTCTGACCGCTGGCAGCACTGCAGTAAATTCTTAAAATGAGCCAGACGATTTCAAAAGCTGCACTATTAGAGTAAATGAATTAAAAAAAAAATTCTGCTGTGTATCTGCACAATCTGCACAATTAGAAGTGTCTTTTAGTGTTCAAAGACTCAGCAGCAGACAAATGACAGCATTGCTGAAATGTTTAATGAGGCCATATTATGGTATATATATTTGGTATTTTTAATTGTAACTCAGCTGAATGTATGCAGGAGAAATAGCTGAAAAACCAAATCTTGCACCTCAGTCTGCTCTGTATATTTATGTCACAACACATTCCTGTGACTTTAATTATTTTTTCACACTTCTTCCTGAGTGTTATAACATCCAGCTATCCTGAAGTGCATGTGCAGACTTTGGTTTGGGGTATACACTCCCACAAATATTTTTCCGCCTGCTCAGGTTAGCTGGGAAGCATTTCCTCTGCCCTTTTGAGGACTACAGTACTTCAGTCTAGTAACTCAAAATTATGCATAATATGACCTCTTTAAAACAAGTATTTTCCTAAACAATGTCTTAATATGGTGTTAATAATGACTGTTATAATGACTGTTGAAACAAAGATAAAATTTACATTCCTGGTTTTTTTAGACCCCATTCATGCGCTTCAAGCATACAACAAGGACCGTCTCTAGCGAACATACTGTACTCAGCTTTCTCTTGTTGTTTCATGCCACAATCGGTAATGCTCAGAATGTAGCTTGTGTTTGCGTCACGTAAGGATTATTCAAGTGACACACTCATGAACGCAACAACACGCAAAACAGACCTTGTGTTTATGACCGATCTGTTAAAACCTCCTAAAAACAGGTCACATACTTGCTATTTTGCAAAAATGTACTTACCTCAACTGGCTGTACAACTGAGAGAAACAATGTGTTTTTGGTTTATGTTTGCCCTGTGAATTTGTGTAGCAGATGTGATGCAGCATCACTCTCATACACAGGTTACAGTTTATGAACATACTGGCCAATACCTATTACTCACAATATAGGCTCTCAGACCTTTAACATTATAGAATTTTGAGGGTTGAGAATGGGGCAGTTTTGTTTAAGACTGATGTAATTATACTGCAGGGAGAGATTCACAGTGGACTGTTCAAGTATAAAAAGTGTCTCTTGTGTGACTTGAGTGACTCTTGACACCCGAGACTGTGGTGTTCACCACATGTCCTACTAATAGTCAACACTGATTTGCTTTTATCAATACTATGATCTTTCACTGACCTTAAACAAGAATTTCCGATGCTTAACGCTAACCATACCTTAACCACTGAGCTCATTCAAGTCAGAAAACGATTAGGTTCATGATCATTCAGTCATAGTCATGTGTAACAATTTTGGAATGCAATGACAGGCGACAATGTCCTCATGATAGGGAATCTGAAAATGATCTAGCTCACTTTAGAAGTCACCACCAGCCTGTTTTGTCTCCTGCAACATCCCAGCTGGATCCCTTTACAAGCCTGTGCTGTCAAGTATAAGTTAGCCAGCAATTACCACAAAACAGTCAACACCATAAGATCTCACGACCCCCATGAGGAGGAAACCTGGAATGATGTATGTTATCACATACAACTACTGTAGAGAAAATAGTCTTTGGAAAAGAAACCAAACTACAGGCAACTTCAACTGTCTGCAGACACCAAACCAAACCTGAACACAACAGCGACTGGAAAAAAGAAGAAATCTCATTGATCACAGGACGCCCTCAAAAGCCTGATGTTCAAAGCAAATACCACCTAACTGCAGGATCCATAGTTGGACTCTCAACTGGGCAGCCTGTATCACTCAGCTACCACTACCATAGACCACAAGTCAGTGGAAAGCCAGCAAAAACTAAAGGTAGACGCTCACATCAGTCATCAAGTGAGAGAGTATAACACCACGTTACATGACTGAAGAGTCATACATGCCATCTGCTTTGTTTGGAAATTAAAATATATGTGTGACAGTTGTGTTTTATGCCTTTTGAGAATGATTTGGGTTTACTTCAACAACCTAACATGTCCACCATCTGAGAGTCCAGATGTGATACCCTCAGCATCACTATTTAAAGTGAGATATTTAGTAAAGTCTGGCTATCACTTCAGAAGACACTGATTAAGAAAAGTGTCTCAGAGCCTTGGTCTTGAGTTTATTAATGGCTAGTGAGGTCAAAGTGTTGTATGACTCTTTTCAGCCATTAAAAACCTGCAAAGGATTTGTCACAGAGCCTGAAACCACCTCATTCCTCTCCCCCTCCTCTGTGGCCCGCAAATTTTCAAACACTTCATTACTGATGAGTTGCGAGGCCGTGGATTTTCAAACATTTCACTGATTCCATCTTTTGGCGGGGACATTTTTGTCTGGTCCCTGCAGCAGGTTGGAAACAGATGAGAGCAGAGACTGCGGAAAATGTCGGACAATGTCTAAACTATCTCAAAAACTTGCCTCATAATCAGTCAATGTGTCTGCGATTTGCCGTCTGTAAAGTCTCAACAGTGCAGCAAAATGCTCTTGTTTTTATGCATCATTTGTGTATCATGTATCATAAAAACTGGATCATTTAGTTTTTGCAGTTTAAACCTTCTGTAATGAGATGTAATTTATTTTTTTGTGAAAAAGTATATTATAGTTTAAAATAACTATGTGGATTCATATAAATGCTTTTTCAGCTCTGTTAATCCACATGATCATTACGGTAAAGACATGCAACAATTGTCTCACAAGTTTTCCAAAGCAGGCAAAAGGAATTTTGGCTTCTTTGGATGGATTCAGTCATGTTTTCATTGGGTTTTATGAAGAGCTGGTATTGGTATTGTTTTCATGTGGCTTTCCACTATTAACCCCTCACTTTTTTGCCTTTCAGTTTATTAAGCTCACGGTATCGTGCAGACAGACATAACTGTTTAGTGTTTCGTTTTTCTCTTTTTTCATTGTGCGCAGTTTGTTGTACAGCGCAGAAGGAACACATTTATCCAATGCTGCGACACGTATGCTAGTCAAGCCAAATCCAAGTAATTAATCATTTCTAAACATTTGGTTTGCATTTTATAAATCTATATCAGATTGGTAAGGACAAATGAGTCCCCAGCCTTTGTCAACAGTGACTGTTTCTCCAAATGAAGCATATTTTTTGGCATATGTGCTTTATGAATCAAGAACACATTACAATACTGGTTCCAAGAAGAAGAAGAAGAAGAAAGAAGAAGGACAGATATAATACAGGAAAAACCTAAAGCTTAAAGTTAAACTGTGTCTAGCTCTTGAAAAACTGATTTTAAATTTTCCTTCAACATGTGTCCACCCAATTATAATCTTGCAGGTCCAGTCACAAGCTCGCTTCTCTAACCATTAGACCACCACTGCACCAACTAAAGAACTTGAAAAACCCTCCACTTGAAAGAAAATGTTGCTGTTTTAAAATATTAGAAATTAATGCATCAGAGACAAACTACAGGTTGATGTTCAGGTGGTTAATAATAATAATAATTAATTAAAAGATCTAAGATGTGTGAGTGTATGTTTGGAAGCCTTTTTGTGTAAATTCCGTTTACTTCTCTATCTGAACAAAGGCAATTCTTCCTAGGATCTAATCATTAACTTTGATGTGTTAAACTGGTTGGAGTTAAGTGTGAGTGTGATAACTACTCTAAACTAAAGGCCTCTCTTTCAACCGCCTCTCTTTCTCTTTTTATCTGGCACAACATAAGTAGTGGCAAGTGAATGATTAATCTAGGGTAAATGGCATGTGGCATTGTGAAGTTTTGGATCCAGGGAAAGGAGTTGCATCAGTATTTTTATTTTTATTTTTTACAAATGTACTATTTTGCTTTCAATATGCTTGACATGTTGGTCATAAATCTAGCAGTTTAGCTTAATTTGTGATAGAAATGGCTCCTTTGACCTCATGTCCAAGACTAAAAACTTTTTTTTTTTTGTCATTTTTGACATAAAAGAAGTCTATTATTATTTTTGTTACCATTTAATGTTACAACAAGCCCAGAGCCCAGAGGCTACTAAAACAAGTAAGAGTGTTGTAAAGCAAGAACAGACTCTGGTATCCATTCTCTATGGTAAATCATAAAGTACTGGTAAGTTAATACACTAATGCATTTTTGCACATGTTGAAGGCTCCACATGCATGTTTGCAGGTGGTGAGGTTTAGGTTCAGAGGGCCAGATCAGATACTGAGAGACAGAGCAATCTGTATGGACTCAAACTTTCAGCATTCCTCATTCTGGGGTGGACCACCCAAAAAGAGCCCCACGTTGCCTCCCTCTCAGCTCACCCACCCCTCCCCTCTATCTCGGGTTACAAGGCATCGCTGCTCTCCAAAAGAAAATTTCACAAAAAAGGAACATGAACTTCAAAAGGCAGCTAATCTGAAGTAGCCTGAGTTAATCGTGTGCATCTGTTCACAGCTCTGAGGATTCTGACCCACAGGAGTCTTGTTCTGCTGGTTGCTTTTCACCTTGCAGTAAGCATTTAAATAAATGTTACTTTAAATTAAAGTAAGTGTTTAAATTATTACCACTCAGAGTGACGAAGAAGACTGTGAATTGGAGCTTCACTACGAATTTTAGATTTTATGAGACTCTTAACAAGCAAAAGTAGGTTTGTGAGAGTGACGCTCAAATCTAAGAGTGAGCAAGTAATGCTTCACTTGAACTTAACCTCTAAACACAAACTCAAAGTTTTTCAGCTACTTTGGGATGTAAACACAGCTCACATTATCACCTCATAAAGTGAACATTTAAATAAACAATTTGATATTTGCACATCCAGCGGTTAAAAGGAAACATTGGGATTTGTGTTTCTGTAAGTATCTGTAGGTTTCTTTCCTTTTAGCTCTGGACTAGTCTCCACTAGCTTTTATTTTTTGCTGAAAACAGCTGCGTGCTGATGCTGGAAATGAGCGGTGAGGGTGAAACCAGGCAGGATGACTGTGGGTCGTAAAACCAAAATAATATGCTGAAAGATGCTAACACACTTTGTATAGCTGAGGGTGATAATTACCTGTGGGTTTGTCACTACAAGCCACTGCTTTCATGTTGCATATTGTCATTTAGCCCATGGTTAATATCTAAATATTGATAGTACAGCTTTAACATATCTGCAGCAAAACTTCATCTAATGCTTCATTTTCAGGTCAGTGGACTCACATGCTGACAAAGTAAAAATAGCAGCTGGCAAGTTCATTGCCATTGCTCAAACACCAACAACATAACCAACATAAACTATGACTCAAGTCTATGCATGTAATGCTCCAATCCCCACCAATACCTTAATCTTCATATACAAAACACAGACACAGACAGTTTGCATAAAGCCATCTTTTCAGTCAAATGTTCAAAATCTGTAATGACAAAATCTCTCTTGAGGCAGATGCTAATGAAACAACCAAACCCAGAAGTTCTTCTCTATGCAGCGTTGGGCAGGTTGATGGGTTAAAGGACCCTCAGAAATAACAGAAATAAAAATGTGTATGCAAATATGAACAGTGTGGAGATATTTTCTTTGCACCTACAATCACCACAAGTATTTAATCTTTCTCAAAAGTCAAAAGTATATTTTAGTATCAAAACAAAACTGACAAAAGCTTCTTTAAAACACAATATTTTTCACTGAAGTGAAAACTTACTGTGACGCAGTGCAGCAGCAAGACATGTTTTGAGTATCAATCTGCATGACTTGATTGGAAAACCTCTCAAAACACCTGTAGCCCACAGCAAATTTGGGCAAAATGCATTCTGGGAAATGTAGGATATTCACTGACTGAAACAGAAACACCACTGAAATGTATTTAAAATAACAGACTGATAGAAAATGAAAGAAAATTAGACCTTCGAAAGATAGTTTGCAAAGATAATGAAATATGTCAGACTAAATTACAGCATGTGTGCATTAAATGATGCACAAGCTCTGGAGCAGCAATAAAAACACTGATGAAGTTGTGGAACAAGCTGACATTACAAAGTGGACATTTGTTTTGCCTGTGTAGTTAAGTGGAAAAATGAAAGAGGAAATTAGGGATCACAAGGTAAAATGTTAAAAATTTAGGATCCACTTGCCTGTTGTCAACTCCTCCGTAAGGAAAGTCGCTATTTGCTGTCCTAAAAGTCGCTAGAAGTCGACTGACAGTATTTAAATAAAGCATTTGTTTTACACAAGTGTACACTGTGACACATCAGCATCAACACCACAGTTTCTTTCATATAAATTTTATCCATCAATCATTCAGAAATGTATTTATGTAGCAAGATTCATAAAGCGGAAGCAACTCGAAGGTTCTTACATAGAAACATAAAAATTAAGACACTAATAAAATTTGAATAATCGATGGTCAGTACTCAAGAGGAAAAAAATGAAATATTAGTGCATTAATGTAAGTTGAAAAGTGAAATTTTAGCTAATTTTTGAGGATCTGAGACTCAACTATTCTCTTGTCCTGCACTGGATCGACCCATCTGCCATCACACAATAAGATGCACAAGAGCCAGACGTCACTGACATTAGTGGTGACAATATTAGATTCCTTTCGATTTAAAAATAATGACAGACCCCCATCCAAACTGTCTGCATTCATCACTGTGGGACAGACGCAGAGAAAAAAATTCACATTTCATCCATGCACTATTTGCTAAGAAGATATCAACTCTAGGAACATGTGGCCTGCCCTTGAAGGCAACCCAAAACCACATGTGTGAATCCCCCACCCCCTCACACACACACACACACACACATGTACACACACAGGCAACCCGGTGTTGTTAGAATGGGGTGATTAGGGGGAAGCCAAAATCAAAGGTATAAATCATGAAAATTAAAGGACTTGCAGGCCGGCGATCTTTTCCTCTCAGGCAGGAATGCTTCCCATTAAACGACCGTCTCAATATGAACAGGCAACCCACGCTGGTGTGGGCGTTTGCTCTTCAAAGACTCTTTGGGAAAAAAAAATCTTGTAATATGGATGTGTTACAGGATTTCAGTCATACTAAACATTTTTGCACAGTGAGGGGAAGTGCAGATAAATAAAACCAACCAATTAAAGGGTTAGTTTACCTTAATCACTAAAACAAAAATCATATATTCTCATTTAACAACTCACTCATTACTTCTTATGCAACATTTGGTCTTGCTCACAAAGAATTTGAGATATCTTCGAAACTTCTACTGCCATCCAAATTCAAGGAGATGGATGGAATGGTTAATAGTTAAACATGCTTAAATATTTGTACAGTACAAATGTACCTATATAATCCGAATGTGGCGTAACATGATGCAGAAAACACTGGTCAATGTGACAGTAAGTGAAACAAAAAAAAAAAGCTGTCTGTAACAAAACAAAAAAAAATTGTATTTAAAGTTTATAATAAGAGAGCGGTGCAGATTGACAACATGGGTTGACTGACTGACTTTTTTGTGGTAGTGCAAAAATTCACCAGACATTCATCACGTAATCTAACATGCTCTAAAATTTGATTTCATACGGGCTGACACACATTGCAACCAAAAATTTTTTAAACCTACCTTGTACAGTGTGACATGCGGTAAACCTGTCTGTACTGTAAAATTACAGCATAAGCATGGCTCAATACCAATAGGGATACTTTATATTAAAATATGAATTTTGGTTTCTATTTTAGTGAATTCATCTTTAAAGGACCTGCCTTAGTTTAATAATGGCAGAAAATTACTTTTGTGTTTCTGGTGTGTTGTGACAGCCCTGCACAGATCTCCATGGTGGACCAAGATGGACATTACTATCTTACCTACTTGTGTTTCTGAATCTCTAGAAGTGTACAATGAGAAATTGGCCTCCTCGAGATAGTAAACAGGCAGTGTTTTTGCACAATCTTGTATTAATATTAATTGGTTAGATGTAGTTAAATTGGATAAATTGCAGAAAAACGATTAACATATCACAGAATCACTGAAGAACAGCTATTAATATGTACCAGCTAATAATGCTCCAACAAGAACATTTTGTAAGTAGACAATAACTTACTTATCATTAGTCACAAATCTGATGGATAAAATGAAGCATGTTGAACTAAAAATAAATATTCCACTAAGAATAAATCAGCTAATGTGTATTTAGGGTTTTAAGTAGCTCACTTCAGCTATAATGACAACAGATTTGTAAGTATCTTAAATTCTTAATCTGATCTTAAAATGAGTTGTTTTCATCTCTTGAAGGACACATAGAAGACACACACACCTGATTCCCTCTGTGTCTGTAACAAGATGGATGGAAAACCCTCAAGATCATGTGTTGACATTTACAGTGGCTCAAATATTAGACCAGTTGCCCAACACCTATGCACATGTTTAACTTAGCGGTCTGTATTTGTGCTGGTGTGTGTTGGTACTGTTGAAAGGTGACCAGGAAGTGAACGTTCAAAGTTTATCCTCTTTCTTTAACCACTTGCCTCGGGTTTAATGCCATTAACTCACATCAGCTTTATCAGGCTGGTGAATTATTCACAGAATGAGCCATTCAATCATCCAAGTTTTCTTTAAGCTCTCAGATGGTCTGTCTGACAGCCAACAGGGCTGTGTCATAGGTGTGTGTACACTGCAGGGAAAGGCATGTGCTAAGTGAGTGTATGTATAGAATTAAAGTCCACTGTTTACATTCACATGCTCCAGACCCATGAGTTGTGACCGGTTTGTATTTGGGTTTAAGTAAAGCTAACTTCCCCTCTCTCCTCGCTTTTGTTGTTCTTAAGCAACATTTATCTTTAGCTTTAGTGTCTCGCAGATGAGTGGAGAAATGAATCACCACTCTTGAGAGCGCGACACCTCTGTTGTAGCCTCTGTGATGGTCGTATCCACAGCCACACAAGGATAGTTAAGTCTACACTCACCCACATCACGAGCACATGTTTAGTTGTCTTTGTTCACAAACATTTTAAGTTAATCAAACACACACATTTTGTTTAGTTTAGAATTTACTTTATTAGTCACAGCAATATTCACTAAGTGAACGCGCGCATGTTTAGTTAACACTGTTGTCACATACTTCTTGCTTATTTGATATTAATTAGTTTCTCTTTATTTTTGAGTTCCTTCCTGGTGTGGCAAAGGAGGTGGCAGAGGGTGGAGCTGGATTAAATAGAGAAGCTCAAGCACA
>JAUMHL010000010.1:17385711-17425621 GCA_032362345.1 Sandelia bainsii | reverse complement strand
CTGAATTAGATTTAAGTTTTGTAAACTGATAGACCATCTGTTTTGTTTGTTCTTATTGTTTAAATAGTAATGTTTATGTCTGTCTTCCCTTTTGTTTCACAATGGCCTGATCAGCCAGTGTATATATACCCACCTTTGTGTTTAGTTCATTAGATCAGTTTGTTTGTAGTATGGTGCTGTTTAATTGTTTCAGTCTAGTTGTATTCATTTGACCTTTTTTATGGGCCCCGTATTTTCTTGTGTATTATTATTTTTCAAATTTTTGGGTAAATAAAACCCTGTCTTTTGAAAATCTGGCTCTCCTTGCCTTCCAGCTCGGTCCCTCACACCTCTTATAATATCGTCGTTGTTGTTCCACCTGTTGTCTGAACAGTGTGTCCAATCTGTGCAGCAGCAAATGCTGGGTTGGTGGGGATTGAAATCCCTCTAAAAGTGGCCAGTCAACCTTCTCCCTACAAGGTGTTTATGGCAGCAGGTTGGACTTCAGGCACTCGAGCTATGTGATCCCACTGATCCCACACTGAAAAGTAAAAAACAGTCCCTTCATTCCTTGGCTGGCGAGCCTGACATCGATAAGCCTCAGTTTGAAATCTTAGATTGTGGGAATATGGTAAAGAAATGTCCACTTTTCATCTCCATTTGAGCCTGTAAGTGTAAAAAACTCAAAAGGCACTCCTGGTTTATTGCTGATAAACTTGGCTTCAGATGATTTCCCAGGAAGTATTTGTGTTTAACTGCAAATTACCCATATTTATCTACTGCTGTCTTTGTATGTTTCAATCATTCAGTGGGCTGGCAGGCATTACCTGGAAAATGAAGACATTTCCTTAGAAAAGATCAGTCACAAGATTGGTGTAATTGAACAGCCACTTATGCTGATCCACCACATTGCAGGATTTCAGGTGGTTGTCGCAAGATTGGGAGTTTAAAACCTTTGATGGGGCGCTGTGACGGTTTTGAGACAAGGCCTTCACTGTTAATGGAGCTACTCTGTGGATCAGAGCAGACTGCGGAGGCTACAGCTGCTGATAAGCTGGCTCTGAACTGATTTGAGTCATGTGCAAGAGGATGAAAGTAGACGCATTAAGTTTAAAGTGGTAATCTTCTGAAGTAGTGTTGCTTTGATTTTGGTGACATCTGTGGCGCTAAGCGGTCATTACTGTGGTAATTTTTCCCCTACACTTTCCCAGTGATCACTTGTCAAACTGAGATTTTGTTTCCCGTGAAGTTTAAATGTTTTAAATATAAACAGGAAGATTCACTTTCTTCAAAATGCTGGTTTAAAGTCTTAAATGAGAACAGGTGGAGGTTGCAAAAATGTTGTGAAACAGGCAGAAAGATAGTGGGTGAACAATGCCATCTGCAGTTACACTGAGCAACAGGTACAACACAAGGCCAGGTGTAGTTTTCAGTCAAAATCACCATCACTGAATCAGTATTTCTTATATCAACAACGGATTTAATGACTTTGTGCAAAGTGGAAGATGTCTTACTCATGACAAACCCACGGAGAATCACTCACTCTACAGTCCACTGCAGACCTACAGTGTAGTTTTTACGCCTATTTTAACTGACAAACCTAGAACCAAACAGGTGAACATACAGTACAGTATGTAGCAGAGCTGGATATTCCACTCAGTTAGTAGAGATCACATTTTACTGTCATCTTCGGCACCAATGTATTTGTGACTTGCCACTTACGTGTGTTAACATAATATCCTGATGATGTTAATAGAAAATGTTATTCCATGATAATCTAGCAGTAGCATCTGCAAAACACGTGCTATAAATACTTGTTTTCCAATGTAGTTGGACAACGTATCTTACAAACTACCTTTGATCAAATAAAATCTAATCCTTACTGATCAATGGTTATTGTTAATTTTTGTGCTTGTGCAACAGATGAGGGAAACTTTAACCACATGTCCAACTGACATGTGACATTCGGGAAAACTAAAGCACGGAAGTGTCCCTGTAAGACATAAACATCTTGGTTCAGTTAAAGAACCTGGACCTACTTCACATAAAGACGTTATCTTATTGTATTTCTGTTTTTATTTGAATGTATGTTGTTGTTTTTCCGTGCTACGTCTGAATTTCTATTACATTCTGAAAAATAGAAACATATGTTTGTTACACACTTGTTTTCATATCAAATTCCACAGAAGCTCGTGATGGGTCAATACTTTCAGGGATGTTGCCCAGTGAGGGTCCTGCAGTATGAATGTCTGGCAGGAGAAAACAGAGGCCCCTTTCATGAATCCCAGACTGAGATCAAAGTTTCGCTCCATGCTCAGACACAGACAAGACAAGACAGAGAGAAGCCAAGCGGAAAAAGATTGAAGCGATACTTTAAATGATATATTTTCTCTCTGTGGGGGAGTTCTCAGGATAAATACTAAAATAAAAAGCACTGGTGGAGGCACAGACTGAGGAAACAGCCAATAATAAGTGATATGTGAACACCTGCTGAGGGGCAGTAATACTGCATACAGCAATGTTTTAACACAGCTATTGTTCTCTGCGGATTGACTTAATATTCAGCTGAATGAGACATTTGTATTCACCTCTGTCTCTGCTTTGACAGGTCATAATACTGGTTGACTGGTGCCCTCATTCTCTCAGGGAGAAACCACAAAATAACTTCATGAATGTAGAGTCATAATCTGAGAGGTGGAAGAAGACGAGTAAGTGGGCTGTCTTAACCCTTAATTTCATCAGGAGATGATTACAAAGCTGATTTGGAAATGGCTCTGACTTCTCTAAGCTTTTAAATGATATGAATTTTGTATTACTTCTTATGTCATGTAAGTAAATCAAATGTGTCTACACAAAGCACAGGAATTTACCACAGAGGTAAGAGGTCACTGTGCCTATGTGTCAGGTTAAACAGACATTCATCTTATTTTCAGTCGAAATACGTTTGACACCTAAGAAAGCTCAAAGCTGCAAGTAATATTTTATATGATACCTTTATTTCTGAGATGTGTCAAAAGCTCTAAAAGCTCTATTCAGATATGAAATTGGACATACAAAAATCTGATAATAACGTCAAACGTGTAAATCAGATGAATTTATTATTTTTTAAATTTTGTTTGTGCAAAATCTGAACTAATAGAAACCTGTCTGACAACAGGTATGCATAATTTTGACTAGCTAACTAACTAAAATGTTTCGATCTAGAAGATCTACAGTATTATCTGTTATAATCTATTGAATGTTTCAGATTTCAGATTGGAGGAGATTACAGGTAAGAAAACTTTATTATCAGATTATAGCTGCTTTTCATTTTCATGCCCTCAGTACTACCCAGATGTGCTCTCCAAACAAACACTGCTTTAAGATCTGTCAGTTTGATCACAGAGGGAATTTCATTAGTGAGACCTCCCTGGACGAGACTGATAAGAGCTGAGGAAGAGGGCAGAACGAAGGAGGGGAAGGACAAGAACACTGTGCACTGTGTTTGCCAAAGACAGTCCTCTGTTGTTATGCCTGCAGCATGGTGAGGCAGAGAACAGAAGAGGTAGCGAAGGGAGATGGGGACGAGGTAAGAAAGAGGAAAAGACACGAGACGATTGCAGGAAGATGACAAGAGGAAAGAAAAGAAAAGGAAATCAAATGAAAAGAGAGTGAGTGTGGGGAGCAGTGGAAGCAGAGAAAATAAGGAAAAAGAGAGGAAAAGAGGTATGGCAAGACAGAGATAGGAAAGAAGGTGAAGGACCATAAAACACAGAAAGAAACAGAAATGAAAGGAAAGAAGAAATCAGTGAAGGAGAGGACATAAAATGAAAAGAAGAATGAAGCTGAAAAAATGTAGAAAAATGAGACAAAAGGATAGATGTAAAAGATGATGAGAAGATGAGATGAGAAAGAAACAAAGACAAGAAAAGAGGGAAGACTAGGAAGATGAAGAACGGATGTGTGATGAAGAAGGAAAAGAGAAAGAATTAGGATGTAGAGATGACAGGGTGAGGGGGAATGAGGGAGGGAGATATGAGGAGAGGGTTGGGGAGGAGCAGAGTGAGAACAGGTGGAGACAGTGATGTGGGAGAGGGTGAGCTGGCCTGGACTCCCCACTGAGGAGTGATGTGATGGTAATCTCTCAGCTGGAACATCTGGTCTGGCCTTGAACAATGACTCCTGCAGGCAGATCTCAGCGATCGGGCCGGGCTCTCTCAGACCTGTGGAGATGGCCTGATAACCCAGCTCCACCGGTCTGACTCTGCAGGTCAACACCATGGCGATCAACAAAGATGCACTTTGTCCATGGACACACGGGGTCACAGTAACAAACCTGCTACTGCGCTGGCTGATGGGAAAGGAGGAAGCGGGTCACATAGGAGCTCCTGTGTTCAAGGTGATGAGTAAAACTCAAACATTCCTCCTTTGCGTGAATGTGACTCTGAAGAAGAGCTGTCACGGTTGTGTCACAGTGTCAAGTGCTGCCTCACAAAACAGCTTAATAGCTTAAATGAGTTTATACAGTAACTGAGCAATACACAAAAATGCATTATACTGAATGATGATGGGCCACAAAAAGATACAAAACTACACAACCAACTACTATTAAAGAGACAGAACTGCTACACAAAGATGCAAACAGACAACGAAACAGAATGACTACACAGAGACACAAACCTCTGAGAGGTTCACACAAAATGGCTGCAAAGAAACTAGTATAAAAATATAAACTGCAAAGAATTGCAATACTACAAGTCGGCACAAAATGGCCGCAAAGTGACACGAAACGACTACAGAGACACAAAATGACAACGGATAGAACCAAAATGAAAACAAAAGAGGTGAAAAATGACTATAAAGCCACAGAACATCTACAAACAGATGCAAAATGACCCCAAAGTCATCAACAAAGAGACAAAAAATGACCCCAGGAGACAAAGTAAAGTACATAAAAGCTGCGTTGTTTGTAGCTGTTTTACATCTCTCTCAGTCTGGGAGTCTTGCTCCTATGTAAGGACTACATGTCTGCACTCAGGGGCTGTAGTCTCATATCCCGTCCATAGACATTCAGTTGTAAGATGATTTATGTTTTTTTTTTCTTGGTTTAGAATGCTTTGGAGATTACATCAAGGACATAAAAAGACATCTGAGGACAGAGTGACACCATGCTCATGAAGTCCTTAAGAGTTGAAGAAATTCCAGATGCTTCTCAAGTGGAGGACGACATCACAGGAGACGATATGGCTCATGAATGTCAGCAACTCTGATTAAAAGCCATTCCGCTCTGAGGAAAAAAAAACTGCTGGCTTTGCCTCTCGTGCCTATTTATCACATGGAATTGTTTGTATACAGTTGTTTTATTCTCCCCAAGTGTGTGTGTGTGTGTGTGTGAGATAGAGCGAGAGAGATGAGATGAATGTAATTAAAGTTGTTTAATTAGATACTGTTCTTTTCTGGGAAGCCTGTGGCAGCGTTGGGTGGAGCCAGAGTGGAGACAGGAGGTTTGTGGTCTGGCTGAGGGAACCACGGGGTAATGGAAACCGGGTGTTCACTGTACACATATACACATACATGCCAGCACACACACACACACACACACACTCATACACATGCACTCGCGCCCACACACACATAAACCAAAGATGAAATGGGAATATAGACACAAAAAGCCACATAAACGTATGCAGACATGAATGCACAGCCTGACACTACTAATGTATGCCCCACACACACACACACACACACACACACACACACACACACACACACACATTAAAATGCATAAATTCATTCAAGTGACTACCTGCATGATAGACTTCAGCCTGCTGACACGTGAATTCCCCAAATACGGGTGATGTGTGCATGCATGAACGCAAGCTCATGCATACATAAAAATAAATAAGGACTGACACACAACCTCCGACAAAGTGACGCACGAATCACACGCACAGAGGCACATGCATGAATTCGCACTCACTCACCGCCTGTCCTTCACAGGCGGATGTGTATGTGGACGAACAGAACATTATAAATGCGTACAGTGTTTATGTGCACACAAACATAAACACTCTGTAATGTATGCACGCACACATGCATGAATGTGCCATCACACTCCTCCCCCATCCTCTCAGCCTTTACACATGCGTGCACACACATATAAATGCGCTTAGGCACATGCCTGAGCACACACGCACACAATAAGCCCTCATCACTCAAATCCCTTGATACACACACACACACACACACTGCATTTCAAGCCTTCTTCACAAATATACATACGCAGGCAGACATGACACAAAGGTGCACTCACACCCAATCAGTCCAACAATGTGATACAAACCCATGTCCTGCATCATTCACCAGCTTTAACGCACACACACACACACACATACATACATACATATACAGAGTATGACAGGGCCAGGAAATGCAGAAAACAGATCTTGGGCATCTACTGACACCAGTGAAGCAAGACCCGCCTTTTCCATTAGACACTGACGTCAGTTTTCCACCACACTGTTTCACCCTATATTGCAGGAGATCAAACCTTTTCTCTGTTGACAGTTAAGAGTAAATCAATCTGAGAAGCAGGCAGCAAACAGAACTAGTGCGGAGGATGCTCTCCCTCCACAATGTCTGGTCAAACTGTCATTAATAGCTACAGAGTTCTTCCATCTGTCTGTGAATGCAAACGATGAGGCAACTGTGAAACCCTGATACTGCACCGGCCCCGCTCAGACCGCGGGAGTCAGATATATGTAAATATATGGAAAATACAGAGGTGTGAGAGCGCATACATTTCACTCAACCGTCACATGCTCTTTTCAGGGAGCCTTCCATTATTAAACCCCGCTAACTTTTATTCTGCTGTTTCACCGGTGCCATCAGTGCTTCTTCTAGTCCTGGACAGTCAACACGAGCAGGTCAAATTGGGCAGCCGCAGGTCAATCACTATGAACAGGGCACCATCTAGTGTTGCATGCGGTATATGGGAGACCTGCTGAAAAGTTTCCCCAAGATGATGGAGCTCATGCCATGTTGGGTGTGTGTCTGCTGGTTTCACATCGTGGGCAAACTGTGTTTAGTCTCATGAAACACTGAGGTCACAGAGAGGTATCATGTCTGAGTTGCAGGACAGAGTTAAAACAGGCTGAACAAACCTGAGACGCAGTGGACATCAGGGTTGGGTGGGTGATTGGGGGGGCTGGGCAGCAGATGTGACTGTTTGCATAGGCCAGGCTTATAAACAAGCCAAAGCCTGAAGCACAGCTCCATCTCCATCTCTGAACTGAGGAAAGTTTCAACTTGAACTAAAGAGTCATTATTCTGAGTACAGCTGGAATATTTTTACTACTTACTTACTGTAATCTACTGATTATTTATTCAGTTGTTTGAACCTGGCCATTACAAAGTCTGACAACTGGAGGTGAAACCTTCGAGTATGTTCGGCCCCAAAATCTTAAAACGTTAAGTTTACCATTACATCATACAAAGTAAAACAACAAACTGTTATTTGCCATTTTCATTTTACTGTACTTGTGAAACTAAGATGGATGATTTTTCCTCTACTTTCTGGCATTTTATAGACCAAAAGATTCGTCATTATATAAACACACATAAAAGCAGCATTGAGCTAAAATGCGTCACTATATTACCCCTTTGTTTACAGAGGCTGGAACAAATAGTCTGTTTTACCTGTAGCTCCACTTTGACCAACACTTGATAAACACTGGAGCCACAATTTCATAAATATGTTTCCAAGTCAAATCAAAATTCAATCATGTGCAGTTATTTATTTACAATAAAGTTTAGTCAACAGGACACAAACGTCACACGAAGATAATTTTGTGCTTAAAGGTTTGAAATAAGGTCAACAAACTAAGAAGCTCAATTTCTCACCAGTTCACCTTTGTGGCAACTGCAGAAGATACTGATGTCTCTGGAAGCCCCTGTAACCTCCACAACACACTTAAGTTAGTTCCAAATGTTCTATGTCAGGGAAATATTTTAAATGTGAAACCACATTTCCAGGTGCTTGGATCTGGGCGTGGCACAGACATGTGTGCATGGCTCCCGTCAACAAAAAAACAAATTTTGCAAAAGCAATAAAACACAGCAAATGGTGTTTATTGTCAAAGTGTAGGAGTAGGACAATGTTATATGTGCATAATTCATTATTGTGTACTCTAATTGTGCAACAAACTAAGCTACAGTATATACAGACATCTATCATTAACTGTTGATAGCTGGATGACAGTTATACTGTATAACAGTAAATCTAGTTGGCCGGTTGCTTGGGCAGGACAGCCTTTAAAAGACGATCCGTTACAGACCCAAGACTTTGGTATCATCTGTGTCAAATGCAAAATGGTGACTCTTACTCTTACAGTGTAATATCAATACAACTAAACACATCGATTAAAAACATCCACATGAATATACTCAATGCAACAAATGTTATGCAGAAAAATCTTTTTTTCCCTCCCCCGACTCTGCTTCAACTTTTAGCTCCATAAAATCCAGTAAAGGTTAAACAAACATTTAAATGTTACATATCCCATAAAAGTAAAAGAGAATCATGTTATGAGAACCCCCAGTCTAGATAGCAACAATGCTTTGTGAAAAATATATGTATAGTAGAGTGAACTAAACATTTACATGATTTTACAAGTGGAAAGAAAACATTGTTTTGACATAACTCTTTAGAATAACGATACAACCCCACAGTCTTATGAACATGCTGTTGTTACTCACTCCGATCATTGTACATGTGACGTCAGGCCCTCAGCCTGTCACAGGGTCATAGTTGTGTCAGTGTGTTTACACGTTTTTAGGTGTGCACATGTACGGTCAGTATGCGTGTGTGTGTCTGGTGTGCTTGCAGGTTTAACAGTCCCCCGAGTTATGCGAGTGTGGCCCGGTCTCAATTTTCCAGTCTCTCTGGTCAATGGTGTCTCCCTGGCCGTGCTGGGAGGCGGCGGGAGACAGGGACATCTGTCTACGGGGGTTGCCGCTGTGCATGGTGTTCCAGTGGCGCTTCAGATCCGACGCTTTGATGAAGGCTTTGTCGCAGGAGCCGCAGTTGAATGGCCGCTCGCCTCGGTGCTGCCGCTCGTGGTCTTTCAGGTGGGACTTGTGCTTGAAGGCCTTTTCACACATTTGGCACGCGAAGGGCCTCTCGTTGCTGTGGACCCTCTCGTGCCTCTTCAGGTCGGGGCCCCTGATGAAGGCCTTGCCGCAGACCACGCAGCGGTGAGGCTTGAAGCCAGAGTGGATCTTCAGGTGCTCCTTGAGGTGGGCGGCGGTGGTGAAGGCTTTGGGGCAGTGCTCACAGCCGTACGGGCGGTTGGCGGTGAGCAGCCTCTCCTTTTTGGCGTTGTGGTCCAAGGGCTTTGCTCCTGTGTTCTGACAGGAGCCGTGATCACGGTGGCCGTACAGCAGGTACTCCAGCTTCATGTCGCTGGAGGAGGAGGAGCCCCAGCCGTGGCTGTGAGGCTCTTTACTCATGTTGGTGTTGTAGTTGTGCGGCTGAGACACATGAGAGCCACCAGGGCCCATGCCGTCCATCCCCTGATCATAGAAGCTGTTCTTCCTCACCTCCTCCATGGCCAGCTCCTTCAGGATGGCGTCCTGAGCTCTCATCCCGTTGTCACCTGGAGCTTGGTTTTCCCTGGTCTTCATGTTGGTGAGTTCACGTTTCTGGGTGCACAGGTTATCCAGGAAGTTGATCCCCAGGATCTGACCAGAGGACATCATCATATTGATGTCCTTCTTCCTCACAGCCAGCCTGGCTGTGTACATATAATTGAGCACCTCTTCAAAAATATCAGAGCGGATGAAGTCCAACTCCACTATGGAGTTGTCCTCGTCACTCTGTTTTTTGAAGAGCTTTTTGAAGTAGTTGCTGCAGGCTGCCAAGACACAGCGGTGAGCCCTGAACTCTATGTTTTCCACCACCACCACCACATCACAGTGCTCACCTTCCATCCTCTGTTGGTTTAGCATCTTCAGAAAGGTGGCTTTGTGGTCATAGTCGATATATCTCAGTAAATCAGACATGTTGCAGGTCAAATAGGAGCAACCTGCAGAAGGGGAAAAACAGCGGAGAGTCAAATATTTTGATTCCCACAACAGAACTGGGCATGTGCGTAACCTGCACAGCTGAGAAGTGGAGCTCTAAATGCACGTCTGCTATGACACCATATGCAGCTTAAGTATGCAACACGCGTTGTCACTCAGATGCATGAGTAACCTGCAGCCAATATCGCACTGCTTACAGCTGACAGCTAAAATGCACAGTACAAATAAGTGGCAAAATCAATCAGGCAGAAATCATTTGGAAAAATACGATAGGCCCGACAGCTATGAAACCCGCAGTAATACCAATAAAAAAATCACGAACACGCACAGAAACAAACACACGCACTGATCTTAACTTAAATAAATGCGTTTTCGCCGCTGTTTCGCGTGACAGCCGCGTCGCGTGCAGAAATGATAACCTTAGCAAGAATGTTTCACATTTCACTGCGCCCAGCCATTTTGGTCAGCAAGCCTCCATTGGCATGTTTCTGGTGTCTTTACAGCAGTTCACAAACAGCGGAAAACACAGCGGCGAAGGGGCGAACGAAGCGCGACACAACGCCGCGTCGCCCCCTGCGCCCTTCGGAGCGACAAGGAGGAAATAAAAATGTTAATACCCGAAGCCTGAACGCGATCCCTGTTGTTGTCACGCAAGGCAGGCAGTCGACGACGACCCAGAGCTGTCGTTTTTCCTCTTCCTCCTCTTGTTGTGACTGTGGAGCTCCGCAGGAAACGCCGCATCGCTCTGCCGCCACCTACAGCACCGGAGCAGGTACTGCACCGAGATCGTCTACGCACGACACGACCACTCACTCTAGGTGAGAAAAAGGAGACGGAGTCAATTAGGTTATTTAGACGGCAGCTTGTTCTGTAATAATATATATAGACATACAGAGATTGAAAGCAACTAAGTACATTGATTCAAGTACTTAAGTACTTGTACTTTAAAGGAGTATTTCGATTTTATGTTATTTTAATGTTTATGTAAATACTTGCTTTAGTTACTTCTTTGCAAATGTAGGTTCTTAATACAAAATAAAAGCTAAAAACGATGTACTATATATATTTTTATTAGTTACAACATTTTATTTGCCATATTTTTCACCTTTGAATGTTTGTTTACAGTTTACAACAATAATGTGGACGCTGGTTAATAATAGGCCAATTAAAAATAATAAATTTAAAATGTTTAATTTCACTCATCCATAGTCTCCAACATTAGCTTTTCTTATTGCTAGTAACTAAAGAGGAAATATAAAGGAATGTTGGATGATATATCTGATGAAATTCTTAGAAATAAGGTTTTTGAAGCTGTTTCTTAATTACGAGGACTGAACACTTTAGGTTCCTGCAGAAACATTATGTAACAAATCCGGTCTAGACAAAATCAACAGTGTTTAAAATATTAATTTTTTTATTAATAACCCAGAGAAATCGGTTTCTTATTGGAGTACTTAAAGTAAATTTTAGATCGTGTGTGTGCAATAAATCCTCCCTTTATTCAAGTTTTAATGTTCAGTTTTTGCTCTGCGTCTGATTTTGTTATGGTCATTAATTTGGAATTGTGAATCTGTGTATTATACTAACAAGTGCTTTTGCAAACTGTCTGCTCCATTCGTACCAATGAGGTTGAGCTTAAATAACAAAAACACTTGCACACCAGCACAAACTGCAAAATTAAATAAACTGCCAAACAATTGTAGTTTACTTCCTTAATGACTGGTAGTGGTGGAATTTGTCTAAATAAACATTTGAGGAATGTGTAGTAGAGTAGTTTCCTTTTAATAATAATAATTGATACTTTATTGATCCCCTTGGGGAAATTGTTGTTTGGACAGCTGCTAGACCTGTGTCAGCGCTACTACGGGGTTTCGGTGTCTTGTCCAAGGACACCGAAACATGTAGCTTGCCGGGACTGAGAATCGAACCGCTCCCCCTTGGGTTGGGAGACTCTACCCACTGAGCTATCATGCCGCCCCTAATGCTGTTGTATACTTCTACTCCCTCCAAATGTAAATTTTACTCCACTATAATGATTGCACAGTTTAGTTCCTTTACAAATTAAAATATTTGCATTCAAAATATTATACGACATGATTCTTTATTATACATTAAACAACTCGACAGTAAGTACTAATTCAAACAACTATTCAACTGGATGATCCGATGAAAATCAACTGATCATAAATTATTAGCACAAATACTGATTCTACTGATGATCCGATCACACTGCTTGGTAAATAAAACGCAGACATGATTTCAGGTAGACGCTTTTTTAAAAAGGTATTTAGAGAAATGTTTGCATTGGTGCATTTATGTACACCCCGCAACATAAACAGTGAGACCTCTTACCTCTCGCCTCTCTTTGGTACACACGCACGTACCGGAGAGGGGCGGGGCTTTGGAGGCCTCCGTGTATTCAGCATAATCACTTATGTCCAGAATCCTGCTTCAATTACCAAGGGGTTACTTATTTTAACTAAATGTTTAGAGCATTTGTTTTAATGTAATAATAATAAATAATAAAATCAACATTTTAAAGGTTAAACCCTCTAAAAATAACAAACATAAAAAACTAACTTTAACTACATTAAACTAAAATAGTCTCTTCTAAGTTTTAAGGGTATAATTAATTTTATTAATGGATAAACTTATTTATAGATTTTTGTGATATAAGCATTAGAGTTAGTAGTCTTATTATCACTTAGAAGTTATTTTCTTCACAAAATATATCTGACACTGACTTCGTCTCGTATCTCATGTCTTTGAGTGAGAAATCAATACTCAATAGATCCATTGGCGTTTCAGTTTTAGTATTGTGATCAACATTTTATTATCTGAGAAGAAAACAGCAAATTAAAACAAATGCATTTGCCACTTTTATTTCACCGTTTTGAGTAAAACATGGCTGTACATGAACAATAATTGGTTATTCAGATACAGAAGAACAGATGAGGCAGGCTTAAAGCTGACATGAACTCTCTTGGCTTTGCATCTAGTTGGGCAGAGCTCGTGGTCTAAGCTCTTTGCCTCACAGTCAAAACTGGGACTTGTGGTGCAGCTGATCGTCTACCCAGGGAAACGTTCAAACCCTGCACAGGCACATAAAAATCTATTTCTTGCACAGAAATCTCGATTCCTTGGCGTTTCCTTGCTGAAATAGACCTGCTCAAAAAAGGTGTTTTTCAGTGATGGAATCAATCAATGAGAAATGATCATATAAAGGAAAATGTAATTCAAGTAGATAAGATGAAATTAAGTGTGAAAGATAATTTGAAATTTTCCTAAGGAAGCTTTGATATGTACAGTTCTGGGCTGTAGTGATTTCTGTAGTGGTGTATCTGACGGAAAATCATCGGGCTGTTGGGAGTGAGTGAGGCGATGCTTGCTGGCAAATGAGGTTGGCACTTCTACAGCAAGGTTAAATAGTGTCTGCTCTAGCATATACATACAGCAATTATAAGTTTCTGGAGTGATGGCTTTATTTCATAAATAAAATGTTGCTACAATAATTATTCTCAGTAATCATAAAAATGCGTCATAAGGCAGTGAAAGTAAAGTTTTTGCTTGCTGCACACAGGTAGTTTGGCGTGCAGATGGATCGAGACTCATTTTCGAAATCATACGGTTTCCTGTGTAATCTTTCCATTCGCTGGAAAATGCAACATTGCATCCTTCTCATGCTAAATGCATTTATTTATTTTGCAGGTGATGGTTTGCGACTAGCGGTGAGCTGCAGCATTTGGAGAGTAAGGATTCGTTATAGTCTTCTGAGAGTCCCGGTGTAATATATGAAGTTCTGGGTGTTGGATTGTGGGGGGTTGAACAGAAAACAGGCCTCAGTGTTACTCCTGAAAGAGCAGAGGAAACAGCAGTTAGCATACAAAATCACCTCTGAACCTTTAGTGCCACAGTGACAGCTACAAAAGACTAAAAAGGAGCCTGATACATAGTTTTGGCAGTTTTACTCCAATAAACAGATGCACACTGAATACACACCATAGACTCACACAGGCTTACCGGGCGCCTTCAAGTGATTTGCTAACAATTTTCCCAGTGCCAATCAGAAATGTATATTTAATTGCAGGGATTTTAACAATGTTGTTCTGTATAAACTGTATGGTGTTTTATCAGCCACGTGACCGATTAGTGATTTGTGTGTAAAGAAATCTCAGATTTCATGAACAACCTCCCATTCTACCCTAAATATGGCAAAGTAGCTGAAAACTTGTGGTGAATGAAGTGTGGCATTTTAATGAGGAAGCTCACACACTTGCACTTCACTGTGTGTGCATTCATAAAGTAGGAAATTATTAAAATTAAATTTCAACTCTGTTGACAAAGTTATTCCAAATATTCCTAATACTGTATTTGCCCGTCTACTCTGTGTGCATCTACAGTGTAAAGAGAAACATCCAAAAGACCACAAAAAAAACTTATTAATAGATACTCAGAGAAACACAGCACACACACCCACACCCACTTGTCTTTCTATAGTTGTGAGGACACTCAATAATAATAACTAATCACAATTAAGTACCCGACACCTACACTAACCTAATTCTAAATCTAACCCTAAAACCAAGTCTTAACACTCACACGGCTCTTGAAGTCGTGAGGATGGGCCCTCAAAATGATGGTATTGAAGTTAACTTTTTCCACACAACTACATAAAGATATACACACAAACACACACACAGAAAACTAAGGGCTAGGCTGCAGAAACAAAGCCAAGCATTCCCATCTGGTGAGTCAAGTACAAACATGCACGCTCATCCCAAACCCTGCGCCTTGGGATCATAAACAAGCAGCTTCAGAGTCAAAAGGTAAATCAGAATAAACTGGGAACGTGTATTTTCCACAGACAACAAATGCTAAAGAGAAAAGATGTTACAGGGTTATAGCAACATGCTGTGGTTATAATGGAATGAGAGGCAGTTCCACACCTGCCATAATCTGCACAATGCCGACAGAGGACAAGTTGAAACACAAACGGTTGCATTTGTGAAGCTGTGGAAACATTGTTACAAGGACTGATGACCTATTTACCCCCGCACACATACACACAGAAAGGAAGAGTGCAACTGAAGGGAGCAGTATGTCACAAATTGTTTCAAGCGTCCTAGTCCTAGAAACACAATTTTCACTGATATACTCCATGCATGAAAATTCAAACTACAAACACCGTGCAGTTACGTGAACATGACCCTAATGGCAACATTGTCAAAAAACAATCAGTGTAATTTAGACCAAACTCCCCTTAACTTAACTTAATTGACTGACTTTTCATTTGATGAATACTGTTACTTAGTATTAATCTGATATTCATCTTAAATGTGTACAAATTCTGGTTAAGTAGTATAAAATTATGCTTCATGTATTTGCACAATGTTTTATGCAAAATGCAAGGTTGTATGAAAATATAATTCACTTATGTTCTCAATATTTGTACATTTGATAATAAAAAGGCTTTTACAGTCAATGTACAAAAGTTTTCTTGTGAGTTGAGAATAGACTAAAGCACGTCTGTGTACACTCAAGATCAGATTTCAGCCTATACAAGTATGTTTGCAGCCACAGACTCAGTACTCTGAAAAACAGAAGCTGGTTCAGCCGGTATTTAATCACTCATCGCTGCTGCACTGTCCTTTGTGAGGCCACACAATGCACGCACAAGGTATGTAAAATGTTTTCACAGAATATTGCTCATTACTACCGCAGCATATCTTGTTTTTTGGTCATTTTCTTATTTAGGAGGTCTTAACACAATTGGGGAATTAAGATCAGAGTTACAATTTTGACTTTTAAAAATTACAAACTGTCTAAATAACAACAAAAAAGAGGTCTGTGTTGCATGTACTATACACACAGCAGCTCTCTAATAAAAAAACAATTGTGTTTCTTTCCAGCAGGGGGGAGTGTTGCAGCCACACTACAAGAGATTGTGTATGACTGCTAGCAGCATTACTGTAAAGGTTTTTAAGCCTTGTCAGTACAAGCTGAGGCTGTAATATCCGGCCTGCGTGCACAGACACACTGAGGGAGTGTGGAGCTGGAATGACCACAGCATGATGCATTAGCTGTAAGTGCTACAGAAGCAGGGCTGTCTGTACCAGTGGGAAAAAGTGCTGATGGAAAAGCAGCATGCTGGAGATGGAGACCAGCTTGAAAAGGCCCAGTCCCACATAGTTAAAGATAGAGCAGACCAAACCAGGCAGGGCCGGGACCAGGGCTTGGGCTGGGGCTTCGTTGACTTACCTGGGTCAGTCCTCACCCTCCTCTGGCGTGATCTCTGTCTCTTTATGTACCACTACTTTGGTCACTGACATGTCAGGATGCTGTTCTTTAGCCTCCTTTATGGCCTGAGCCAGAGCCTATATATGAGGGTGTAGTGTCAGGAGGGATCACCAGGGGGAGACAGAGAATGGGGAAGGGCAGGGAGGAAGTGGGATGTTGGATTGTAAGTCAATATGCGGACAGGGAAGTCACTTTTAGTTACATTTGACACACTTCCTGTATTTGTAAAATTCACATCACAAGTTAAAACTGTTTTGTTTAAAATGTCACATGCTAGGCCAGTTTGTTTGCTCAGAAGGCACAAGTTAAGTTCCTGGGGGGGTCACTGAAGACAGTGTTCAGCATTTCACTTTTTTGTGGTCATTCCTTAAAAACTATTATTGACTGTACAGGCAAAGAAAAATAATGAGGGTAGTGGATAAGAAATGAAAACAAGAATAAAGAAATAAACTCTGAGACCTCATCATGATCGATATCTGCGTCTCCTGTGATGACGATCCTTTTCTCGATTCTCGTCTCCGATATTCCTCCTTTCACGGTCTGACCAACAGAAACAAAGACTCAAATCAATCAATTTTGATCAAGAATAAAAGAATATTTAATCAAGAAAAAAACATGAGTGAAATCCTCACAGCAGTAAGAAAACAAAACAAGAAGAAAAACATCGACAACAAAAATAAATGGCCCAGTCTGAAGATGCTGTATGTTATATTCAAAAACATCGCCTTGTATAATTTCTACACTATACTCAAGCTACAAAAGGAAAATGTATAAATATTGGCCGAAGAGGGAAGTTCACATTTTTGTATCCACCGCTTGACTGCATTGTCCCCATTTCCCCACATCCACAGTGTGTAACGAGCCATGTCTCCATACCAAATGATGATTGCACAATCTTTTCTCAACTCTCGACCTTTTAGCGTTTTAAATTCTACAGCAAGCAGAGATGAGAAAGAAACATACGTGCAAAGGCGTAGACATGTTTAAGGCTTCAAGCGCTAAGAGGCGAAAGGGACAACAGATGAACTCTGACCTTTGTGATGTGTGTGGTTGTTGTGGTACTGGTGGTTTCCAAGGTGATGGTCTGAGCACTCAGCAACACCCCGGGGTCTGCGTCACCATTTGTGTCAACCTGTTGACAAGCGAGACAGTCAATTTTTAGATGACATACCACGTTTGTTCTCTGGATCAAGTCACAATACTCACTATGGTACATTTAATGACTCTTAAAATGTTGTGGTATCCTTAAAGCTGCATTCAATGTTTTTTCCTCAACAAGCACAAAACAAAACACTTTTCACATTATCTTATAAAAGTGATTACAGCTAATATGTTATCTCACAGATCATGTGTTATATACTAATTTTGTAACTTGTAAATCTAGCAGATACACACCAATATTAGCATTCATTTAGAATTCTGTTTATGTCCACTATTAACTCTCTTTGTTTTTGTCTCCAACAACTCCTAAACATCGAAACATCTGGCTCTTTCGAACTGTTAGAGTTTCTTAACCAACTAACCAGCTAGTTTATCAGAGCTTTACTGTGATGACTGGAATTTGTGGGATGCAAAACCAAAAACAATGAGCTATAATGACAAATAGCTAATAGGAATTGCAGAGTTAGGCCATTTTCTGGGTAAGTTCAAGTGAAAGCGTCTGTACCAGTTCATAGTTCAGATAAAATATATATAAGTACAGGTATAATATTAATACAATCTATCTATTTATAGGTCTAATTACCCTACTATTTTTAGTTAGCGACTAGCTAGTGAACTGGCCACAGAAGCAGTTATCTCCCTCAGGAGGTGGTGGAGACCCAAACAGCTAAAAAAAAAAGTGTGAATCCTAGATTTTGATCTGTGAAGCTGTGAATACTATTCTTCAATCTCAATCTTCTCTCACATCTTTAAAATAAGTTCAGAATGTAAACACGTGTATGTAAACAGCGGGGATATCAAATTTTGTTCATATGTACCTCTGCAGACTCATAGGTGATAGTTTTTGTCTCTGTGTGGATTACAGGCACCTCTTTGGTACCCAACTCGCTGACCTCAAGGTTCTAGATGGAAGAAGGACAAAAATAAAAAAATAAATCAACAAAAGAGTATAGCAGTACTGAAACTGTCTGTACTCTGGTTAAATTAGTGTCTGTGTCTGAAACAAACTGCTGTAGGTATTCATTTTTAACACACTGTTGTACATAAAATCAAACAGACAAAAATAAATGCCACTAAACCAATAAACTAAACCAAAATCACTCAGTGTAGGGCTTCATTCTCTAAAAGAGCATGCAGTCATGTATTAGAGTCCCTAACATGGTGAAGGAGAAGATATCGGATAATGCAAATTCCAAGGCTTTGTTCAAGTGTGTGCATCATATTATAGATCACCTGATCTGAAGTAACAAACTGTGAAGTTAGCAAACTGAGGTCTATGCTTTTGGTCAAGTTTTGACCTTAGTGGCAGATTGTGTTGGCAGGAGGGGAGGGTGGTGGAGATGTTACAGGGCTGAGGTCATTGGAGCTGATGCAGTCAGTCAGTTACCTCTGACTGACACACAGATGGAGGTGATGTTGATTTTCTTTTCAAATACTTCTGCTGGGATTACTTCTTCTTCCTCTGATGTTATGACATGTTCTTTCCCTTTGAAAACCTTTTTGCCAAAACAGTCATCTTCTAGTTGCATATATAGTGCTTCATCACTGTACTTCTCCTGTGCTTCTCCCCTTGCATTTTTCTCTTCCTCCTCTGATCTATCCCCTTGATCTTCACAGCTGTCCAACTGTGCATGGTAGTATTTTTCTTTTTCAAAGGCCAAAGGTTTGAAGATGTCTGTAAAGTTCCCTTTTCCTTTGTCTTCTGCTGGTGAACATTGATCTACTTCTTCATCCAGCTCTTCAATACCATCTTCTAACTCTGTGGGAAACTGTTCGTCCTTAAAATACTGTACCTCATTGGAGAACTGAACTCTCCTGCCATCAACTTCTGTCTGCCTTCTGTCGTGTTTTAAACCTGCCAATTCCACATCCAAAACCTCCAAGAAACCCTCTTCTAATTCCTCTTTGTTGTGTTCCTCCTTTTCTAATAAAGATAGATTCTCTTCCTTTTCACAATCTCTGACATAAGCAGCAGCAAGGCTGTATCTAAAATCATAATTTTCATCTTCCAACACAACTGCACCCTCTCCTTCCTCATGTATTACTTTCTCATTTCTATTTTCTGCTGCTAAGGTGAGCACTGCAGACTCTAGCAAAGAACTACATTCATACAGGCTCTCATCTAACCCCAAAACTGTTGCTACTGGTGGCATTTCTGCTTCCGAAGCCACAGATGCACAATGTTGAACTGGCTCTAAAGATGATGTAGAGCCAAGAATAACAGATTTTTCACTATTAACAGGGTCAGTTGGTAGAACTGCTGAGCTGTTATCACTAACACTCCTGTGTAACATTACTACACAGTCTAGTTCTCCCTCTGCAGGCTCTGTATACACTGATTTTAGCTTTGCAGCCTCTGTGGTGTGGATATTCACCGTTGTGGACTCAGTTGGTGCTGCCTCTGTCTCCGTGGTAACCAATGCCTTCTCTTCTGGATCAGCGGACGTCTGTGAATGATAATTGTATCATGAGATGATGTTTCTTTACCACTGTGAAAAAAGTCCACTCAGTACAGGGCAGTTGCACATCAAACCTGATAGAGAGAAGTGGTTATGTTGGCTTTGACACTTTCACTGTACACAATTTGACAGAATTATACATAATAGATACAAATATTTAGAAGAACCATAGATGAAAGGTCACCTTTTGAGACGAGGAAACCCATCCCAGCGTAGACTGGTGGGACAGAAAGATGAACAGAGCAAATATAGAGAGAAAATAAAAGAGAGAACAGTTGAAGTGGACACACAACACCAAAGGAAAAAAGAGAAAGGATGGAAAAATGAAAGCTGTGAAAAGTAAATAATGTATGGATTGTATGGAATACCATTATGTAGCTCATTAAATCTGGTAAACCTGATGCCAAGTTGAACAAATCCTAAAATCTCAAACAAAAATCCATTTTTAGAGTCGCTTAATCCAACAGCTGCACATTTCAGCTAATTTGCTTATGAAAACTGTTGCTTAAGAATAGTGAAATCTCTTTTTGGTACACCCATACAATTTTTCTCCTCGTTACAGAGGGGAATTTTGGAGGTCGAGGTGGGGAAAAGCTGCAGCAGTGGCACTGAGCCAGAGCTATGAAGTCATTGCTTTCAGGGAACTGATAACAGAGCTTGAAGAAAAGGAACGATGCAGCTGAGCAAAACAGTAAAAATACAAATAGGAGCCAGCCAGATCTCCCATTTCTCCCTTATCAGCTGTGGGAGTCTGCTGCTAAGGCAAAACGAGCTGTTTCAGCTGTCACCAAACTGAAAAACATAACCAAAGCAGTTGTATCAAAAAGAAGCAGCAGGCTTGATTTCAACAGAAAACTTTGGCAAGTGTGAAAGTAAACGCTGGTTAATAAGGGACCGTTAGCCATGCACAACGCTTGATTAAATTGCTGTTAGACTGGTTTGGCTGTTACTGGAGGGAGGGCAATGGGGGTAAGCTGCGGGTGGTGGTGGAGCTATGAAGGGAGGCAGCCAACAATACCAAGTTGTTGCTTTTACTTTTCATACAGTACCACTGCTAAAGATGTAGTTGAAGATTCAGGAAGTGTGATCTGAGTCAGGCTGGGCCTTGATAGCTCAGTCTGGACTTCAAAAGTGAAGATTTCTGTCTTTGACTCTTTGACTTCCCTTGCTGACACACTGTTGACCTCTAGTGCCTCTGTCTTCACCTCCTCAGAAATCCATGATGCCATGGCCTTTTTGGGCGAGTCAATTCCTTTAATGTGAGTCATGGCATCAGTTTTTATCTTCAGGTTTGGACTCGGTGTCTTGACTATTGTGGTTTCAGCCTCAGTGACATTAGCATTATCTTCTTTGATAGTTTGTTTCTCTTTAGAGGCAGGAGGTATCTCATTATCCTCAGCCCTGGCTTCTCCAGGGACAACAGGTTCTTCTTTTTCATCCAAAGCCCTCATCTCATTGCCCTCGATGTCCACTTTCTCCTCTGCCTCTCTCAAGATAATGAGTGTCCCTTTCTTATCACTGATGGCCTGGGACACTTCCTGCCTGACAGCTCCGGGGCTGACCTTCTCCACCGACCTCTCTGACACCTCCTCTTGGGAGTCTGGGGTTTTCTCTTGCACCTCCCTTAGGGTGCCGTCCATAAAGACATCGTCATCCATAGTGGTTGACAGACTAATCCCATGAGGCCCAGAGGAGGTGGCCCCATCTGTTACGATACTATCCACCACATATTTCACCAGATATCCTGCCGCCTGAGGAGACACTTCGCTTATTGGACATGGATCAACTTAACAGACACAGAGCATCACATAGCAATACACAGCAAGAAAGAGCTAAAGAGAATATTTATCTAGATATGATATACACAGACTGGGCTCAGTAAGTATGTGGACACAGATGCACTGTTTGGATATACCTTAGATTCTCTGCACAGATGTGGTAGTATGACCTATAAAATAAGTTAGGACTGATATTTAAATTTATATCAGGTATTGATAACATCAGATACAAGTGCAAAAACGCTGGATAAAGGAAAGAAAATGGCATAAACTTTACATGACTTAGTTTAAGCCAAGCACCAAACACTGTGCTAGTGTCCACATGTCTGATGCATGCTAGCTTTAAAGGCCAACAAACACCACACACAAGAAACACAATAATTCAAGTGTGACAAACTAATTGGAAGCAGTTTACAGTACCTCAGTGGCTTTAGGTTGCACCTCCTCTTTTATCTCCCCTGCATGCTGCTCATCTTCAGTCTGCAAAAAGAAAAAAAGAAAAAGGTCACACACAATGAGACAGTTAAAAGCAACGTATCCTGTGTGACTTCATGTTCAAATGGACAAGATCTGAGTCCCAAAGCTCCAGAGAACCAACTTCTTTTCATTTCAGTTTTACACCTTTGATGTCAGTGATTAGTCTTCAGATATTTTAACGAGTCCTGCTCATTTATCCTGCACCAGTTCATCAGATTCTATTCTATTATTAAGGAGGGGAGAAACTCAGATAAAATTGTATGTAACGTTACCGAGTGCAACAATCATGTTACTGATTAATGTCACCACCTATTAACAAAATAAAAAGACATAAGGTAACACTGGAAACTTCATTTGCGCACTAACACAGAATGACTTCATTACAGATTAATTTCTTCTATCAAGGTGTGCATTTTCTACTTTAATATGCACTTGAGCCATTTGAAGTATTAATTATACTGTGCTAGACTCATTTTGATGTAGAAAATATTGCTCTAGGCCCATTATGAATATTGAATTCACTGCACTATGAATCATTACGAGATCACTCCTGAGATTGATGTCTTTGTTTATACAAAAATCGCCTTGGTGATGTCATGCTCCACACACATGCCGTCATTCAGTCTGCTGTGGACTGCAGCTTACATCCTGCGGTTCCAGTGGCTCTATCATTGGCGCGTCATCTGCTCTGGGGGAGTATGCAGGGGATGAGGAGAGTCTCTTCTCCCATTCTGTCTGACCCAGTGTGCTGCTGCCGGTCTCCAGAAAAGAGCGCTTCAGTTCGCTGATGTTGGTCTGGTGCTTAACCATCTCTGCTGGAGGCTCAGTGTCCTAAAGTAGTCGATCAACCATGATACAGGGAGATGAGGGCAGGAGCAGCGCGGAGGGAACGACGGCCATGCTTTATATACCCAGCTGTAGCTTGCATATCCAACAAAAAAATGGTTGGGCAGCATAAAATGCAGTTCTGAAAAGGCCTGGAATTCACTGATACAGGCCGACATCAGCTGCATTATGTGCTTCCTTATTCTTTATTGTTCAAAGACCTGTTTAGGAGGCTGTGCAAACCAAAGCAGCAAAATAACAGAAAAACAGTACACCAACATGGCAGGTGTAATAATGAGAGTAGCAGCTTGTACTTAAATGCTAAGGGAGCATTTAGGACCAGCTTTATTTGAGGAAAATAAATGGCATTTCACAGTTTTAGCTAAGCACAACACTCCCAGATCTCGTTATAAGTTAAGACCGCTACAAACACTGACTTAACTTGTTTTAAATCAGTTAAGGTGTTAATTTATTTCTCACGCAAAATAACCTGGATGTTCACAGCAAGAACTCTGTTAGATGAAAGTGCAATAATAACTGCCATTCACACAGGGAAAACAAACTGTAATACTGGTAGAGCTACAAACAGGTTTGACATAATTATTGTCAGTCCTCTTATAAGTTAGGGTTTCTTGTACAAAAAGAACCAGCATGCATATCATGCACTGTTTCTTACCAACCTCTAGCATTAGATTACAATGCCTGATAAAAACGTTTTCCCCTCTTACTCGTCTTATGAAACTATACTGTAAGGAAAGAAGAGGGGAGAGGAGTTGCAGTTAAAGTTGCTATGACATGTTAAATTTAGACTCTTGGAAAGACTGGGAGCTTTGTCTTCTTACATATGGCTATCAACGACATGAAAGCAAAATCTGACTCTTTGGTGCAGCAGAAAAAATTATGAAAATCACTCCGCCATTTACAAACACAAGCGTGTGAAAAATGAGCTGGAATGGTGTGACTGCAGCCAAAGTCTGTGAAAGTGAATTCAGACGAGAGTGAATGGTCAGTCTGGTGTGTGGTGTGATACTGAGTGTGTCAAGAGCAGCAGCAGAAGGCAAGCCAAGGCGGAGGGACAACACAAAGTGACTGATTGCTGATGTCTGAGTGGCTCAGTGCATCTGGTGGTGGTATGATACACTGAGTAGGTCCACAAAGCGAGCCAAGTGTACCTGAGTGCGCATCTCGGAGTCCTCATCTGCTTCCGACTGACGGCAAGTAAACAGGAGAAGACAGAGGCAATGAGACAAGGAGGGAACATGGAGGTGATGAAGAGAGAAAACAGGTAAAGAGGAAAAAATAAGCATGAGTGGCAAGCAGAGAAAATAAAGGGAAAGATTAGAAAACTCTGAGAAAAGAGAAAACTCTGCACCTGTTCAGTCATAGTAACAACTGTAACTAAGCTTGACAAGTTGTAACTGTGATACTGTGCAGCTAAAAAGTCTGAAGAATGAAAATTAATATAAACTTTGAGTAAAACTGCCACAGTAGTCACAGCAAACAAATTGTGCTGTGTGAGAATGAGAAACTCGACATGCTCAGCAAACAATTGGTTATAGAAAAAGACTGATCTAAGAATATAGAGAAAAGTGCAGACATAAATATCCTACAATCTGTTTATCGTAAAAAGAACTAAATTGCCATAACAAGATGCAATGCATGCATCATGTGCAGAACTTGTGTGCAAATCCTTCTTATTGTTTCAGTGGTTATAAGACCCACGATTCATCATCACTTTCTTTATTTCTCTCCTGTCAGTGTTTCTTCATGCTTTAAATATGACACCTCTTCCCGTTGTACAAACCTCTGTGGCAGTCATCTCCCCATCAAAGGCAAAGTCAGTTTGTTCGCTGTCAGTCTGCTTTCACAAACAGACCGAAACCGTTCCGAGAGGCAAGCAAGAAAACAAGAAGAACCCAACTTTTAAGCCCTTGAAAATGCATTACTCATCAGAACACAGGTTATTTTATAAGCACAAATGGAACGAATGGAAATGCATTGGTTGTTTCTGTAATTTACACATTTGAAGACAACACTACAGGTAAAGTTAGGAGAAGCAGAACACAAAGAAAAAGAAAAGCAAATGAAAAGTAAGCAAGCAAAACAGATACAGAGGAAGTTGAAACCTTCGGTCAGTCACTTTGACATTTACTTGTAATATAATTAAATTTGCTTTGGTTTTGAAAAGAACACAACTTCGTATAAAGTAAATGAAATTCAGTTCAAGTAGGTAAAATGTTTGCTGTGTTTCCACTGTACAAACACATGATAATAAAAATGTAATTTGACAATTTCGTTGCTGAACAGTAACCTGACTTTCAGGCCCTCCCCCCAGTTCTCCATGCATGTTGACACTAGGGATGATCTGGATGCATTTCACAGTCACATTCTCTCTGCATTACATTAGACTGATCATTTGTGACTTCAAAGGGTGTTGCTTGAGAAAAATATCCCATCTTGGCACTCCACAGTTCAGTTCAATTTGAATGATTCATTTTAATTTGTGCTGCTCTGTTTGAGTCAGATAGCATGCAGAGAGACCGTGTTTCCATGCATTAATGCAGGTGATAACACTAAGATGAGTTAGCCACAGCGATATGTGTTTAAATATGAGGTTTGGTGAATGATCAGTAACTAAAGGAAGATAGGTGACTTCTTCAAATCCTCAAAATCTCTTATAAACACAGTCAAATATTTCAATATTTGCATGAATTGTTTTACACTGGAGTGATAGTTCATGGTAATTTGTTAGTGATGCTGCTTAAAGCTTATGCACAATATGCAGTAAACCGTTTCAGAAAGAAGTTGAATCCCACACCGTCCAAGTAAGAAGTCCCTATTTGTGTCGAACCCTCTCAATAAGGTGAAATAAATACAAGCCAATCAAATATGAAATGGTGAGACTTGCAGGTTCATCTCTGTGTACTTGTTATGTTGATGGGGATGTAGTCTACTGGATGAGAGTGTGATCGGGCAGAGATGAGGTTCTGAAAGTAGGAGAACTGACAGACACTGGGACAGACACAGTCTCCAGGTCAGCTCTGAACTGGTGAAACAGCAGAGCAAGATACAGGACAAGATAAGGGGTTAACCGTTATATGGAACTGTCATTCTAAGCCAGAGGCAGGTAGTGGAACATACAGGCGTACACAAACACACACCTCCTCTTCCTCTGAACTGTCATGGTCATGGTAGCCCTGGGCTATGGAGGCAGTCAGGGAGGTTGCCTTAGGCTCCAGGTAGCAGAGGCACAGCGCCAAAGGGAAGGAGAGAGTGAGGGCATAGGGGACTGAGAAAGAAGTGGAGAGCAAGAAGAAGAAAATGAAGAGGAAGCAGGGGATGAGTGAAGGTGACTTAATGGGCAGGAAGTTTTGCGCACACTCAGGGAGGAAGCGCATCTCTGACAGATCGGGGAAAGTGATGTAGCCATCCTCATCCAGGATGGAGGACAGGTCGGGCAGGTGCAGGGAGAAGGAGAAGAGTGTGCCCCCACGGCTCTTGCCCTGCTCCAGCCTCTGCTTGCGCGCCGAGAGCAGCAGCGCCTGCTCCTCCAGCAGCGCGGCTTTGCGATCCGCATGGGCTTGCCGGCGGCGGCACCCCGCGCTACTCTTGGCCGGACTGACTGATGAGGCCCGTTTGTGTGCATTCTCCCTGCGCCTCCGCCGCACTTTAGTTGATGAAACAGGGGATGAGGGGAGTGAGAGCTCAGAGCGGAGGGGGTCATTTGTGAATACATGAGGGGAGCACTGATGGAGAGAAATGTCAATGAAGTGATTATATTTGTGTAAATGGAGAGGAGGACGGGGGCGAATACGCATGAGCACACACGAGTATAGTGTGGGGTCAAAGGAAGAACAAGAAAAGAAAAGCTAATTAGTAAAGCGCACACAAGATGAAAGCACTTAGGCCTAGTCTACTGCAGTGGGTTAAGCTGAAAGCAACTGGGAAATTCTCATCAGCCATTATAAAGTTTTTTAAAAAAAGAAAAGAAACTAAAATCCCAAAAAGGACTTAAAGAAAACATTCAACAGTCACAGTCAGATTCTGGTTTTTATATATTTCCTCTCTTTAAATCAAAAAAGAAAAAAAAATCAAAGCGTCTGAAAGGTTCTTTTGTCCAAATTAAATGCAGCGTTGACTGCGCTAAAAGTGTTTCTAGACAGCAGTTTACCTTTGTGTCTTGTCTGAGCGGTGCTGTGCCAGTAGGCTCTGGCGTCTCTGCGACATCCACCTGAGCGTCCTCCTGCTCCGCCTTCTCTTCCTCTGCTTTCTTCTCCGTCGTTACCGTGGTGATAATGTCTCCCTTGGCAATGACTTTGGCTGCCCCGTCGGCGACGCTGTCCTTCATCATAGTCTCATGGTTCTCCATAATGGGAGCTGAAATACCAGAGGACAAAGATGGATGTGACAAACTGGAATCAGTGACGTTTCTTGGACATCAGTGGTGTGTTTGAGTCACTTGAGTGCATCATTGTTATAATACCTATTTTACCTTTGAAAGTACACTGCACACACAACATATGCCAGATATTTGCACTTTGCCAGCTTTTCAGGTTAAAATTCCAATTAAAAGAAATAAAAGAGGAACAAAAACTTGGCACTTTCAACAAACATATTGTGTCATAAAAGCAGTGGTAGCGTTATTATTAGGAAATGTTTTACGCTAGAGCATAAAAGAAGACAATGAGAAAACTAGCAGTGTCTTGTTTTCTTACTTATTTAAAATTTTGCATTTATAAAATAACACAATTGTGCAAACGACAAAAGGGGGGCTTCAAAAACATACCACTGCTCAGATAATCTGGATGATTAAACAGAAGTCTGTGACATAATCTCCACTTAGATGGCACTTGTGGCCAACCATTAAACAAACCATAAACTGCTCCTCACCTCCATCTAAGCTGCGAGACATGTTGTAGCGTTTGCTGGAGGAGCGTTCAAAGAACGGAGCAGGTCTGATGATCTGAGAACTGGCCCTGCGGGTCTGAGCCTGCGTTCTGCCGCTGTAGCGAAATTTGGAGCCGAGGGTCAGGAACTTCTTCGGGGGAACCTCAGGGGATACAAGCCTGTCACGAGTTACAAACACTCCAATTAATCAAACCAGAAACAAAAGCACAGATTGAAGCTAAGTGCTGCAAAACATTACAACTCCTACTCATTTTAATACTCTCTGGAGACCCCCCAGGCTTGGCTAACTACTTGTAAGATCCCAGGAGACCATTTTTTTTGCTTAAAGCAGCACAAAGCAGCTTCACATGTTGTCCAAATGGCAACAGCTACGGAGAGACTGAACATTGTCTCGCTACATAAAAAATTATTTGAGGTGATTATCAGTAAACTCATGTTTACAAGGCTGGCACGACTGTGATCACTCATAATCAAAGGATGCCAAAGAGTTGTGAAAACAAAACAGCGTATGTTTGGTGAGTCCAACTAGACAAAATCCTCTCTCTTTGCTACAGAAACAGATGTTGAATCATCCCTTATTGTCAAGAGGAATCAAATAATTAATTTCTGTTGCAGTAACACTGAATTAAAAACCTACTGCTATTTGAAAAACCGTTTGCTGTAAAAGTCAAAGGTTCTCTGTTATGTCTTACCTGAAGAAGGTATGGTGTTCGACGCAGACCTTCCAGAGCCTTTTGGCAGCGCGATGATTTGGAAGCTTGAAACCAATTGTGCTTTCAAATTGCTCAAACTACAAGAGAGACAAATACTGTGGTCAGATTCACTTTATAGTTATATTTCATTCTACACAAAACAGCTCCATACTTAACCCACATAACAAAACCAGTCAGATTTACACAGCATGTGGGGCAGTTAAATAGCCTAGCATAATGAAACTATCGCTACAACACAGGTTTTCCTTTCTGTCAGTGCAAAACTGTTGGGTCAGGAAATTTAAACAAAAACATCTCTTCATCTCCATAAAGTACATAACTTGGGAATCAAATTTCAACCAACTGAACCACCTCAGGGCTGTTGTGTAGCTGCTGCTGCTTTGTCTAATGAGAGCACAACCTCATATAATTAACAAAGGATAACAAATGGATCAAGCTTTAGAGCAGATGTTAATAAAACAATGTCTCAATGATGACCGAGCATATTAATCGTGGACATTCCTATAAATAAACATAACACTTTTTCTCACCTCGCCAGGACGAATTTTGATGTAGAAGTTGTTCCTCTTGTAAGATATCTTGAGGATCTTAGGCCATGCAAATCTGTTGATCCGCAACCTGTCTCTGTAGATGAGCAGGCCACTTGCACAAACTCCCAACATGATCTCCACACCCTCAGAGTCCTGCAAACAACACACACACAAAAAAAAAAATTAGTTTAACTGTGTCTCTTTGGTAGAGTGACACTTAGTGGCTTCTTAAAGGAGAAGCCACGTCATTGCTCCTCTTTTTATGTTCTTTAAAACATAAACTCCTATTCCTTAAGTCCTAAGGCATATACGGTATGGGAGCTACACAGGAACCAGTGCACAGCAGGGTAAATCTGCCTTTAATTGTATGTTTGTGATAATAACAGGGTAATGCAGGCAGGTGGAAAGTGGAATCAGGCATATGGTTCTCCAATCTTCTCTATGCAGGCTGTGGTGATATTGAACAATGACTCAAAGGGACACTAAAAGGCAAAAGCAACAGTGAAGTCTTGGGAGATGGTGAATTAAGCACAAAATTATGCTCTTCACTGCACAAAGCATGAGATGAGCAGGTGAACCAAATATGACATTCTGAGAGGGAAGCGCTGGTCCAAAGCAGGAACAACCAGGCTTAAGTAACAGTGGGATTTTGAAAATGACAACTTTGTATGTAACCATGCACAAGTAGAAACCACACACACACACTCAGGTAAGCACATGAAATGCAGCCTCTTACCTCTCCCTCAGCTGAGGCCAAGCATTCATAGAGACGCCCTACCAACTTTGCATTTAATGAGAGGAGAGAAGACAAAAGAGGGATGCTGGTCTGATATGTACATATTATTTTTGTATATCAAAACTATGACTCACAGAAGCAACACTGAGCATTGATGTCTGCTCATTTTGATCAAGGCCGCCTCCTCATCTCTGTCATCTCCTCCATTCTGATCTAAATCTATGAAGGCAATATCTTCCTCCATCGCTCACATCTAGACCCATTTTGACTTTCAAAGCGCTTTTGATAACTCATTCATATCTGAAGACTGATGACTGTAATTTTCTTTTATGATGACAGCACTCCTGCTGTCGAACTCCAGCTCTCTACTGCCTGTGTTGTAATGATACATTTGATCACATCTGGTCGATGAATTAGCAGAACAGCACAGAAATAATTCAAGTCAAGCTGGGCTCCAGAACCCCATCCCACCCCTCTCCCTTCCCTCACTCCTTCAGCCCCAAATCCACAGAGGCAGCAGTGATATAATGTAGATCAGTGGTGCAGCAAAGTAATGTTAAACTGAGGCATAACTGTAGCAGCCATGATGTTTCTGAAGCAGTGGTGTTGTGTTAGCAAGCATCACTACAGACTGCATGAATGGAATGTATTAGTTTTAGATCCCACATAGAGAATATACTGTACGCTTACTTAATGCATCTTGGAGATACCAACTACGACTGCAAACATGTAGAATCAGCAACATGGCTCATTTATAGAAATTTCTTAAAGGAACAGTTTAAATTTTTTTAAATATACACCTCTGGAAAAAATTAAGAGACCACTGCAGAATTATTATATAATTATATTATCAGTTTCTCTGATTTTGCTATTTAAAGGTATGTTTGAGTAAAATTAACATTTTAGTTTTATTCTATAAACTACTGACAACATAACTCCCAAATTCCAAATACAAATATTGTCATTTAGAGCATTTATTTGCAGATAATGAAAAATGGTCAAAATACCAGAAAAGGTCCAGTGTTTTCAGACCTCAAACAATGCAAAAGTTCATATTCATTTTTACACAACACATTACTATTGTTTTAACTTAGGAAGTGTTCAGAAATCAGTATTTGGTGTAATGACCCTGATTTGCAATCACAGCTTTCATTTGTCTTGACATGCTCTCCACCAGATTTTTTACATTGCTGTTGGTGACTTTATGTCATTCCTGGCGCAAGAATTCAAGCCGTTCAGCTTTGTTTGATGGCTTGTGACCATCCATCTTCCTCTTGATCACATTCCAGAGGTTTTCAATGGGGTTCAGGTCTGGAGATTGGGCTGGCCATGACAAGGTCTTGATTTACAGTGGTCTTCTAATTTTTTCCAGAGCTGTACTTATTTACCTTTTTGCCAAGAGTCTACAGCATTTACAGCTTTGTCTCCAATTTCTAAATTTAGCTTGAGAACAACAAATACGGTTGTAAAGTCTACACAAGTTAAATGTCTGAAGCAACTTGTTACCTTAGCATGATGGAGGTCCACACCATACATGGACAGCTTCTTGGCATTTTCCAGGAAGTGCATCTCTGCTTCAGCTGGAGTCATTCCCCTGATACACCAGAAAATGACAGATAAGACATGCCGGTTCAAGTAAAGCAAAGAACGATTTTATGCTTTCAGACCAATGTGAATATGCAACACTTCAGTTAGAGTCCAATAAGATCTAAAACAGGGATAATTTGAAGTTTTATTGCATAAAAGCTTTTAGAAAATGGTTGTTTTTATGGGCGCTTTTAACTGATGCTCCACAGAGCACTATGAGTGCATCCATTTTTAGCATAGAAGGTCTTTAGAGACCCTAATCCTGGCACTGTCACTTCCTTGCTCCACCCACAGGATGAGACAGAACTGCATCAAATTACATACAAGTCACTGTAATACAGGGAGAATGGGGGACAAAGGACAGCCACCTAAATCTATTTATAGGAAAATGAAAATCCAATGTCTACAGACATGTTGGCTTTCAAAGGAGAGTATTCTTACAGGATATAAACATGAGTTAGCCTGACGGAGTGACCTAAAAAGTATTGTTTTTGTAAAATTACTATTATTTGGTAGAGCAAGTATTTATAACATATCCAAATCGCACACATTAATAAAATTATTTATGAAATATTGTAAGATTGTTGAAAATATGTATTTATATGATACAATATGACCAATATAAAAACACACAAAAATATGCTGCATGGATCATATTTGCGTGCCCTCTCACTTTTAAACATCCTATCTTTAACTCCTCTCCACTTTCACAGTTTTCACCCTTTTGCTAACGTTTCTTGGTTGTATTAATGTCCAGACACCAAAATCTGGATGAAACAAACGGGAGTTGATTTTAATAATTTAAAATTTTTTTTAAATGCTTATCTGCAACACCTTCAATCACAACGTTTCTCACACCAGTACCTTTGTTTTTTAATTTCGTCTTTTCTGTACTGTACAACTAAACTGAAAATTCCCACCAGCTCCAACACTGTTTAAAAACTCTACTCAACCATTCAAGGACATCATAAAAATATTTTTAGGAAATGATGCAAAGACTAACTTGTAGGTTTTATGCAGCTCCATGACTTTCTCCTCCAGCTCTTTGGTCTGATTGGGCGCAAAGCGCAGTTCACTGATGTAGTCGCTGCCCAGTTCCTCAGGGTCGTAGTCTCCCAGTTCAGACTGCACCGTGTATGAGCCCAGCACTGTGTGGGTGGCAAAGGAGCAGGGCAGGCGACCTGAAACCACATCATCTCTCAGCTGCAAGCACAGGTAGTACCTATGAAAGAAAAAAAGAAAATTTATTTTTTATTCAATCAAGCTTCTGTCTAGATTTTCATATGTGATTTATGGAAACATTTTGAGATTTTGAGATATAATTTACCTGTACAATCTGTTACTAATGTCTGTTAACAATCTCATTAAATTTAAATTAACTGCAAACTTACCTTGTGATATCCTCAGTCAGCTGGGAAGGGTCTGGAGGGTAAAACTTTACATTGAAAGCAAAGTTCCAGGGACCAGCTGAGTAGAAAGAATATTAAATGATCAAAAGAAGCATTTTACAATTGCATTCAACTCAATGAGTTAATCAGCACCAAGGTGCTATAATATATTTCAGTACTTACTCCTGATTTGCTTCTTCAGCTCCTTGGAGGGGTCGAGCCAATTCTGTGAAAGACAACCACAGACAAAAATTATTAACAATCACCTGTTTGTGAGCAAATTACAAGAACTAAATAGAACTTTTGAAAAGTAGAAGTGTTGCTCATTTCAATGCCATTTGCTATTTAACTCTACTTCAGCTTTATTTCTACTGTCCGTAAATCAAAAAGCTAATATACCAAATAATGATCATTGGCAAATTATATTTCATTTTTTCTAGATTACCTTCTGATTCTCTACATCTCTGTAAGTAATGCCAAAGTAGTCCTTCTCCAGTAAATTGAGATGATCACATATTTTATCAAACAGAACTTGGCCCTTGGCTCGTTTCTGTGAGAGGAGAAAACATGTATTTAACACAAGACTTGACAAGACACTGAAAGCATTAGCCCATCTTTTATGAACATGAAAGTACTGTTTAAGAGGGATAATACAGTTAAAATTGAGAGTTTTCTAACTCTGTCTAGAGTTTTTTTTTTCTTTTTGCTGATTTTATGTCAATGTCAAACACAGTTAAATTCTGATACCTTTGATTGAAATCACAGAAATAATGTTTTGGATGATCACATAAACAACATTCATAAAACACACACAACATTTAAAAACATTACGAACATAACTGCACATACAGAACTTCAAAATCTCACTCTGTGGAATTTGCTGATGCATTTATTTTCAGAATAATTAAATGAAAATGAACTAAAATCAATTTTCTGCAGAGCAGTAATGTGAACATTTTCAATTAAAGTAACAGCTGGATGATGCAGCACTGTTGCATGACAGAGCGTTTTCTCAAAGGGCTAATCCTCGAGCTACTGGAAATGTGCTTGACCAGCTGGGCCACCCTGGTTCGATTCATTCTATTTGTAGCACGATAGTATAACTACACCTTCAGACTTCTGAGCTCAAGGTTAAAATCAGCAATCTAAGGATTGACTGCACATCTCAAGTGCCGGATGTCATCAGCTGGAGCTCTGTCGTCTCCCCTAGTCACACAGTCATTTGGCCAGCTCACATGGGATATTTTAAGGCCTGTGTTGCCACAACACAGACATCTCTTGCCTGCACAGAGCCAAAGCCACATTTGTGGATACGCTGAAAGGTATCGTCACAGCTTATTCTAGCACCAGGAGTCACAACACACCTATGCATTCTTAGGCGGACTAGTGCACACATCGAATGGTTTGGATAATAGTTCACATGCATACATATTCACACATTTTGCATGTTTACAACAAGAGAAGTAGCCATATAATCCTGAAAATGTATGGTACAGATTTTTCTCACTTAAAGCATAAACATATCCTTGTTACTAGAAAGCTCTGGAGTGTATGTGTGTTAAAAGCAAATTCAAATTAGAATATACCAATCTAGGTCGGTTCAGTCTTGATCAAGATGTTCTGAACTAATTTTAGAGAATAAACAACAGCAGCAGCTGCTGCACGTTTGCACATTCATAATGATTATTATATGAAGGAACTGGAGCTTACATCACAAAACTACGTTTAAAAGTAGGGCTGAAACTAATGGTTACTTGGTCATTAAATAGTGAAAAATGTCCTTCGGAGACCTTGTTGACTTTTTTAACATGTTTTGCTTTGTCTGACCAGCAGCACAAAACCCAAAGACAGTCAGCATAGAATTACATGAAACACAGAAAACTAACAAATCCTCACACTGAAGAAGCTGCAAACACAGAATTAACAGATTAACATAGTTGCAGGTTCATTTTTGTTGAGCAACTAACTGATTGATTGAATGAATTGTTGTAACCCTAATTGAAACAGAAATGTATTGTTAAAACTAGGATGAATATACGCATTTAAATGTAAGGGATTTCCAAAAATATACCAATCATTTACAATAAGAACACAGTGAAATTGATTTTTTGACTTTCCACCGAGAGAAACGATTAGTGCAGACATTTTTCCCACAGGAGGAAATTGAGTTGAGCTGGAAAACTACAAGGTCAGGAGGATAAAAACGTCAGATCTCGACATGCCGGGCTGCTTTCAAATGGGATTGGGAGGAGGAGGACTCCCTGGTAATTATCTCAGGGTCCTCTGACCTCTATTGTATCAATGTGTCAGATACCGTAAGCTGTCCTAGCTAGTGTCTGCTGTGCTTCACCCACAGCTGTTACATTCATACAAGTGATTTTTTTTGTTTCAGTCAAGCAGACTGGTCACGATTGTGCCAAACTGGTTGCTACGACAACTCCTCTTGTAAGCAGATAAATAATTAATCCTTATTTGATGTGTCTTGGTTTTTATTGTAATGAATAGCCTTTAATTAAAGCTTTTCAGTCACAACACTATTATTAAGTGTCTTCATACAATAGTATAAAGACACTGTTACTGTGATCAGGGGTATTGTCCAGCTACCAGCGTCACCCAGGTGTGACTCATACCTACTGCATCACAGCAGCATCAATTAGCACAGCTTCATGTTGGATTATTGCTCTTTAACATTCAACCAGAAGAAGCAGACTGGATTGCTATTTAGAAACAGCTATGCTTGATTAGGTATACTTGGATGGTCTGCAAAAAACTGTAGTCTTCATTACAAGTTTTCTTTTTTTTTTTTTTTTTTTGCGGAATCAATAACTGTATAATAGTTTCCCATCACCCTAATTGATTGAGTTTTCCTAATCTTCTGTCACAGTAAACTTTGCCTTTTGAACTGTTGTTGTCAAATAAAATGAGAAATCACCTGAAAACATTTTCCACAATTGGCTCACATTTTATTTATAAAATATTTAGTAAGAAAAAAGTTGCAAATTGTCATTTAAGCAGCTAGAAACAGAATTTAGTTTTGTCATTTTTACTTGATAAATGACTAAAAAAGAACTGCAATTAACTCCCAGAGTGAGTGAATCAGAACTGGTAGCACTTGGACCATGAAATCAGCCATGTACATGAATTTTGTGGATCTGGAGGAGCTTAGTAAAGTCTAGAATAAACAGCCCCTGATGATGTTGTAGGGTTAGCTTAGCTTTCACTCAGAACCCTCCCATTTGTCATTAGGAAACTTGCCTTAAAAAGGAGGAGTTTAAAAGACATTATAAACAGAATCTAAAGAAATACACCACTCAGTAGCTTTATGGGAAATGTAAGAGCCCGAGTTTTCTGAAGCTTAATCCACATTAGAGATTTAAAGTCAGGATGTTGCTGCATTCATTTTTCGCCCAACTTTATACAGTACAAGTACATTACTAAACAAAATATATATGTCATTAAGTTTTGGTGTAAAAGCAGGTGTCAGTCCCATGTTTTATTATTTTTTTAGGACTATGCTTTAACAAATTTAGTTTAAATCTCAATGTGCAGCATGAGCATAACTGAAAAAGCTACTAAAACAACTGCACTGCAATAACAGCATGCAGCAATCCTGCCAGCACACAGAGTAAATTACACTGATTCTCTCCAACAAATGCTCCCACTTCACAGTCAGAACCCATCACTTCACCACTACCAAGAAAACTGTTAATCCCTGTATCTAAACCCCTGATGGGGAGGAATCTGCTCAAAGGAGGCATGAGGAGGGCCTGGTTCTTTCCTTCTGCCTCTACACAGTGTGACAAATGTACAAAGTCGAAAGTCTCAGCAAATAATTGAACTATTTTAATTAATTCCTGGATTCATAGCATCTATGAAAGAAAGACTGGAGGCAGAAAGCAGCCATTATGCTGTGGAGCTCCTACACTCATACACAATGACAACAATATTTTTCTTGATTGATTGTGGGCTCTATTTGCATTAGTGGGGTTATTTGGGAGTCCAGGAAACTTAAGAGCTATAGATAATCAAAGTAGTTGTTCCAGGCAAGGTTCACAGTGATGCTTTGGAACAAAATGAACCTTACACAACACCTTGACACAATACAGAAACCTTACAAGACTTATGACGCATCATCACAACTATAGTCCGGTTGAAATTGTATTGTAATGCAATTAAATCATGTACAATTAAATATAGAACATTTAATTTGCGATATTACGCTTTTGCTACATTGCCTAACCAGAAACTAATGAATCCATTCAACACCTCACCCTGCTCTTTCATTCTAATCCATTATGATTAACAACCACCTTATGCTCTATTTCTGCTCTTCACAAAACATCCCATTTCCATACTTAATTTTCCACATTATGATAAAAGCCAGACTGCTGGGATGGCGGGATTGCAAGCTTCACATTTCCAACAAAAAGATGTTTTTTACTGACTGTTTGCTCTACTTTCGTCATAGGTTTATTTCTGGATAGTCAATGAGCTTTGAAGTAAGAGCTAAATATTTAAGAACCTCTCTCAAGACTACATAAAGAGGCTTTGAAGGACAAATCCCACAAAACAATTTGACAATGCAAATGGAAATGCACAATGAAATCTATTAAATCCGTACTTCGAGTAAAGTCCATCAAAATAGCACAGTTTTATTTTACTGCATAAATTCAGTCACATATTTTGGCCTGCTAAAGACAAATCAGGACAACTAACACAGAAATACAGACAGAAACTCATCATCTTCAGCTCTTTATAAAAAAAATTTGTGGGACACATTTTTGCATTTAAAGGTCACAGCAGAAACTGCAGCTGCTGTCCTCTATCAACCATAATTTTAAGGTTTTGAAGCCCATGCTTAAATGGTGCCATATGTTGCACTGCTGAACATAACTTTTCTATGAACCCGGTTCCGCTCATTTTGCAAAGACAAGTGCTTATGGTTTTACTTTGCGTACATGGAGTCTTGTACTTATTGATGAAAATGTCTTTGCAAAAGTCTAATCAGGAACAGTGACTGCAAGTTATGCTGTTCATGCCATTCCCATGTAACAATGCCAATGTGTACAGTCCCTGTATAAATATAATATAGAAATAAAAATGTTCCCACATATTGCCATTAAACAAAATAAATATAATTAAAATATCTTTGCTTATTTGAGGACATGACTTGCCATAAATAAAATTAGTTAGAAAACATTAGACATTTCAGTGTTGGTCTAATCATAGCCATTATAAACTGATGCAAACATCATTAGTGCTGCAAGGCAATTCAAAAGGCAATGTGATACATTGATGGCAGTTTTAATTACAAACAACTATTTGTAGTGAACAGTGATTAGTGATCAGAGTTTCCTTAGACTGAAATAAGAACTTTGTTTTCATTTGAAAAACATTAACTTAATTTTTTTCAGTGTAACTGATATTAACATTACTGCACCTATGAAAACAAACTCCTACACTAGTATATGTATACAAAAAACAAGATTAACATTTTTTTAAGAATAATAAAGTATCTGCTTCAACCACCCCACCACCACATGAAGTTTCTCACCTCTACATTGAGTGTGTAGTCGGAGCCATCCAACAGGGTGACTTTACACTGCATGATCTTCACCTTCTTCACTCCTCTCAATGGAGACCTGGACAGACGACTTGTGGATGATCTATGGGACACCTGATCCTCTTCCTGCTGCTCCTAAAAAAGAAAGAAAAAAAAGGGAACGACCGTTACTTAACAACAATTAACTTCTACAACAACTACAATTTTCTGCATGTTATGATATTTTGTGGTGTATATGTCTTTGTTAAATGCAGTAAAGCTGTAAGACACCAGTTCCTACATTTGACTGACTGAATAGAATTTTAAATGTATTCATTAAAAATGTAAAATACCTAAATATGCTAAAAGGGCAAGTATTCCTAGGGAAAGCCACAAATAGTGGTAAACAATCACTGGGCATCTCAGAGGCTGTGCCAGCATCTCAGCCCCTTGAAGGGAGAAACCATTCTCTAGTCCTAACCTGCACTACCCTTAAAATGACTTTTAAGCTGCGTTTAATGCCTACCCCCATACAAGCAAAGATTAAATGTTCAGCAGCTTGACTCAGCCTTTAATATACATTATAATTGTTTAGTCTATGCTGCCATGGCCAGCTCCACTGGCCTGATAGGGAGTGTTATCACTTTTATGCTAGCTAGACCTGCTAGACCAACTACCATCACCATCTTTACCTAACTGCCTACAACTACCCTAAATGTCATTTACTAAACATAGCTGCCTTTGGCAAAAACATCAGATGCGTCACAAGTCCAAAACCTAAAAACAGAGACCGGGACCCTGACTGAAGTCCCACTGAGAAGAGCTTGAGGTGTACCACCATTTTCTCCTAAACAGAGAAAATCCAATTTTCCACTTCACTGAAAACAAAGTCCTCCTGACTAACTTTATGCTGAAAAAGAGGCCAATGGCTCAAAGACATGTTTTCTTCTTGCACACAGACAAAAAGGATTTAATGCCCCTTTTTACTCTTGCTGTATATAGAAAAGCTGAGTGCAGTGATGTCTGTCAGACATATTCTGTCAATTTACACCGTTCCAACAAGGGCAGAGTGTCATCCATCACCCTCAGTGTGACATGATGAGAGCTGCTTAATGTAGCTAAATCCAGTTACAGGGATACTGGTATGGGTCCATTTAACATGTAACACCTTAAGTGATGTAAAAATTATTTTCAGCTACACTAGTGGTGTGTCAGTTTGTGTCAGATGTCGGTTTGTCTGTTGGACAGTCCAACACTTTGACCAAAACTGAAAAACATGTCACGGTCTCTAGTAGATATAACAACTATGATCCTCTGCACCATGGAAAACATACAGCTCTGGAAAAAATTAAGAGACCACTGCAAAATTATCAGTTTCTCTGATTTTGCTCTTTAAAGGTATATGTTTGAGTAAAATTAACATTTTAGTTTTATTCTATAAACTACTGACAACATAACTCCCAAATTC
>JAUMHL010000010.1:17371593-17385611 GCA_032362345.1 Sandelia bainsii | reverse complement strand
CAAATATTGTCATTTAGAGCATTTATTTGCAGAAAATGAAAAATGGTCAAAATACCAGAAAAGGTCCAGTGTTTTCAAACCTCAAATAATGCAAAAAAACCAAAACAAAACAAGTTCATATTCATTTTTACATAACTCATTATTAATGTTTTAACTTAGGAAGTGTTCAGAAATCAATATTTGGTGAAATAACCCTGATTTGCAATCAATTCCAGAGGTGTAGATGTTAGCATGCTTATGTTAGCATTTAGCTAATATAAGCACAGAGCTTCTAGCAAGGTCTACTTTTTGTGAAAACTATATAACAAATGTAAAGCAACTCCAGAAACGTGTGCTCTCTGGCTGCCCAGCTCAGCTAGAGGCATGCATAAGAGTGAACAATAAGGATAAATGATACTGGTAATTACATATTACAAAGTAGTAAATTGTCTGGAAATCAAATTTAAAAACTGTTAGTGGATAAAATAACAGGATAGGGAGGTCTGAATATGACTAATAAACTGAATAAAATACCTGAAGATCACATACTTCATCACATTCATGCAAAAAAAATCCTTTAAATCTAATATTTTTTAGGGCAGTGAAGACCTGATGCAGCCAGAATTATTAAATCAGATTCACATTTTGATATATTGCTCAGTGCAAGACATAATGAATATATCCATTACCTAACTCTGCTTCCGCTGCTTCATTACATGACTTATTCATTACGATTCATGTGTGAACTCATGCTCTGTTTCTTCTCTTCATCAGACAGTGTTTCCATATCACAAAAAAAGCCACGATGCTAGGTCAGTGGAGTCAGCAGCCAGAGCATGTCAAATTGCATTTACATGCTCAAACACGTGGCAAATCGTAAGAGGGCACAGCACCTTAAAGTCAAATCAGCTTTTTCCAACACTTGACTACTTCATACTGGATGTTCTTTGTAAATGACAGAAATCTGTCTCCGATCAAACCTTGTGCAACGGGTAAATGATAATTATTCAAACTATGTTTCACACTAGAAAGATGCTCCAGTCCAGAGTGGTGTGGATAATTTCTCACTGTCAATGCTGCCCCTACTGAACACCAAAAGTATATCTTCAAATCTTTGGTCGTCTGCGTTAATGTTATCCCTCTTAACCAGAGGCCTCACACCATGAACCACTAACAGTCCTGAGGTTTTACTTTAAACTATCCAACTCAATCTTCTCAACATTTCCACCACTGTGTGATGTTGTGTCACCTCCCTCATGTCCACAATTAAAGCACTGAACACTGATGAAGACATGTTTACTTGTAAACAAATGCATTTTATGCAGGGTTGTAACCACCACTGAGGACACAAGGGCCATGTCGTCAGCATTGTGTTGCCCCCTCTGTTCATTTCCATTTTTCCACACAAAGACGCAATTCATTCAGGAGAAGACTGAACTGTATGTAAAGTTTTCTCAAATCCAAGCCTAATTGCAAGCGATACAATGTTTAAGTTTATACCATGAAAATCCATCAAAGTACTAAAGTGTATTTTATAAGCATGGTAAATTAAGGAAAAACATTTAAAGGGTAAATTATGCTCTATGGTATTTACTTAAATGTCCATGACAACTGACTGGTTATTTTCTAAACCCAAATCCAGAAATGAAGATGTGAATGTAGTTATAGAGAGGCTGACCTGTTCTTTCCTGGCTGGGGTGCTTTGTCCAGCGGCAGTGGGAAGCTGCTCCGGCTGGTTCTGAGGCGAGGTGGGTTCGGCTGCAGCCTGACCCGGCTGAGATGCTGCTTTGGCTTTCGCTTTCTCCGCCTCCTTGTTCTCCTGCGGCTGCTTGGCCTCTGCGTCTGTTTCAGTTGTCATGGTAAATCACGCTGGAGTGGAGGAAAGGAGAAAATTAGATGAGTCAGCTGAGTGGTTTTGAATTGATCTACTGCCACTTTTTTTAAGCACTGTGTGATGATAAGCTTCCCTCAGATGCAAATGCAGATATTTGGATATTGTCTGACAGCAGAAAATGAAATAAATGTAGGTGGCTTAGGCACACTCATGTCCCTTTCTCAATAATCTTAGTGGTGTCAGCAGCTGATAATGGAAAGTGCTTCGACTGTTGCTATTCTAACAAACACAAATTCTACATGTTTTCTCACGCATGCTGGGGGGGCTCCATTTTATATATGGCTGCAATTTGTTCTGACAAAATAAGAAATCAAAAATATTAAATAGTAATGGTAGTTATTACTTTACATTCTAAGACAAACAATTAAGGGCTGCAACTATTGTACTGTACTATTTTTTTTCATACCAGACACACATATGGTCTCAAGGCCATATGAGAGGTAACATCTAATGGCTAGTTTTACCAAACCAAGATGACAGATCACACCGGGGGCCCCTTTTGCTAACTATACCCACAGGCTTTGACATTGGGATGTGGGGTTTGGAGGGCGTGTGTGCGGCAGAGCGTGCTGGGCCTCTGCTGCAGAGGACCCCGGGTTTGTAGTACGGACGCCAGACATTCTGTAGTTTGCCTGCGTCTCCCTGAGGTCTATTTATAGGAGCCTGTTTACTCGGATGAGATAATTCAACGGAGGATCTCTGACTTCCGACAACAACCTCTGGATCAACAAATGCGACGCTGTGGGATGAGGTGATCCCCAAATTAGCAACTGAAACATCCACATTAGAGAATTGTGGCTCTCAAACACACAGTGTAGAAAAACAACAGCTATTGATAATTTAGTAAATATCAGAAAACTTACCAAAAAATTGGTTTTTTGAACAACAAAATTTGGCCCACATGCCCAGCTTCTTGTGTCCCATTATGAACAACACTGACAGGCACATACAGTGCTAAGAAAAAGTAATAAACAAGTTGAACACATCAGAACAGAGGGTTGTTACTTTTTAAATGCATTAAAATAACACTGACTCAAAACAACAGCAGTAAATCTGGACTTGGAAATGAGTCAAACCACTTAAGCATCTTTTCTTTTCCAGGATTTCAGGCCTTGCTTTTTAAAAAAAGTCAGGCACATCAGGGGTCATGGGATTGTGATCAAACTCTTTCAAATATTCAACTTCTCTAACTATACTGGTTATAAAAATGTTATAAAGACGACCAAATCAGATTTATAGTCTTGATGAGCCAAATTAAATCAGAATTCAGAGAAAATCTCTCTGCTGAGGAGTAGCTCAGTAATCAGCTGACAGCTAAGCTTTGCTTCTCTTAACCCTCCCATGAAACAGGAACTATGTTACGAGTGGAGGAAAGGGGCATCTTAGCACCATAGAAATGGAGGAAGAATACGTTCAGTCACTGGTGACAGGCACTCTTCACAGGGCCACACAACAGTCCACACAGTGGCCTTGTGTGTGGCCCTCGCCATGAACTAGTACATACATTATGCATTCAGAAAGCTGTGTTCACAACTCATTTTGTGCCTTGGCTTACTTTTAGTATACAGGAACAGCTGATGATTGCAACAACATAGCCTTATCATATTAAGTATAAAGTTTCACTAAAGCCAAAGTATCTAATCATCAGATAAATGTGTTTTTGCTGTTCTACTGCTGATTAATGTTGTGTAACAAGCATTCAAACTCTCAGCTCATGAAAGCTTTTACATTGGAGTCTTAAAAAGCTGGTGTCCAGCTGGTGCTGGTCCTCACAGGCACACAGGAAGCAGTGATGGGGTTTGACAGAATCAAATTTGGAGCCTTTATTGATTCTCATTTGGTTCACCTTTCAACATTTGCAATACACTAAAGCCTAAAACATCCACAACTAAGAGAAGTTTAATCACTTTTTGTTGACACAGAAGGCAACACAATTAACGGCCAGCCTAAAAATGTGAACAGGCTGCTTTTGTTTTACATTGCTTTTAACTATAAAAAGGTAAAAAAAAATTTTTTTGATAGATTTGTTGGTATCAAAGCTTAAATTTGAAGATTCACATCTCTAAGGGGAAGTTGTGCAAATGTTTTTTCATGTCAACAATTTTGAGGAATTATTAAAAGAAGAACTAAATATTAGAACAAAGTCTGACAGCTACCATGACCGGGGAGACAAATTAAAATAATGCAAAGTAAAGGCAAACAATAACCTTCGATCCATCTATTTGTCTTCCTCCAGACACAAACCTTCCTGAGAAGAACAATTACATCATTGATGCTCCCCGCCCATTTCATCTTTCCAGTATAAATCAAAACTAACCCACAGGTTATCAAACCCGCTGTCTGCACCTGGACAAATAAAATCAGAAATCAGATCTAATGGTGAGACAACCCACTGCGGAGGCTGTTTTGTCCACGCTAAAAGCTCAGCAGAGACTTATTGGTATGCAGCTACATTACATAACTGATTAGTGACACTAAATGCTGTGATGCTGCCCCATGCATGCAAACCTCCATTTTAAGGTCCATTTGTCAATGTAATGCATACTGTTGGAAAGTGGCCTGCACAGACAGTCTCACACACACACACACACAGAGGAGGATGAGGGACTGCCATCTGCACTGAGTGCCATTAACTGAAGTATACCACAGCTGGCCCCTCCCTGCCACCCCTGCCCTAACACCCATAAACCCCCGGGGACTTATGGAGGTTATGTGGGGAGGAATGGTTGGCGGTTTTTTAACAAGTCAAGACCCATTCCAAATGGGCCTGCTGTATATGATGCGACCCTTCTGCATGGCTGCAGGGCTGACAGCTGTCACACACAAACCCACCCACTGTAACAGGATACCGTGTAGCTAGTCTAGCCAAACAACAACAACAAACTGATTGTTTACCTGACTCCTGCTTTTTTCAGTAAGAAACACAAACAAGTAACTAACTAAAAAGCTACACGTTTAATTTGGCATCAGGCATCTGCAAAATGTTCCACAGTAACATTTCACAGCCTTGCACAGCTACAGTAAGTCCTGCCCTTAACAATTCAAGAAATTCAAACAACCCAGATCTGTTTTCTACCTCGGTGTGTTCGGCCAGAACATTCTCCAGCCCTGACACAGCACAAAGTGTGACGACATCGCAACTTTAGCCAATCCAAATAAAAACAACATTCTAAAAAGGTTTACACCAAAATAAAATAAAGTCAAATATAAAAATTCTGTATAAACAAAGTGACACTTAGTTGCAAGTTTATCGGGTACGTCTTAAAGAAACTAATGCAGTTCTGCAATAAACCCTAACTTTATGAATATTTTCAGTTGTCATTATATTGACCCCATTTATATCAATGAGTGCATCCTAAAGAACTGCATAATAGAAGACAGTACAAACTACATCCACCAAAAATGATGAGTTTCAACAAAAACTAAACATCATCACTGTCATAAAGGTGGGACTGTTGCACTCAATATATGCTTTTACCTACGTGTTCCTAATAAACTGGTCACTCAGTGTATAACACATTAATTTCAGCCACACCTAAAACTACTAAGACTTCCGTGAAGAGTCTGGCAACAATATCGTAACAAATGAAATCCAAATGTCATTTGGACATAAATTTGGCAACTGTTTCAGAGGCATCAAAGTTGTTTAATTTAACCCTTAAATACCAGACTGAACTAGACAACTTAACAGTTGAATTTCTGGAAAACAGATTCATCCCATCAAGGTGGGTCCAAGCAGAGAGCGTTATTGCTGAAGGCTGAAACTACCAATATAATTATGAATCAACTGCATGATTATCTCCGATAATTAATGATATGGACTATAACATTATGCATAAACTTAAAATGCATGCCAAGATATCCTTAAGCCAGAGCTGATGCACTCAAGTTGCGTGTCTTGCAATGAAATCTGAAGAGTTGGACGTTTGAGCTTCGCTTCAACAATAAGTGATCCTGCATTCATGCAGGGAACACAAAGCGCAGTTTCAATTCAATCAATGTGACTGCATGATACATTGTATTTATGGCATTTTTACCTAAAACAAATGCAGCAGCCTTGTTGTTGATCTTCTCATGACAAAACCAATGAATGGAGGCTGTTATGCCTCTGTGGTTTTCAACATAAATTTAACAGTCGACTAATAATATATTTGGGATACGTCTTTATGTAAATCAAGGGTTAAACAGCGCGGACTGTAAAACCATATGATTTGAATGTACAAGAATTGAGCCTGTAATATTATTTCTTTCTAAGGCATAAAGAGGGTTGTCCCGTTTATTTGTAACAGTGGGGTAAAACTAAAACTATCTGCATTTTCCAACACACTGCACACAAGCTGAACTAAATTCAAGCTGCACTCAAAGACGCACTCCTATGACACTATGAAGCCCTGCAAACAAGGCCCACGATGATGCTGCCTTTCAGTGATACTGCAACAACAGCTCAGAGTGCATCTTAATTAAACTGTCAGTCTCCAGCCATTGCATATGCTGTGCCTACAAGGATGTGAGGATGCTGAAAGAAGATCCAGACCGTGTCTCCCTGCCCCAAACCACGCCTACCGCACTGCAGATCAAAAACACCCAAGTATGTCGTCTTAACCTCCGACAGTACAACAATTCTCATCCATAAACTGTCTACAAACGTTACCGTGTCTGTCGGTGACTCAGCGCTGTCCTCCACTATCCTAAAAGCGTTGGGTTAAAGCTCGTGAAAGCATCTACAACGTCACGTTTCACCCATTTCCCACTTTCTGCCTCGAAACTGGAGCACGCTAGCTTACTGTACCTTAAGCGCCTTATTTCTTTGAAATACCCAACCAAGGTTTGACTTTTCAGCCACAAAGTAACCACCGCTGCAGCTGCCCATTCAGCGAAACAACACCTCACGTCGCTACTATGTTACAAACCGAAAGGCTACGATGCAGGGAACAGAGGGCTATGACCAATGTTTATGACAAGGTTAGCCACGTCCACTCGACTCTTCCGCCTCAGTGAATACAGTGGAAGTGTTTTTTAATGTTAATTATCTGTCATCGGCCGCGGGTGGTGTTGTCAGACGAATACGGCAAAAGAAGACATGAAACCGCGAACTGTGCAAACCAGGAAGCGAGCATCTCTCCTAAGAAAGCCTGGGTGTAAAATAAGGACAGAAAAGCAACAAAAGAGAGGTTTATTACCAGGTAGAGCGTCCTTGTTCAGCGGGTTAGGGGAGTTGCATTCGTAGTGGGCTTCTGTTTCCTAACAGCGGTGCTTCTCTGCTGCAGTTCCCCTCTCCGCCAGCCTATCAAACTCCACTATGCAGCTGAGAGTAGAATTGTGGGATAGACAGCCGGGGCATTATTTTAGCAGCACAACCCCCCCCCCCCAACACATACGCGCACACACACACACACACACACACACACACTCACACACAGCATGGCAATGAATTGCATGAGGTATGTTTTTACTGAGAAATGGAAGTGCAAGGGATCTATGTTTAGCGAAATGTGATTAAATTAAACTGAATCATATTCAGAGTAAGTGTACTGTAGTAAAGTGGAGAAAATACTTGCAGGCATCTACTTGTATACTGTATGCTTCTTTGTATAAATGACTTATTATTATAGTGTCATATGTCAACGTTATTAAACAGTAATAACAACTGCACAAATGCCAGCTTGTTTAAACCACTAAAACAGTCAAAATGATGAGTCAATGAATTAACCAGCTGATTGACAGATAATTATTTTAGCTATTTTTCAAGTAAAAATACACATTTTCTGGTTGCAGCTTCTCACTTGTGAGGATTTGCTGTTTGTATTAGTCTTACACATGATAGTAAACTATAAGTTGCCAGGTTTGCTCGACAAATCTTGCAATTTTTTATGACATCACCATGAGCATTTCTTCAGTATTTTCCCATATTTTATTAATTAAATAATTAGTGTAATCTGCAGGTTAACTAATCACTGATCACTCAATCAAAATTTGCAGGCTCAGACAACAAAGGTTCATATAAGCAAGATCCAGAATGCCAAGTAAACATACAACAACAAAAAACCCCAATGTGAATCATTTTCAGTCACATTTCCAGACTGTCACTGTCAAAACAAAGTTCATACAAGCATGTTCTCTATCATAGTGGAGAGAATAAATACTACTTAAAGAGCCCATTTTCTGGTTGGATGACCAACCAGGCAAAGTGATCCTAGATGTTAATCTCACATTTTATAAATGCATTAAAACTGTTTTCTCTCAAATAACACAACATATTCTCTTCCTAAATATTTAAGATACAGTATGTAACCAGAGGAACTTTTTTTTACTTCTCTACATTTCAAATACATAATATCTGCATTTTTTTAACTTTCCTGCATTTATCTGACAGCTACCTTGTACATCACAATTTTATATCCAAAACCTGTGCTCAGTTTGCAACATATAATAGCTTTCTCCTGACTCTACACAATGTGAAAATGCTTTATGTATTAAGGCATCAATAACAACAATTCAGTAATATAAAAATGACAGGAGCCATTCTAATGAGCACTTTTCCTTTTGACTCATAATATTGAACTTAAAGTCTACATTCAAAATACTGCTTAACCTATAATTATTCTTGCATTGTGGCAATGTTGCTTTTACCTCAGTACATGATCTGAATGCTTCTTTTATTAAACTTTTACTAAACTAAACCAACTAAATTAAGTAAAAAACATATTTCAAGACTTAATCACTGTGTGCACACAGATGAGAGCACTTTATAACTTTCTCCAAAATGAAAAACAACATACAAGTGCACACATCAACACAAGAACAACACACAAACATCTGTCGCCCTCCTTGAGGTACTTACATGAGGGTGTACATGCACAAATGCAGACATAAAAGCAACTTTTTAATTAGTGTCTGGGTTGTTCCCTTAAGGAATTTGTGGGTTTTACCTCCCAGTGGGAACTTAACCCAGCTTGGTCATCCATTTCACTTTTATTTCATCTAACTGATTTTGTGCTCGAGTAGCAACAGCGTGCCAGCATTACTGTATGCAACAAGTAGAAGCACAGTCGTCCACATGAGGGCTTCACAGACTTTTCAGCAGAAGTCATACATGAATTCCCTAAATAGTGACAGAGACATTGCAAGCATTCTTTGCACATAGTAGAGGGAGTAATACCATGGACAGTGTAACTCTTATGTACAGCAGCGAGACAGCTGGCTCCTCATTGAGCCTCTAGCTAATTGTGGCACAGCTCATAAAACAACCTCAATGACAACAACAATGAATGTTTTACATCGAAGACCTATAATTCACATTACAATACGAGGTTATTTAACTACTTTACATGCAAGTTTAAGCTTCCAAAAACACCAACTTTACAAGCAACCAGCAGAGATGTTTAGAGCTTCAGTGGCCTGACAACAGATGTAACAAAATATTCCTGTAACCCTGAATGCTGGGAGGACAAATAATGGCAAAGAAGGCTGTCAAAAGGATTGTGATCTCAGAAACTGCAATAATTATTGTTGTGCAGATATTTTAAATATTTCACATACTACATTCCTTCCTTTTCGAGTTTTTTACCCCCTTGCATCTCTTGTTTTGAAATCACAAACGTTAACGTAACGATAAACATTGTTTACAGTTCTCAAACAAATTGCCATGTACGTTACTGCAACGACAAAGAGAAGACATACTGCACACTGGGCAGTAACAACTAGCTGAGCACAGCCAGACAATAGTTAAATACATTTAGAGCAGCTGGAGTCTGGCACGATATTGTCATGGCCAGACTGATTCTCTCAGACATTGCTCATCGGGGCCCGTCTGGCCAGCAGGCAGTGACTGTGCAACTGTAATGCAGCAAACAGTCTTATGTTCTAGCTTGTGTGTCTGAACGAAATATCGATGTTCACATACTTGCATTGATAAAAACAGCAGAATGCCAAGGAGCAATTTGCAAAAGAAGCTCTTCAGACATTAAGTCTGAATTGTATTTCTTTCTTTTATCTTCACAAAATAAACATGTTGTGGCATTTACAGAATTTGACCAAAGTAATGTTTTCATCTGTAAAACATAAATTCATAACTCCGATACAAATAACATGAACTCAGTCACAAAATTAACGTGTCTTTTTCCTTTCATTTAAAGCCAACACGATGAACTAAACGCATGTGAAAGCTGGCAATACTAACAAAGCTTTCTCAAAACCAAGAGACACTTGATTTAAGTCTAAGTACAGAGAAACACAAACACAAACTTCACATTTCTAATGGAATATGGTGACCAATGTAGAAAAACAAACAGAAAAACAGTTCTATTTCCAATTATTTCGATTAGTGTGTGATATAAAACATGCAGTACATAGGCTTTCCTCAGTCAGAATTCTGAGTTTTTAATTTGTTGATAATTACATCCTTAAGAAAAAGCTTTATTACACAGAAAGTGACATTTGTGTGATACTATACAACTAAGTCTACTGCATTTTAAATGGAAAAACTAATTACTTATGTGCTTGGAAAATGTTTGCAGTACTAAAATCAGACCCAACATTCTATAGATATCTGATGTTCTGAGTTTCTACAAATAGTTCACGCTCTTTGTATGCATAGTGTCTTGTAGATAAGCGTGAGTGCAGATGTATGACTCCTCAGAGCCTCAAGAACAGCCCTTGGTCAGCAGAATGATTAATACCACACAAGACAGACAGCATGTGATCTCTGGACTCTCCTTAGCTTATGTGGTTGCTTAACTCGTCACTTTTTTATGCTGTGCTCAGATACTTAGTTCCTGTGTAGCTCATCTTATCCTAACATTTCCTTGTCTAACCTTGAACTCAGTTAACCTTTAGTAAAGCCTGTACTCACAAGTTTAACATGCATTAGTGGTACTGATGAACATAAGGTGTTTATGAACTAAATTATACTGTCCTGCAGTATATAGATCTCATACCTACACAACAATTTGTTGCATTTACCTTAATGTGTAATCAGCCAGTCCTGGTGTGTATGAATACATATGTTCAGTCTCTAAAATCAGTAAAGTCATTAACCTCATTAAAGAAATCCAATTTACAGTGCTGCAGTCAGAACAAGCAAGTTGGCATTCATCAATACAGAATAATACAGAAGCATGTCCCTTATAATACATAGCAACCACCCGTGTGATCCAATTAAAAAAGACAAGTCCAGGCCAGCATTTCCTGCTGTCCACAGGGTCTGAGGAGAAATTGCTGGTCTAAAATGATCACATTTCCATTTTGTTGTTGGACTTTAATCAGGCCCTCACTATACATTAGATCACATATGCTGTTTGACAATCTATGTTGACCTAAAATAAAGTTATTTTAAATTAATATATTATCGGGCTGATTTTTTTATCTATACAAGTTCCATTGTTCAACCATAAATGCATTATTGGTAATTGCAATGCCATTATGCAATAACAGCTGTAAATTACACTTTGAACTGAACAAACCCAAAGTGAACTGGCTGGAGCTCTGCTTTGTACTTCACTGCTACCTAACCAATCTTACTTTCCCCTCCACAGCTAAAATGCCTTCACTCCCAAAGGGCTACAGGTCAGCAGGCACACATGCCAAATAGAGTCTGATTTTTACCCCATACTGGGCCAAAGCTCCCAAATCAACCCCCTACCATGAGAACACCGTCATCACAATACACCTTTTGGCTCCCTTTCATATAACAGACAGATTACAAATAAAAATAAATTTTAGTAAGAAGGAGCATTCGCTTTTTGTTTTTTTGATTGTAGGGAGCATTTCTTATTTTGACTAATTATAAAATCAGTCTGTACGTGTAACCTTTGGAAAGCGGTAAGCTAATGATTGTGCCCTTCAAGTGATTGCAGACGAGGCATTTCTCGAGAAAGGGAGGGGCAACGTGGTAAAAAAAACAAAAAAAAAACAGCAGCAGTTTTTAAAATCACACTTCCTTTTTAGAATTTCCTATGGATAGCAATATTTTCACTTAGCAGAACAATTTAGATAGCTTGATGTCCAAGCAGTTGTGTTAAGGTTGTAGCATAACTTTCTTTTTGAATTTCTTTTTGATATCAGAGGAATACCTCTTTTCTTTCTAAACCAAATTTGTTGAATATGTTGAATCAGGCTTTTTATGCTTTTTCTATGCAGTTTTTATCCCCAATTTTTATTTGATCTCATAAACCTAAAATGAAATACAATAATCATTTCAGTATGTATGTTAAAACAAGACTAAGAGCATAGAGGCTCAATTAAATGCTAATGTCGGCATGCCAACATGGTCACCAATGACAATGCCAACATGCTAATGTTTAGCAGATAACGTTTAACATCGCCAACACAGCACTGAATACAAAGTACAGCTGAGGCTCATGCAGGTTTTGCAGGTATTTGGTCATAAACTTTACTACTGAACAAGTTAAAATGCTGACCCCATGACTGTGCTAGAGGAAAAGTCAGAGCATTGCAAAAAACAATAGGATTCATCCTCTGGTGACTGTGAATGCATGTGGAACATCTTCATGGAAACCAATCCAAACGTTCTTAAGATATTTGAGTCTGGATAACTCATGAACTGACATGGTAGTTTGGATACACAAAGACACAAGAGGAGGCTGCCTGAATGTTCATAGAAATACCCTAAGGAAATAAATCTGGCAGCAAACAAGTTCCTTCAAAATATCACATTATAGGCGGACTTCAAAGAGATCACAGGCTCGGGCAAACCCCAACTCTCCACTATAAATACTCTGTGACTGTCAAGGTGCCACCTCTGGAGCTGCAGCTTTATAAGGCAAAGACAGCCCCATACTACTCTCGAGTGATCAGGCAACACCGGGAGATAACATGGTCCAAACAAGCTTATCTCGCCATTCAGCAAGATTGAGTCATACAGGTTATCTCTTCCATTCCCTGAAGGCTTTGACAGTCATAAGCAGCACTGCACTCACGTGTCGAGTTCAGCTCACTTCAACTGACTGAGCTGCTGTACACCTGAGGGCTGAGGGTTTCATTGCAATTTAACACTTGAGACTTTTGATGTTATAGGACAAATGAAAAGTATGGAGGCAGGAATTCAATGTCTTGCTCAGAGACATTTTTAATGGATACTGATGTAATCCAAACTATGAACCTTCAAATTCATGACCATCTAACTAGTGACAACCTTTCACCATGTGTGAAGTCATCATAAAACGATTGTATAATCACTTAAATTTCTTCTTAAATACTATTTACTACTACTACTACTTCCTACATTGATGATGATGACGACTCCTATTATTTGTGACTATCCAACGCAATTAAGTTAAAAAGTTCTTTCTAGTTCTGCAACTATAGATTATTTCCATTATTGATGAATGTGCTAATGTTGATTAATCACTCATAAGTGAAAAATGCCAAAATAATCTGAAAGGCATTATCATATCAGTTTCTTACGGTTCAAGATAATGCCTTGAAATTTTGTTTGATCAACAGTCAGTGGCGGAGCCAGAGGGTGGCTAGGGGTGGCCGCAGCCACCATTCACAAAGGTTCGGCCACCCCACACAACACCCGTTTTTCGAGCCGCACCGTTTTTGTTCTTGCGGAACTATTCTTCTGCTAGCATTTCCGAGGGGACGCCTTTAAGCAGCGCACCTACTCAATTGAGCGGCCTTCCCCTGTTACTCTGCATTCAGTTTAGTCGCTGCCTGCTGTCTGAAGTTGAAAAGAAGAAGTTTCTGAGTTCTTCAGATGTGAAATAAAGTCGCCCATGGCAGTATAAGCAGGTAAGCTTTAAATATTTAACACATTTATTTAGTTTAGTGTAATGTTATCATTTTACTCGTGTTTTAGCAATTCTGTTAGGTAAAAACAAATCTAATTCCCTAAAGTTAGTGGAGATGTTTTTCTTGTTGAGAAATACTTACTGTTGTTCAGGTGATATTGTGAGAAGTCATAGAACCTCTTCTAACCATCCAGAGGTCAGATGTATTTTCTGTTGCACGACTAAACGGTTTTGAGTCGTTTCTCTGGCGGGTCGGCTTCTTTGTTTTGATTCGGAGACAGAGTCACACCATGGAAAACACGTAAAAATAATTTGAACACTCCGTGGACAAAGACCTAAAAAGTGCCAGATCATTAGAAGGGTCTTTGGAGATTAATAAAATGCCTGTAGAA